>JAAGEH010000005.1:15706434-15773092 GCA_011751065.1 Lasiurus cinereus | reverse complement strand
AAGAAATATTCCTCTTTCTGCTTATTAATCAATCAATACATCATAACCATATATTATATATTTTATTTAATATACCATATATTTTACTTAATTATCTTTCATGTCATCTGATAATAAACTCTATAACATTAGGAAATCTTTGTATGAGTTGTCTATGCCTGTCTCACTAGAGCAGAGTGCTGGCATAGCAGAAAGTAACTACTAAGTTAATATTTTCTGATAGCAGCAGTGGTAATATTTATTTGAGTTCTAACATGTTATGCTAATTGATACGGCATAAGCAATGCCATAGTTAATTTATACTCATGGAGAGAAAGCACATAATAAAGACTATTTATAATCAATATTTACTGAGTGTATTGGCACTTGTATAAGTTGAAATTTATTTCTAGAAACAATTAAATATTATTTTTATTTAATGTGAAGTAGCCTTTATAATTATTACTGAGTCTGGCCAGCTGTTCATGGCCCCACACATATGCGAGAAAAACTAGAAAATGTAACTATTATTGTGGATGTGGCTGAAACCAAGTTCATTGTTGCCCTCTACAAAATCCCACAAAAGTGGAATTCTGCTGGAAAGGCAGAAAGAACAGATGGATACCCAGTTGCTCAGTTCCTGCCCCCCTTAGAAATGCTCCATCATTGCTCCTGCAGTGACCATCTTATCCCCAACTGCACTCCTGCCTCTGTGTGGATCAGACAGATTCCTTTATTTCATACTGTCTTGTAAGCACGATTAGTTTTGTGACAGTTTATTTCCTGAAACAGACACTATTGGAAGATTTTGCAAAAGGGATAAATTTTGGGTTCAGCCTCAATTTCAAGAAAAGATTCTATGTCACAAATAGTAGAATGACATGCTCATTCTTGTGTCAGAATTCTTTCCAAAAGCCCAAAGAAAACAATGTTTGTAAATATTTCCACAAGGGCACTCACTGAAGTGTTTCCCAATGGAATTCAGGATGCAGCTGACTGCTCCTTCAAGTCTCATCCTACCCCATATTGCTTTCAAAACAGACTAGAAACTTGAAGTGATGAGCTATTAGCCCAGGGCAGTGGTCTGCAAACTCATTACTCAGCAGAGCCACAGTTTGTCGACCACTGGCCATAGTGGTTCTCAACCTTTCTAATGCTTCGACCATTTAATACAGTTCCTCATGTTGTGGTGACCCCCAACTATAAAATTATTTTCATTGCTACTTCATAATTGTAATTTTGCTACTGTTATGAATCAAAATGTAAATATCTCTGTTTTCCAATGGTCTTAGACGACCCTGCTAGCGGTTCTCAACTTGTGAGTCACGAGCCTAAGAACATCAGAAAACATTCATTAACAGTATCAAAATTACAATTATGAAATAGCAATGAAAATAATTTTATGGTTGGGTGCCTCCACAATATGAGAAACTGTATTAAAAGGGTCACCACATTGGAAAGGTTGAGAACCACTGGCCTAGTGGAAAGAGCTTTGTACAGTGACCTTTTCTACTCCATCAGAAGGGAAAGAAAGACCCCTTAAAGCAAATGAAAGGAATCTAAGAAAACTTCCTAGAGAACCTAGGTGCTTGAAGATGAACACTTGGGCAATGCACTCCCCTTTTGGGTGCTCATTTACTCCAATATGGATAGTCCTCCTCATGCTTTCACCAGAGTAGAACTTCACAGTTTCTTTTCTTTTAATTTATATTTATTGTTCAGATTATTGCAAATGTCCCTCTTTTCCCCCCTTTGATACCCTACACCTGGCTCCTACCCCCTTCTCAGGCTTTCACCATATTATTGTCTGTGTTCTAATAAATCCTTTGGTTAATCTCTTTCCATCTCCTCCCATTCCTGCTGAGATTATTAGTCTGTTGCATGCTTCCATGTTTCTGGATCCATTTTGTTCATCAGTTTTTTTTTTTTCATTGGATTCCACATATAAGTGAGATTCTATTATCCCTCCATGCTGTCTCAAAGGGTAAGAGCCCCTTCTTTTTTACTGCTGCATAGTATTGCATGGTGTAAATATACCACAGCTTTTTTATCCACTCATCTACTGATGAGCACTTGGTCTGTTTCTAGATATTAGCTATTAAATAGAACTGCTATGAATATATGGGTTTGTATATTCTTTGAGATTATTGTTTTGGGTCTCAGGATATTTTCCTAGAAGTGAGATCACTGGGTTAAGTGGCAATTCAAGCTAAAAATGAAACTTCATAATTTCTTAATTAAGCTTAACACATCTTCTGGCGTTTGAGGGGGCACATCCTATATAATAAAAGGCTACTATGCAAATTACCCCCTCAACAGGGAATTCCACCAGGAAAGAGTTCGACCAGGGGGCGGGGCCAGCGAGCCAACCGTCCACAGCCCCTCCACCCAACTGGCCTGGCTCAGTCAGCAGGGGCCTGCCAGACCTCACCTGTACACGAATTTGTGCACCAGACCTCTAGTATAAGCATAAAAGCTGGTAACTGCTTCCCTTTTAAAGGACTCAGATGCAAAAATTCTGCATGACAAAGCCACATAAATTTTCATCAACTAAGTTGATACTACTAGTATAAAATGTGAATAGTGTTATACCATCTTAATACAACCTGCACAAAAGGGTAGCTTATAGGTGAGTCATCAGGAGCAAGTTGTAAGTGGAGGTTGCAACAGGTCTTCAGAAAATGCATCACATGTCAGGAACATGACAATATAATGAAGACGTCCACGTGGAGCCTCATAGACTACAGGACTGTTATTCATTAATACTTACACTATGATCAAGACCAGCAATTATTATCTAACTAAGAACTTCAGCTGCCCAATGATATTAGACTTCTTTCTCTCTGCATCTAATATACCCTCCCCCTGCCATCAACCTACGGTAGTCAGAAAATGGAGAATAGAAAAAGGTAGAAAAAGAATGAAACATAAACCCCTTCCATTGGGTCAGATACATTTTTAAGGGCAAGTATAAGCTATGATTTGGATCTAAAATTAAAGTTTTGTCTTGAATTGAGGTGAATTTTTAAATACCTCTAAATGAATTTTAATAAGAGAAATGAGACTGCTGCTATAACTGAAAGTTATCAGAAAACAATGGGGACTGTCTGGAATATTACATGGACAATAAGAAAACTTTTTTTCTGATCAAATAATGTTAAGGCAAAACCATGGCTCACGATTGCAGCATTTCTCAGAGCTTTTGATATTATAACTATTTATCATGGTCCTAGAGGCAGAGCATAATATATTGCTTTTCCATCTGAACTCCATTAACCTGGAATAAATATTGACATTTGTCTAAAAATACTCCTCCGATTTAAGAGCTGAAAACAAACTCTAATTATCATATATTACTCTTTTACCTTGTCATGTCTGATGTTCCCCCCCACACTGCCACTAAAGCCCCAGGAAAATGGTAGATATTTTTAATGTAGCAAATACCTAATATTTGTACATGTACAAACTTTTCAATGTATTGCTCACTTGGCAGAGATGTATGGCATCCACAGACACTTCAAATGATGGGAAAGCAGGAGTCCTGAGGTTTAAGCCAGTACTCATTTTAGCTCTCAACATGGAGAACTTATGAGCCTGAGGTATGTGGAGTTTCAGCTTTAATTCTAATGCAGGACATTGATGAAAGCAGGATAAGCCTCCGATGGGTGGGAGGGGGAGGTGGGTGGTTAATAAAAGATTCCCACATAAAAGCTCTTGAAGGGAACAGTAGGACACTGATAGTATCAACCTTGATGACGGATATAACTGGAAGGAGTTAGCTTTTATAGTAGGTGATCCTATCAAACTGAATTTTATTTCACTTTTTATCTGAAAGTTGCAATACTTGTAAGGATGGAATAAAAACAATAATTATTTTAAGATGGTATGCTCAGTACCCTGGCAAAAGCCAACAAAACAAATCAAGAAAAAGACACCATCAAAAACAATACAAATACTTACATCATAGTAACATGAGCTCCCAATCACAAGCCACCAAATATCCCTGGCCAGTGCACTAAGTGGTTAGAGCATCAGCCACTGTACCAAAGGGTCATGGGTTCTATTCCCCATTCAAGGTCAAGGACATCTATCTTGGTTGTAGTTTCATGCCAGGCTCCCATCGGGGCGCATGTGGGAGGCAACTAGTCCATGCGTCTCTCTCACATAGTTATTTTTTTCTCTCTCTCTCCTTCCCTTGACCCCCCTATCCCTCGCCCACAACCCCGCTCTCTAAAAATCAATGGAGAAAATATCCCTGGGTGAGTATTAACAACAACAAAAAAACAAACACCAAACAAATGAAGAAAACAAGGCACTCAAAGTTAAAAACTCTAAAAACAAAACAGATACAAAATGAGTCACAAATATTTCAGATATTGAAATTATCAGACATCGAACAAATATATGTTTACTATAACTAGATATATAAGAGTTTATTAAAAATGTATACATAAGAAACCACTAAAATAACTGATTTGATTTGAAAATAATTTCAAAATAATTTATAGAAATTTAAATTTAAAATGACATGGGCAGTTTAAAAACATAGATTTTACTGAAGAGTAAAATATTTATTTAAAAATATATTTTAAATATTGCATAGAATAAGAATGTTCAAGTATTTAAAACACTCTGTTTTAATATTAAAGGACAAGTAAAAGACATAGAGTAGAGAGTACAATAGTCCACTATCTATATAATTAGAGATTCCAGAAATAAGAGAAAAATGAAGAAATGTTATTTTATATTTTGTTGATTTTTCACAGAGAGGAAGGGAAAGAGAGAAAGTTAGAAACATTGATGAGAGAGAGACATCAATCAGCCGCCTGCTGCACACCCCCCACTGGGGATGCGCCCGCAACCAATGTACATGCCCTTGACCGGAATCGAACCTGGGACCCCTCAGTCCGCAGGCCGACGCTCTATCCACTGAGCCAAACCAGTTTCAGCGAAATGTTATTTTAAAAGATAAAGAAGACAACCACTAAAAAAATAAGTAAAAGAAGAAAAATACAAGAAATAGAAATATAACCAATATAAAAGAGGAGAAAAAGAAAATGGAATCATATGAAATGCTCACTTAAATTACAATAGGGAAAAGAAAATTATAAGTCTGTGATGATGGATGCTAAGTAGACTTGGGATCATTTTGAAATATGTACAAATATTGAATCATTGTGTTATATATACACAAAACTAACATAATTTTATCTGTCAATTATACCTTAATTTGATAAATCACATAAACAGCAGAAAATGAGTTGAGGACTAAAATATGAACAAAGAACCTGGGCAACAAACGGAAAACAAATATGGTAGATAATAGTTCAATTGTATCAAGATCATTTTATTATTTTATTTTTATTTTTTTTATTGTGTTACATGGATACATATCTCCCCATTGCCCCACCACCACCTTCCCAGGCATACCCCAACCCCCCAGTGTCTTGTGTTCCTTTGTTACACTTATATGCATGCATTCAAGTCCTTTGGTTGATCTCTTATCTACCCTACCTCTCCTTAACCTTCCTGCTGTAATTTGACAGTCTGTTTGATGCTTTACTGCCTCTGTATCTATCCTTTTGTTCATCAGTTTATAATGTTCTTTATTATCCACAAATGAGTGAGGACATATTTGCAAATGTTATTACTGATAAAAGATCATTTTTAATGTTAATGGTCAAAAGCTCTGTTGAAAAGACAGACATCATTAATGTTTGTATCAGATAAAATTTAGCAATATAGAGTGTTCAAAATTTAAATTATCTGAAAGTGAATAAAAACCTATATGCACCAATTCATGCGTACTTAGTAAAAAATTCCGATTTTTGTGATCCTCATTAAAAGTGCTTTTGAAATAGCCTCAGAAGATCCTTTTCTAATTCATTTATTCCGTAGTGAGAAGGCCAAGTAATTTAGGATATTTAGAAAGTGTCTTTTGACTTTATGATAGGTCACATAGTTAGGATAGATCAAATACTCAGAGGATAATTGAATTTTCTGTTTAATTTTGCTGGCATCTTGGAATGTTTCTGATTTAAAGTGAAGTTCTTTTCCTTTTTTTCTGGCAGTGTGTGGTTTCTTCAGAGAGCAAGTAGAACATATTTCCTACTAGATAGAGGCAAATTATAGGTTTCCTCCAGGAAGACTAAGGGCACCTGAGATTTACATATTTGTGTGAGTATTGAATCTGATTGTAGGAAATAAAAGCTATCCATATAACCTAATTCTCATTTGCACAGCTATAAATTAGAGTCTAAGCTTTTTCAAAGATATGGTGGGAATCTTTGAAGCTTCCTCTCAGAAAAAAATACACACACAATGTGTCTTTGATTTCTAGCCCCTCTTTATGAATTGCTAGGGTAAGTATTATTTTATTTTATTGGATGGTATAATGCCATAAGGTGTCATTATCAGGTCTTCTAAGCAGGACACTGAGTACCTCAAAACCAACTTCTTGCCTTATGAGAGGAGGATACAGGGAGTTTCATGAGAGAGAATCCAGTTGCAATTTAATTATTTCACTATTCTACCAAAGTGATTATGCTAAGAAAACACTAAGTTCAGTGAGATGGTGAAAGCCAGGTAAAATGAAAAAATGCCTCACTCTGGTGGCATTATCTATTTGAATCTAAGACATTGTGGATGTGCCTAACCACAAATGGGATACACCAGGGGTTTTGGGTCTCTGGTCCTCCTAGGAATTAGACATCTCAATATTTGCAATAGATTCTACCTATATCAGTATTCATGTGTTATCCAAGTTGCCAAGAGGTTTTTGATTATTGTTTAAAACCATCAGTGGCTATGAGCAAGAAAATAGGTCAGTTGAACAGGATGAGAAAATGGACTATAATTATAAGAATCTTTGAGGCAGAGCGAAAGGTGACAATGACGGTAGGAAACAGATTGAATTTATATAATCTACTATTCAGAAAAATGGTGTAACTTTGTAGTCTGCTGATACTATAAATGAATGAACTAAGATAATCCTGTGTGCTGAGATAGAAAAATAAAGAGACCACTGTGAACGAGCACCAGAAATCATGCTTCAGTGGTGGGGTATACTTCTACATTAGGGAAGCGTAAATTAGATGCAAGATGTGTAGAGCATTCAAATTTTTTATTTTATTTTAGTGTTTTTAAAACTGATTTCAGAGAAAAGGGAGAGGAAGAAAGAAATATCAGTGATGAGTGAGAATCATTGATTGGCTGCCTGCTGCACACCTCACAGTGGAGATTGAGCCCACAACCTGGGCATGCACCCTGATTGGGAATCAACCATGACTTCATAAGTTGACACTCAACCACTAAACCACACCAGCTGGGCAAGAGCAATTGAATTATTGATCACAAGAGATGTAATTCATAATTTGTGATGTATTTTTGCCTTTGCTGTTTTAGATTTACCTTTTTAGTCTGTAAAGGATACAGAAAAGACCATAATACTTCATTGAATATTAGTATACATATTTTTAAAATGGGAATCCTTCTGCATTCTCCAGATGGCCTGAAACTTAGGAATCACTTCAAGTGGAAAGCTAAGTTAAAGTTAGCTCAACAATTATTAAATACTAACTGTCAGAAGCAGCTCTAGAATTAAGCCTCAACTGACTTGTAGCAGGGCCACATACAAGTTCCAGGTTGGAAGGCAGAGTCTTCTTAGCATAATTAAATGTAAAGCCCTTCCTAGTTCCTTCTTAGTAGCTAATGGGCTGTGGGAGGTTCAGCAAGTGCTGCCAAAGCAAGGTGAAACTCACAAGAACATTGTAAACATGTTGACCACCTCTTTGTTTTGATCTGCCTATAAAATAAAGCCTTGGCTTGCAGGCTGGGTCTTTCTGTGTGCTCATCCAGGCATGGGATATCTGCTGAGCCCCAGCTGTATTCTCTTGTCAGTCTTTTCCTTAATCCTTCACTGCCCCTCCTCAGGCTCACCAAATGCTTGGCTGTAGTGGTACGGCACACTAACCATGTGTCAGACACTATGAAAGGCACTAGCAAGTCAGCCTTGATCTAAACCTTTCAGGTTAATATTGACTCTTAGAGAAGACTCTTTTTTATAAAACTAGAGGCTTGGTGCATGAAATTTATGCACTGAAAATGGAGAGCTGCTGTTCCTCAGCCCAGCCTGCACCTTATCCAATCTGGGAACCCACAGGGGCTGTCTGTTTGCAGGTTTAGGCCCAATCCCCGCAGTTGGGCATCCCTCTCACAATCCGGGAGTGCTGACTTCTCACTGCTTGCCTGCGGGCTGGCCTGATTGCCCCTTCTGCCTGCCAGCCTGATCACCCCTTAATCATTCCCCTGCTTGCCTGGTCATCCCTAACTGTGCTTCCCTGCAGGTTTTATCTCCCCCAACTACCCTCTCCTGAAGGCCCAGTCACCCCCAACTGCCCTCCCCTGCTGGCCTGTTTGCCCCGAACTGCCCTTCTTTGCTGGCCATCTGGTGAGAGCCATCTTGTGACGACATGGAGTGGCCATCTTATGATGACGTGGGTGGGACCCTCTTTTGACCACATAGGGGCAGCTATCTTGTGACCCCATAGTGGTGGCCATTTTGTGTGAGGGCATGACAATCAATTTGCATATTACCTCTTTATTATATAGGATATCTACAATAAAGTATTTTAAATGTCCCATATAAAAACCTTCTGTATAATGAGTGATAGTCCAAAAAAATATGTTCAAATCTGTAGAAAAGTTACTTGAGCCACATTATGAGAACATGCCCAGCAGCAAAATCTCAACAGTTTGAAAAAAATGCTCCAGAGAATGGCAGTTTTGCAGTTTTTTTTAATGCATTTAGAATCCAAGGACAACATGTAAGGAAGGTTATATGAAATCTGTTGGTGGTAGATTGAGGAGATGAGAGAAAACAAAGTGAGGAAATCTCTCGGATCAGATAAGAAGCAGAATGGAAACACATAATTGAAAGTAAATCATTAACATTGATAGCACATAGGGATGATATGCAGGGAACAAGACAACAATGAGTGATTCCGTGGTCTTGTGCTCTGATACTGGCAGTTGTACCTTTGAGGGGCAAGAAAAGCAAATTACTCTGACATTTCAAAGGTATGTTATCCTAGATCCGTGGTCGGCAAACTGCAGCTCGTGAGCCACATGTGGCTCTTTGGCCTCTTGAGTGTGGCTCTTCCACAAAATACCATGGCCTGCATGAGTCTATTTTGAAGTAGTGGCACCCTGACTGGGAACCAGCCTGCTTGCCCCAGAAGTTTAAATTTAAAAAATTTGGCTCTCAAAAGAAATTTCAATCATTGTACTATTGATATTTGGCTCTGTGGACTAATGAGATTACTGACCACTGTCTTAGATACATAAGAACAATGGATAGAGCTCACTTAGGGTAAATCTTGCTCTTTGCTAAGGAAGCTATATATCTGGGACATGACTATCTACTATAACCTGCCCAATTAGGAATTTATGATCAGACCATCCTGTATGGTTACTTTTGGTCACTGAGCTTGTCAAGCCTGCCAGGTAGCCCCCCAGAGCTTGCGATTTTATTATATAGCCCTTTTTCATTCACATGATTATGAAAATCTGAGAGGTTAGAAAGATTTGTTGCTATCATGATTTTTGTGTATTTGCATCAAGTGTACTTTGCAGATATTTTTCTAATGAAAAATAAGAGCCATGCAAATATAACATATTATTTTTTTCTTGGTCCTTGTTATATTCAAGCAAAAAGCTTATTCTTATAAAGAATAATACTAATTCTGGAACTAGCCTACAAAGAAAGCTGAAATGTGCTCCAATACAATCACCTTGATTCATTTATTTACCCAACAAATATTGAGTTCTTATCAAGTGTCAGGCACTATTAAAGCACTGAGAGTTATTCAGGGAGCAAAACAAAGAACATTTAAGTCCATACTCCCATGGACTTACACTGTAATGGGGAATATGTTAACAAAGAACTATACACTATGTTGTTGCTAGTGAGTGCTGAGTATTAAACAAACAAACAAAAAAATAGCTTCCATGACTGAACATAAGGAAGTGTTTATTATGCCTATTATATTATATTGCTAACTCGTTTGGCTCAGTGGATAGAACGTTGACCTATGGACCAAAGGGTCCCAGGTTTGATTCGGGTCCAGGGCATGTACCTTGGTTGCATGCTCCTTCCCAGCTCTGGCCCTGATTCAGGCTCATGCAGGAGGCAGCCAATTGACACATTTCTCTCAATGCAATGCTCTCTGTCTTTCCTTCTCTTTTTTACTTTCTTTTAAAAATCAATGGAAAAATATCTTTGGGTGATGATTTAGAAAAAAAAATCATCATATATACAAGAATGTGAGTGTTCTTTCTGCAGGGCTGATCCACACCTATTAACATACTCTTCTCTTTCTGGGCACTGTAATTTTAATTTAGAACTTCTCAGATTTTTTTCTTATTACCAGATATTATTAATCTTCTTTAAAATATATTTTTTATTTTTAATGTATTTATAAGAAAGATACTATTAGTATTTTTACTTTATAGTTAAAGGAAAAGAAACACAAAATAATTTTGCTAAGATATAGTCATTAAGTGGCGGAACTAGAAATCCAAGGAGATTGGCTCTATATCTTGTGATAAATAAGAATAAGGCAGATTAAGGGGGATTAAGAGGTGGAATTTTTTTTAATTGTGTTCTGGGAAGGGTCCCCTAGAGACAGGATATTTGATGAGAAATGTAATGGGACTATGAGAGCAAGCCATTCAGAAGGGGGCTGACACCCAGGACTAAGGGAGAAAAATCACAAGAGTTGAAGTCAGATATGTAGTGAGTGGGGCTTGCAAGAGTCAGATGATGTGGACCTTAAAGCAAAGGGTCTTGAATTATAGGGAGTCATTAGAGTTTTGAGAAGAAAGGTAACATTATCTAATTTAAACTTTAAAAAAAGACTGCCATGGGGGATTACGTGGACAATAGATAAATATAGAAATAAGGAGACTGGTAAAAACACTACAAGAATAATTCAGGTAAGAGAGGATTTGGTTGGGACTGAGTGAGAGCCATGGAGGTGGTAAGGTAAGAGGTAGCTAGGTTCTGGATACATTTTAAAGCCCATTTGATTAGGATGTGTTGAATGAATGGATTTGCTAAGTGAGACTAGGAGAGCACTACAGAAACTCTAAAAATTTGGAGTATTTGGAAAATAATTGAGGTGCCATTTGTTGAGATCTAGACTAATAGGTGAGAAAAGAAGCTCAGGAGTCTGTTTTGTAAACATGAGATTGATGACATTCTTGGATATAGAAATGGAGATGTGAAGTGGGCAGTTGAATATTCATGGCTGGAGTTCAGAAGAGAGAATGAGACTGGGGTTATAAATTTTGAAGCTATCAATCTATAGGGTCTATCTTAATCCATGGGATATGATGATGTCACCAGGCAATGATGTAGATAGAGAAATTTTGAAGTTTTGGTATGGTTGATGTTGTGTTTACCTAGAAAGAATTACATTAGTTCATAAGTTGGGGATCAAGCCAACTGGCCTCAGTAGTCCATGTCTGAGCAAAGAAAGAGAAGAAAAAAAAATTTATTTCTCTTGTTTCAAAATTGCTGACCTACCTCGCACCTTTAATGAGGGAATAGTGATTGCATTGGACCTTGCACCTCACTGAAAAAGAGCAGTGGTGGGGATTGCCATGAAAAATAGATATTTGCTGAGGATTCAGACCTGAAGGAACAGGTTGTGTTTCTGTCCCAATAGTACAGGACAAATTGATTCAAAGATGAAGGCAAGTAATTTGTGATTCTCAAAAAGATTTAGCAAGATAAATCCCAAGAAAAGACTCAGCTCACTAAGAACTTGGCAAATGAATGGGCTAGAGCCATTGTAATTCAGAATCTAATGTAAATGAAAGTTCTGTAATAATTACAGCCCATGCAACCCCATAACATTGTTTGTAGTTAATAACTTGTTAGAGCTTTTGTATCCTACAATTCAAGATTCTTATTTATAACTATTCACATTCCTTGCCTAACTTTTATTGTATATCACTTTTTTTAACTCATTGTAGACAGAATATGTAGAAAGATATAAAGATACTAGGGGCCCAGTGCACGAATTCATGCACCTTGAAAGGAACTGTGGGCCACAAGGCTGCAGTGGGCACAGGGACGGGTCTTGGCCCATTCTCTGCTCCCCCGCCCATCTCCTCCCACTGTGGCCCCTGGTCCCCTGTCTGCCTATAGCCCTGACGGCCCTGCTTGCATCCACTGATGGTGTGGAGCAATTGGTGCTGGCAGCAGCAGCAGATGTGAGGAGGGCCAGCACCAGCAGCAGGTGTGGGCACCAACACAGGTTCTAGCACCAAGTGGGAGCAAAGAATTTTCAGTAACCAGCAGAAAGGCTCACCCTAATGATAGCGATTAGCACCCTGCCTTGGTCTGGCACTCTTGCTCACCTGCTCCACCATCCCACTGCAGCCAATGCCCGCCATGTTTTACACTCTGCTGCATGCTGCTGATGCTCACCATGTTTTGTTCATGCCCCTTTGTGGTCATTGCATATCTTAGTGACTAGTTGTTCAATTGTTCCACCATTTGGTCTATTTGCATATTAGGATTTTATATATATAAACTAGAGGCCCAGTGCATGAAATTTGTACATGGGGGGTGGGGATGGGGTGGTGTCCTTAAGCCCAGCCTGCTTCCTCTCCAATCTGGGACCCCCTTGAGACATGTCTCACTGCCTGTTTAAGCTCAAACCTATCCTCTCACAATCCAGGACTGCTGGCTCTCAACGGCTCACCTGCCTCTTTTCCTGATTGCCCCTAACCACTTCTGCCTGCCAGCCTAACCACCCCCTAATCACTGCCCTACCCTATGGGCCTGGTCACCCCTCACTGCTCTTCCCTGCAGTCCTGGTCACCCCTAACTTCCCTCCCCTGCAGGCCTAGATAACCCCCAACTGCCCTCCCCTGCAGGCTCGGTCATCCACAACTTTCCTCCTCTGCTGGCCTGGTCACCCCTAACTACCCTGCCCTTGCAGGCCTGGTACCTCCCAGCTTCCTTGCTCTGCTGGTCTGGTCACTCCTAACTGCCTTCCCCTTGCAGGCCTAGTCCCTCCTAACTGCCCTCCCCTGCTGGCCATCTTGTATCCACATGAGGGCAGGATCTTTTGACTACATGGGAACAGTCATCTTGGTGTTGGAGTGATGGTCAATCTGCACATAACTCTTTTATTAGATAGGATAGAGACCTGTGCACGGGTGGGGTCCAGCTAGTTTGCCCTGAAGGGTGCCCTGGATCAGGGTGGGTGTTCCTTTGAGGTGTGGGTGGCCTGGACAAGGGACCTGTGGTAGTTTTCAGGCCAGCCACATCCCCCAGCAACCCAAGTGGAGGCCCTGGTGTCTGGGATTTATTTATCTTCTACAATTGAAACTTTGTAGCTTG
Organism: Lasiurus cinereus; assembly: GCA_011751065.1. Taxonomy (NCBI): domain Eukaryota; kingdom Metazoa; phylum Chordata; class Mammalia; order Chiroptera; family Vespertilionidae; genus Lasiurus; species Lasiurus cinereus. Next base: position 15,759,696 of record JAAGEH010000005.1, on the reverse strand, counting down.
GAGCAGAGCCAGGCCTTCTGCTCACTCTGTGGCAGCAATCATTGAAACTTGGTTACCTTAACCAGAGGCCTAGGCCAGCCAGGGAGTGCGGAAAGTTAGGGTGTTTAGAAAGCTAGGGTATGTGGAAAGCTTGGCTTCCTCCATTGCCAGGGACAACCCAAGCCTCTTTCCTGCTCTCTTTTCTGCTGTAGCCATCTTGGTTGGGTTCATTTGTATACTCGCTCTGATGGGCTGATGGGTGTGGCTTGTGGGTATAGTGGAGGTATGGTCAATTTGCATATTACTCTTTTATTAGATAGGATGTTCTAATTATGTAAGATAGCTTAAATTGGTATATCAATGCATTGATATTTTTGGACTCTTTGAATCTTCTCTTTGATCTTTTATTCATTTAGTTCATTTTTGAATACAGGAGTGACCCAGTAGTAAAACAATTTTATGTATTTTCTGAGTTCATGCTTTGTTTGGGTAATAGCACATGACAGTAGAGTGTTTTGTGGCTGGCAGTCATTGGGTGAATGGGAGCAGGTAAGGCGCCCTTGTAGACCTTCACTTCCTGCTACCTGAATTGTTGAGGTATGGATTTTCCAAGAAGCTTTGTCTTCATGTTTCTATTTTTAACTCTTGCAAGGGAAAGTGAAAGATCTGTGAAACTCTGGGCATGTGAGGTAAATGTGACGGCTCTCTATGAAATAGCCCACTTGCCTCTAGGCCCCCTGTGGAAACCTGTATTGAGTAAAATCACTTCATTCTAATCCATCTTCATTCACATTAGTAAATGTCTTTCTGCAACATTGTCTTTTTGAGATCCTGTGTGATGTTAGGTATTAGCTATTAGTCATATATTAGTGTAATAAAAATAAAATAAAGTAAAAAAGAGAACAAATTCAAAAACAAAGGGAGATTCTAATACAGAGGTATAGTATCAGAACTGCATTTCTAGTACTTGCTCTGCAGATAAATTGTGGGAGTATGGACGGGTCAGGAAATCCTATTAATTTAACATAATACTCTGCCCAATGAGGGGTTATAGATAATATATGAAATTGTTTAGCATAATATAAAAAATGCTGAATGAGTTTACTCAAAGCGTAGCAATGTAACATAGGTAAATTACATTCTTAGTAATAAAAGCTCACTTATAACCAGCATATTATGTATCTCTTTTAAAATTGTTAAATGTTTAGAAATAGCCTTGCTCAGTTAATTAGTTCATTAATTATTCAATTAGAAATGTAATTTGTGTTTTAATTTAGTGTATGTTAACTTGTGTCTTCTTAAATGACATCCCACAGAACTCCTGCCATAGATCATTCTCTCAGAGGCAGAGGCCCATCTCCACTAGCACTGGGTTACTCCCTTTGAGGGTGGCCAGTTCCAATTTCTTTAATGAGTGGCTGCATTAGTAATCTATAGAGCTCAAAATAGAAGAGTTTCCTTACTAGAAATACCCTAAAATTATGGCAGAGACACTCTAAATTGTGCAGAATCCTCACTATTCATTCTATAAATGTCGTTATTTTAAATGCATAATAATCTAATCATAAGTGAATAAACAGTAAAAAACAGATTCTAAATATCACTGACCAAAAATTACATTTTATCATAATTAGATTATTTAGACACAAAATATAAGTACAAGACAATAGAAACTCTTTCTTAGGTAAACATGTATTTATTTAAGAATCTGTAAGTAACTTATTTTTAGCAAATTTTATTACTTAACAAAAAAATTTGGTTTCATGTAGAAAGTGCATCAATTATTTTTAACTTAATTTTAAATTACATCAGACTAATTGTGTTCAGCATAAGCCAAATAAAGCTGATCATGGCTAAAAACCGTGAATATTTTAGTTTCCCCATGTCATTAGCAAAAGCAGAAGTGTACTTGGAAACTATTACATACACACACACACACACACACACACACGCACACACAAGGCACTTAGGAAACTTTTAAAAATTGGGCCATAGAGAAAACATTCTAGATAGAACCAACTTAGTCTTTTGTAAGTCCCTTGGTAGATAGAAAGCACATGATAAAATTCTTAATCAATGAGTACACAGAAACATTATTCTTTGTTTTATTATATTGATTAGAACTGGTGTTTTATTGTTCTCTTGATTACAATACCCTCACACCACCTTCTGCCCCAACCTCTGTTATCTTCTTTTGGACAAAGAATACCTTTCTACTACCCCTCTTAACATGTAATTACAAAGGTGGAAAAGTCATGGAAATCTGGTTGGGAAAAGGCGGAAACTAGCACTTAAGTGGAGAGATGGCCCACTTGCATGCATTATCATTGGAAATTGAGGGAGGGTTTCTCTTGGCAACAGCAGAACACTGTGTAGTGATACACAAAGGCTAATTAGACTTAGATAGGCTCACTGGTCACCTAACCAAAATTCATAAATTGGCTTCATGGGTAAAATATTCTGGGATTTAAACCTATTGTTCTCAAATGAATTTCTATAATATTATACATTTTTTATATATTTTATTGATTTTTTACAGAGAGGAAGGGAGAGGATTAGAAAGTCAGAAACATCGATGAGAGAGAGACATTGATCAGCCACCTCCTGCACGCTCTATCCACTGAGCCAAACCGTTCTTGGCATTATTATACATTTTCTTGATGGAATCTGCTGTATTGGCATTACACTACCACTCCCTTTTAAAATAAAGAGCATTTTAAATTATGAGTATCTTAGCAAGAGTAGAAAATACATATGTGGAAGCTGTTTTTATAAACATTAATTTGCTTGTCAGATTCTTCATTGATCAGATGTCCTATGGAGTGATAAAAGGACAGCTAATATTGAAGAATCATGGAGTACATGCTGCAGGAAAGAAAGCAACAATATTTTAGACTGTAAAGGATTCCAGTAAGGGCTAGGCTTTAAAACCAGGGGATGATATATGGCAAAGTTGTAGCAGAAGTCATTGGACCAACAGAGAGGAGAGGACAAAGGAAAAGAAATGAATGCAACCAAGTAAAGAATACGTTCACCTTGTCCAGAGTCGGTTGACTACTCTGTGTCTAGTCTATGAAACCTGGTAATAAATATGAACCCTTATATTAAATAGCCAGTACATTTTTTCTATGATTCTATAAAGCCAAAGGAATATCTCTTACCATTGCCAAAGCATTTTATATCTGCAGCTACTTTCCTTTATATCTAAACTAAATATCACCAATTAATTCTCTGACTGAAGATTCTTGTGTTGACTCTAGATACTACCCAAATGCTGCATGCATTAAAAAATAATTTCTAAATTGAACATTCAAAATTTGCTTTTACTTTTAAAATATGAATATATATTATTGACTTCACAGAGGAAGGGAGAAACAGAAACATCAATGATGAGAGAGAATCATTGACTGGCTACCTCCTGCATATCCCTTACTGGGGATCAAGCACACAACTTGGGTATGTGCCCCGACTGGGAATTGAACTGTGACCTCCTGGTTCATAGGTGGATGTTCAACCACTGAACCACGCCAGCTGAACTACTTTTATTTATTTATTTTCACCAGATGATGAATTTGGTTAAACTATAGGAACAATTAGTGTCTATTAGACAACTTAATAGTGTCTCAGTGAAAGTGCTTGCGGCTTCATCATTTTAGTCATTTTAAACTAGATTGTACAAGTCACCAGGGATTATACTGGCAAGAGCTGCCTCCTGGCTATGGACTAAATGACCAACTACAGCAGGACTTTCTTCTCCATAATCTTGTTGTAAGTGACAATTGTGTTCCTAGTGAAAAAATAAGAACTTCAAGGCGTCCACAGAGTTCTTTCCCCAAATAACCTATTTCTAGGAGATCTGAATCTGTGCTACAAGGGCAGTTTTTTGTTTGGTTTTTAAATGAGCACTGGAATTAGTGCAATTTTTCATTCTGGTGTTCAGAGATATAAAATACACATTTCCATAGACTGCAGGGTAGAGCAATCAAAATCCTTGGAATTTCCAATACCATGAGAGTGGTTGTCACCTAAATCCTCTGACCATTCTCAATTCAGCTGACCAAGGGAATGTGTATCAGTATCCATGCACGTGGGTAGAGGTGGTGGCAGGGGCAGCAGTGAAGAAGTCCCTCCCCTGCTCCCTTTGCCAGCCCCACTGAAATTTAATAATTCCTGCTTCAGATTACATAGATGCCAATCAGAACTTGCTGTGCTGACTTATCCTTAATACTGTGTTTCAGTTCTTTCATCTGAACTTTAATACACAATCGCTTCTATTAGATACAGTTATTGAAAATGGAACTGAATTCATCTAACTAGCATTAAATTTTAAAACTCACAATAGTTTTTAAAAGCTTTCATACTAGCACATCTCAATGCAATTTACAAGTGACTGAGCCAATGCCAGTCCTTCCACTGTTATTCTGAACAAACAGAGTCATTTGTATATGCAGTCAGTAATACTTCAGACACAGACTCGGGAAGTCCAACGTGTCTTCCTCTGATAGAAGGAGGTTTTGAGATTGATATAAATTCAGAGTACAGACTTAAGGATTGGCTAGTACCATATGAACCATCTCTCTAATTAGATGTCTTTTTAAGATGAAGTTGCTGGTGCACTCTGCTAATTATGACTAGCTTCAATATTTCATTATCCTATCTCTGTATTCCATTTCCCTGCTAATCTACTCTCAAATCTCTCTGTGTCTATTTACTAGTTTCTTACACATCTTTCATTCATTACGCCAGTTCCCGTAACCCTGCTCTATTCTGTCATGTTCATTTCTTGACTATAATGGCATGAACTAAAATACTTAATCTGTAAAATGGGAATGTTATTAACACTTGTTTCATTGACTTGTCAAATAAAAGATAATGGTACATGTTGGGTATTACTACAGTCAATACAAAATAGGGACCAGACTTGGAAAATCCCCTGAGCAGACAAACCATTTAAGCCACATAAGTGAAAATTAATTTACTTTATTAGGCAAAACAAGTAAAACCTCACTTGGACCACTTCTTGCAAAGTGCTTCTGATAATAAAAACAAAAAACAAAAAACTCAAGTCATCTTCCTAAAAATGGTAATTGTCCTCTGGAAAGCCCCATTTTAATAACCAGTTGCTGTAAATGTTATTTGCTATTTCTGAAACATTGATAGTACTTAACACAGGACCTTATCACTGAAATTTCTGCAAACAAATGCTTGCTATTATTAGGGTGTATTTTTTCATAGTTAGAGTAATTTATTTGCATCTCATACCAGGCCTTTGCAGTATTCACCTTTGCACCAGCTATGCTTTTTGTAGAGTCTTGGCTGAGCACAGCCCCTTGAGTTTCTAAACATCTAGCTGCCTCCTCTTGATTCTCTCTTGTTCTCAGTTCTACTGTTAATCTCATTGATTGAGGGGGAAATGGTAGGCAATATCTAGATTTTACCTGTATGACAGGCAGACAAACAATACAGATTTTAGCTATTAAATGATTAATGGTCACCATTAACTGAAGTACTTCTCTGTTTTTGAGTTATATCCTTGACAGGAAATCATTTCTTCAATGAAAAAATATATTTTGAATGTCTCCCTGGAATTTCCAACCTTATAGGTATGTAATCTCAAATATGAAGAATAAACTGCTTATTAATTGAAATTTTGCTTACAAGAGGCTTAAAGACCTGGGCTTTCCAATATAGCAGCCACAAGTGTCTACTTGAATTTAAATTAAAATAAGCCAAAATGAAAGGAAAACAACAATCAGTCTCTCGGTCATACTAGTCACATTCAAGTGTGGAGTCACCACATGTATGTAGTAGCTACCCAATTAAACAGCACAGATAGAGAACATTTCTGTCATCACAGAAGTTCTGTTAGATACTGCTAATCTAGAGCAAAGTAGCCAATAGTACCTTCTATTCTAAGGTGAAGACCTCAAAACTCCCAGTACACAACTCACATAGGGCCAAATGTAAAAGAAACTAGCCTTAATGGTGCCCATGACCAGTGAAAAGAGAGACCAACTGCCTATTTCTCTAAGCATTTGGGTATCTATTTCCCTGGGGGAATCAATTCAGTTTAAACTACAGTATTGAAGACTTGTCAGTTAGAGCGATGCTTCTTGATTATGAATATGCACATTTATCTGTATCAGCATGTCTGTTCATGGTACATTAGATTTTGAAAAGCATTAGCTATGTCTGGATTCTTGTAGATGTTTGTTGGTATGAAGAGGTGACAGCTTACTCCAACAAATTCATCAGTAAACTGGAAAAACATGGTCCTGTCAACCTAATCATTTGAATGCACATTTGGACAGAGTGAAGTATCTAGTGATCATCTCAGTCAACCCAGACAACTTTGGTGATGCATCCCAGGATTAGAGTAGTTATTTAATCCTTAAAGAATTATCTCATGCATCTGCTCTAATTGGTTGATGTTCTTGCCATACTGGTCATTAAATATCATCATTTGAGTATCACCCTTGCTCAAGAGTCAGATTGTAGAAATTTAAGTTAATGCCTACCTTTACTAGCTACCTGGATGGTAGAATATTCACTGGCCTGTTTTGTTTCAGAAGTCTAGGAGTCAAAACTGGTACTTAAAAATTTTAAGGTATTTAATAAAGTTTAAAATTTCCAACTCTTCCAGAATAAGATAAGGAATGATTGTTCTTTTTTAGGAAAATGATGCTATTAAAACAATGGAGCCAAAACTGGTTTGGCTCAGCGGATAGAGCATCGGCCTGCAGACTGAAAGGTCCCAGGTTCGATTCTGGTCAAGGGCATGTACCTTGGTTGTGGGCACATCTCAAGTGTGGGGCGTGCAGGAGGCAGCTGATCGATGTCTCTCTCTCTCTCATCGATGTTTCTAACTCTATCCCTCTCCCTTCCTCTCTGTAAAAAATCAATAAAATATATTTTAAAAAAATGGAATTGGAAAACCGTGTCATAAATGGTTTGAAAAGTCTAAAAACCAAGTATATAGTTGCTCCTTCCTTTGAGAAACTCCTTTTTAATTGCATCCTTTGCTTAAACACTTCTACTTGTAATAACTCAAAAGTAAGTGCACTCTATGAAAAGTATAATTTCCTAATTAAGATAATAATATGTGTTTATTGCACAAATTAAAAAAACACACAGAAATATATGTGGTAGGGCCATATATTAAGATGCTAATATGTATTCTTAAAATAATTTCACCCTATATTCCAAGAGAGCAGTTAGAATTCTTTGTTCTTCCTTACTCAGGGAAGATTTCTGTTACCACATAGAAAGCAAAAGTTCTTTGCACATAATATTTTTTCTGGATTTAGTTTTTGGAAATCTGAGCTCCTAAGGCAAAAAGTTATTCTTGGGAAACAAGACAGATGTATGTTTTTAGGAATAAAGAAGTGCCTGCAATGGGTCAAAGGCTATGAAAGATAATAAATTCAAGACCTTGGGTTTGAAAAGGATTGGGGCACATGACTTAATTGTTTTTAGTATCTTAAGAAAAGGTGGTACACCTAGGGGGTGTAAATGTAAATGAGAATTATTCTGGTTTAAAATTATTCTGAAACCACAGAAAAAGGAGAGCTCTCAGATTTCTAAAGAGAGCAGTAGACATCTTAGCAAAACCTGAGACCAGGATGTCTTCTCAAATGTTTTTCATAAAATGTTTTTCTCTTACTCCGACCTTTGTATACCACACTTTACATGATCTTTTTTTAAAACATTTAATAAATCTTTATTGTTCAGATTATTACAGTTGTTCCTCTTTTTTCTGCCCATAACTCCCCTCCACCCGGCTCTCACCCCTTCCTTTGCCCTACCGCTTCCCTCTCCCCCTCCCCACTGCCATTGTCCTCATCCATAGGTGTACAAATTTTGTCCAGTCTCTCTTTGCAGCCCTTCACCCCTATCCCCTGAGAATTGTCAGTCTACTCCCTTTCTATGCCCCTGATTCTATTATATTCACCAGTTTATTCTGTTCATCAGATTTTCAATTCACTTCATTTTTAGATTCACTTGCTGATAGATATGTATTTGTTGTTCATAATTTTTCTATACCTTTTTATTCTTCTTCCTCTTCTTAAAGAATACCTTTCAGCATTTCATATAATACTAGTTTGGTGTTAATGAACTCCTTTATTTTTTTCTTATCTGTGAAACTCTTTATCTGACCTTCAATTCTGAATGATAGCTTTGCTGGAAAGAGTAATCTTGGTTGTAGGTTCTTGCTATTCATCACTTTGAATATTTCTTGCCACTCCCATCTGGCCTGCATAGTTTCTGTTGAGAAATCAGCTGACAACCATATGGGTGCTCCCTTGTAGGTAATTAACTGTTTTTCTCTTGCTGCTTTTAATATTCTCTCTTTGTCTTTTGTTCTTGGTATTTTAATTATGATGTATCTTGGTGTGGTCCTCTTTGGATTCCTTTTATTTGGGGTTCTGTGTGCTTCCTGGACTTGTAAGTCTATTTCTTTCATCAGGTGGGGGAAGTTTTCAGTCATTAATTCTTCAAATAGGTTTTCAGTATCTTGCTCTCTCATTTCTTCTGGCACTCCCATAATTCTGATGTTGGTACACTTAAAGTTGTCCCAGAAGCTCCTTACACGATCTTCAAATTTTGGGGTTCTTTTTTCTTTTTGCTTTTCCAGTTGAGTGTTTTCTCCTTTTTTGTATTTCAAATCTTTGACTTGGTTCTTGTGTTCCTCTAATCTGCTGTTATGTCTCTGTATAATATTTTTTATTTCAGTCAGTGTATGTTTAATTTCTAGTTGGGCCTTCCTTTTTCATCTCCTCAGGGGTCTCGCTAAATTTATCCATCTTTTCTAGGAAATTCTTGAAAAACCTTATAACCATGGTTTTGAACTCTATATCCAATCATTTGTGTTTTTTTTTCCATTTCTTTCATTTGCGATCTGTTCCTTTGTCTCTGCATTTTTGCTGCTTCCCTGAGGTGGTAGAGTAGCTTTGTGTGCTAGGTGTCTTATATGGCCCAGTAGCTCTGCCTCCCCAGTTACCTGAGGTGGACTCTCTTGGTGCACCCTTTGTGGACTGTGTGTACAGCCTTGTTGTAGTTAAATCTTGATTGTTGTTGGTATCACTGGGGGAGATTGACCTCCAAGCCAATTGGTTGTGAGGATCAGCTGTGTCTACGCCCAGGAGAACTTCTGTGCTGGAATCAGCCTTATGATACAAGACTTGAAAAATTGCAAAAGCCTCTTATTTCAGCTTGGATGGGGCAGAGTCTCAGGGCTGAACAGACAGCCTTGGCTTCCATCACCCTTGCCCTACATGGCCTCTGGGTCTCAGAGTCCCTCGGTAATCACTGCAGCCCTCTTTGTGTGCACTCGTGTGCCTCCGGACCTCTGCCTTTCCGGCTCCCCTGAGTTTCTGTGCACTCTGAGGACCCGTATGAGTTTGGGTCCCCAGGGTCTCACCCGAAACTTGGGTTCAGTACAGTTAGAACTGGATTTCAGCAGAATTGTAAGGTTCTGTCTTTCTCCTGCTAGAGATAGCCAGCGTTACTAGTGTGCACTACTCTGGAACTCTGCCTTTTGCAGATCCCTAAGTTTCCATGCACTCCTCCCTTTTCACAACAGCCCAGACGTCCCCCATATGAGTCTCATCCAGAACTGGGGTTTAGTGCAGTTGGAGATGGGGTTCAGTGCAGTAGTGAGTTTCTGTCTCCCTTTTGCTAGAGGAAGCCAGCCAGGCACTCTACCGCCCATCCTCTCCATGCACATTTTTCCATACCTCAGCTTTTTGTAGCTCCTCTAAGTCTCCGTGAGCCCCTCTCTTTCCTTCTAGTTGTAGAATTTCCACTTAGCCAACTTTCTTGTGTTTCTGGATGATGTCTGTTCTGTCTTTTAGCTGTATGTAGTTTTGAAATTGTTGTGTGAGGCAGCAGTTTAGGTGTTCACCTATGCCGCCATCTTGGTTTCTCCACTTCACATAATCTTGACACAGCTTGTAGTAGGAGAGTGGTGATAATAGTAATTGAGATAGAATTTTGTATCAGCCATAAAAGGGGCTCAGACTTAGAAACCATTTACTTAAATAATATGGTGTTTCTTGCATATATGCTTTTGTGGAGTTAAATTACGTACTCTATATATAGAACAAAAATCTAAATCTGAAGATTCATGGATCTTATATTCTAAGACTAAAATATAATCAAAATAATTGAAAATATCAAAGTTGTATTGTAAAGATGAGTATAAACTGAAAAAATAAGTAGAGTTTCTTTCCCAAAGATATTACTCTGATACTAATAAAGGCAAAAAATATCTGGCAGGGCTAATCTGTATCTGCCTAAAAATCTCTGTCCTTTTTACACACGCATTATTACTCATTAGTAAGTGAATGCAAGTTTGGATTTCAAAATATTCTCTCAGAACCCAGTTAACATTTCCACATTTTTATATGTATAACAAGGAACTACTGAAATAAAATTTGCTGTAACAATCAAGTTCACTTTTGTGGACTTATTATGTTGATAATTTATAATTTGATTCAGCTTAATGTATTTAGAGAAAAAGACATATAATTCATTCTTTGTTCTTCTTCCTTTTCTGGAACAAATAATTTCTAAAATTTCTGGCAAACTCCCAATTCTTCCATGTGCTGTTCCAATTCTGGAAATATTTTAAAATGTAGTACTTGGTTCAGACAGCATATGAAAAGAAGACATCATGGGATAAATGTGTGTATTAGGTATGTGAGGATGGTGCAAGCTGGGTAAATAGGAGAGGTTTCTCCTATACATCCATCCTTAGTATTTTAAAGCTAAAACTCTGTACTTTCATCTTACAGAAATGAAAGAAAGTGAAACATCTTCTCATTCTCCCAATAGGAACAACAGGTAAATTCCCTATTCAATGAAAAGAAAAGTGTGTGCCCTATACAGTAAGTTCAAATACTGAATTACAAAATCAAAACAGTACTCTGACCAACATCAGACCTCCCTCTAGTGTTCAAAGTTTTGCTGTTCCACTATGAAGAAGAAAAAGAAACAACTTAGAAATGTTCCCTTTCCTTCTGACAACTAGCTTCCTGTTTTTATTTGTTTCTATATGGCAACCCTATATGGCGATCCTGGCAACTGCTAACTGACTAGGAAACTACCAGGCAGACTCGCCTATGACCTTGAGCCAAGAGCACCAAAATGCCAATCTTGGCTCTTGGAAACAACTGCCCTTCTCTTTGTGCATCTGATGCAAATGGAAAAGGGCATATTGGTTCCAATCTAAGGAGAAAGCATTACTGCTCTACAGCTGGCAGGAATTACCTTACTTCTGGAGATATCGGGTTCACTGGTAGCATATGTTATTCTTCTCAACGCAGCTGATTTCACATGTTACAATTACATAATGATCATATAAGCTTATAATGCCCCCATAACTCCTGAGTTAGGGTAATAAAGCTCCCATCCTCCTTTTGTCTCTTTTCTGCTGTTCTGAGCCTATTCTCAAGGTCATGCAACCTTTTTTGTTGTTGTTAAAGGAAACTCTAATTTAAACTTGTCTGCTTGTCAAAGCCACAGAGTTGTTGTGACTTGTCAGTGCACACTATGAGGGGAGATAAGGCAGATAAATTAATCAAATTACTCACAAGGAAATCTATGCAGATGTGTTCAGCTTGAGCCAAATGCTGCTATTGGGTTCCCTAGGAGTAAAGTGTGAATTGCCTGAGGGGGGGGGGGCCAAAATGGGAGTTTTTTTTGAAGGTAAAATGATTTGATGAACTAGCTCAGGTTTTTAGCTGTGGTTTTCCTTAGTTCATTATAAGGGGCATCTCTCTGATTTTTCTCCCACAGTTGTTCCTTTGTTTTCCTACAAAGAGTTGTTAATTTTCACATCTCTAGGTTCTTAACATTAGCATGAAATAATGGTACTAGATATTGACACTTCAGCAGGATGAACAATGAACTTTCTTTCTGAACAATATGTTTTAAGAGTTTGGATATTTATATATTGGTGGAGAGATGATGCTTGCTTTTTATGTAAAGGCATTTTAAGAACTCTTTATTCACACAATTCTGAAGTTTCTCAAGTGTGCAAGAATATAGATTTATGTTATTAGTTATTTAAGAATAATAACTGGACACTAGGCAGAAGAGCAAGTCAAGTAAAAAACATTTAGCTCACAAACCAGGACAAGAGATGTTTTATGAAAATGTGTGACATCACAAAAATCATGTTAAATAATTAAAACTTATAAATTATTTTATTTCCAGTGAACATAACTCTTTTCCCAGTAAAATTAGCAGGATGATAGCATGGAGTAATATTATTGGTGACCATTTAAGTATTTCCAAGAAGTCTGGACTTTGCTCTGAGATGTCTTGAGTAACCTGCCCTCACAAACCTTTCTTTGCCTGAGAGGTAGGGTTCAAATTGGTGTGACTAATTTCTCTGGGTGAAGTAGGGTCATATTAGTAGCCATCCTTTTGCTAAGGAAAGATACATGGAAGAATTAGGGGAATTGTTTAAGAAGAAATTCTCATCACTTTTTTTCCAGTATAATTATACATTTGTTGTGAGGATTAAATGAGATAAAGCTCCTAAAGCAATGACTGGCATATAAGGGAGGAACAATAAATATTAGCTGGAATATTCGAATGTTAATACATATTCATATTATCTTTCAGATCTTCCTAACTTGGAAGCATTATACACAAAGTAAATAGGGGAAAATGTTTCATTTCTGATAAGTAACTTTGATCTGTGGGCAAAGGGCTTGCTAGCATTATCCCTATGCCGTCTACATGTATACACTGTAGAAACACATTCAAGGACAGTTTGTGTGTGCAGAGCAGATCTCTTTGCCCAGAAATGCCATCTCATACTGATCTGGGGCAGAAAGGAAAATAATGAATCCCCAATGATTGCCACAATTAAAAAAAATACTGTACCTCAAAAACATGGGCCAATGAATTTCACTCACTAATTTGGTGGAGTGTAATTTTAGTCAAACTTCTTCCATATAGGAATTAAAGACTAAGGGAAATAAGGTCCACTCCCCAACATTAGCTGTTGTTGTTGTTGTTATTATTACTACCACAAAATTATGGTGGCCATTATTTGCTTGTTCAGCTAAAATATTCAATGTGAAGAAAAATGAAATAGACGAACTCGAGGAGTTCAGGAAGACCTGTCCTTGGAAGCAAGGGAAATTTAACACTCCAGTTGAATATATTATTCCATTGTCGTTTTTCGCACCATTGCAAACAAACTCTTCCCTGCTAGCTGTCTTCTTAATTTATTTTCCAGTTGCCTGCTGCCAAGATTCATGATCCAGCAGGGATTGGTCCCCATCATTCTGAGTGAGTTCCCAGAACAAAACAAAGGAAAATAGTTAGAGAGAACCTTACTTAACACTGGGGAGACCTTAAAGTTAATGTGTAGAAAAATGGCCATGTACTTTCATTTCAGGGATAAGAAATTCTTTAACATTGATCACCTTTTATGTGTGGATATTAAAGTCTACAGCAGGAGAAGGATAGGGGAGAGTTACTGCCAAAGGTAGGAAATCTCATAATACTCCTTTTTAGGTATTAATACTCAATGAAAATCAAGAGTAGGAACTTAAACAATGTATTTAGTGTAATTTGGGTTAAGTGAGGAAAAGAAACATGTGGAGTAGAGGACAATCCAAGAAATAAAGAGAACTGTAGCAAGAAGGCAATAAACTGACTCCATGATTCATGGTAGGAAGAATGTAATAGGACAGAAAATATAAAAATGGGTAGAGCTCTAAAAATGGAAGGTTGATATGTTTAGAGTGTGGTTAAGAGAAACAAGAGTAACTTGACTTGAGATTTATTTATTTATGATTGTGATAAAATACAATATAAAATTTATCACTTTACAGTATATAATTCAGTGGCCTTTAGTATGTTTGCAATATTGTACGATCATTGCAATTCTAACTGAAACAGGTTCACCACCCCAGAAGGAAACCCTGTAGCCATTAAACACTCTCCATTCCCTCCTCCTCTAAGCCCATGAAAACCACAAAAATTTTACCTGTCTCTATAAATTTGCCTATCCTGAATATTTTCTATAATTGGCTGTTATGGGTTGAATTGTGTTCCCCTCCAAAAAATAACTGAAGTCCTAAGTGTCTCAAATTGTAAACTTTAGAAATAGCACTATTGCAGATGTAATTAAGATGAGGTCATACAGGAGTAGAGTGGATTTTGACCCACCATGACTGTAGTCCTCATCAGAAGAGGAGAAGAAATGAAGATATACTAGCAGACAGCCCTGTGATCAGCCCATCCCCATCTGAGGAGCAGCAGCTGTGAGAGCAACCTGCCCCTCCCCCTCATCTGAGGAGCAGCAGCTGCATAAGCAGCCTGCCCTCATCTGAGAAGCAGCTCACTCTCATCAGAGGAGCAGCAGCCACAGGAGCAGCCTACCCACATCTGAAGAACAGCAGCCTCACATGGAGCACACCCCATCCAAGGATCAGCAGCTGTGCAAGAAGCCTGCCCTGCCAGCCAGTGCCCACTAGAGGAGTTGCCACCAACTGAGGAGCAGCCAGTGTCCGATGAGCCACTGCCACCCAAGGAGCAGCCCCCACATGACTTGCCACCTAGATCCTTTGCTGAGAACAAAAATGGGAGACAAAGACACACCCAAAGGAAAGAAAAGGAGGCATCATCAGAAAAGCAGCTAAGTGAAACAGAGGCATGTAATATGCCGCAAAAAGAATTCAGAATAAGGGTCATACAGTTCATAAATCAGATGGGTGAAATAAATCAACAACTTATGTAAGAATCAAGAAGAAATAAAGAGTGATATAGCTGCAATAAAAAAAAAAAACACCATGGAAAGTTTCAACAGTAGAGTAAGAGAAGCGGAGGACCAAATTAGCAAATTAGAAAACAGAAAAGTAAAACACACCAAAACTGAAATGCAACTGGAAAAATAAGAATTAAAACACAGGCAGAGTGCTAAGAGAGCTTTGGGACAACATGAAATGAGCAACATACAAATGATAGGGGTGCCAGAATGACAGGCTATCATCAACAAATCAACAAATGACAAGTGTTGGTGAGGATGGAAAGAAAAGGGAACCCTTGTGCACTACTGGTGGGAATGCAGACTGCTGTAGCCACTGTGGAGAACAGTATGAAGTTTCCTCATAAAACTGAAAATGGAACTGCCATTTGACCCAGTGATCCTGCTTCTATGAATATATCCCAAGAAACTAGAAACACCAATCAGAAAGGATATATGCATCCCTATGTTCATAGCAGCACTATTCACCATAGCTAAGATCTGGTAACAGCCTAAATACCTATCAGCAGATGAGTGGATTGAAAAACTGTAGTACATCTACACAATGGAATTCTATATCATTGTAAAAAAAGAAGAAACACTTACCATTTGCAACAGTATGTGTGGAACTAGAGAACATTATGTCAAGCAAAATAAGCCAATCAGAGAAAGATAAATATCACATGATCTCACTCATTTGTGGAATATTATGAACAATATAAACTGATGAACAAAAACAGATCCACAGAAAGAGAAGCATCAATCAGACCATCAAACCTTAGAGCAGTGGTTCTCAACCTTCCTAATGCCACGTCCCTTTATTGCAGTTCTCATGTTGTGGTGACCCCCAACCATAAAATTATTTTCGTTGCTACTTCGTAACTGTAGAAACAAAAATAATTTTATGGTTGGGGGTCACCACAACATGAGGAACTGCATTAAAGGGACGTGGCATTAGGAAGGTTGAGAATCACTGCCTTAGAGGGAAGGTAGAGGAAGGTGAGAATAAAGGGAGAGATCAATCAAAGGACTTGTATGCATTTATATAAGCCTAACCAATGGACATAGACACCAGAGAGATAACGGTGTAAGGGGGACGGGAAATATAGAGAGGATCAGACATATATGTAATATCTTAGTCAAGAAAGTGAGGAAAAATAGGATATACCATCAGAAAATGCCATATGATGCTACTGAGGCAGAGAATGAAGTTCTGCAGGTGCAAGCCCAAGATACACAGTATTGCAAGCAAATCGTCAGAAGCTGGAAAGATGCATGGATGGACTCTCCCCTCCAAATTCTAGAGGAAGCATGGGAGGACCAATACATTGGTCTCAGATTTCTAGACTCCAGAACTGTGAACCAATATACTTCTGTCCATTTAAGCACCCTACTGCCCTGTACTTTGTTTTGGCAGTCCTTGGAAAATCATCCAATGTGACCATAGAATATGTGATCCATTGTGTCTGGCTTTGTTCACTTAGGGTAATGTATTCAAGCTTCCTCCATGATACTGCATGTGTTACATTTCATTCTCTGATGTGACTCATCAGTGTTCTGTTTATGGTTACACCACATTTTGTGTGTTCATTCACTAGTTCATGAACTAACCTGACTTTTTCAGAGTACTCTTAAATTTGCAAACACATAATAACTTTAATTAATATAATAGACATAATGAAGTTGAAAAGTCTGAGAGTTAAAAATCAGTGCACATAAAACTGAAAAGCCTAGCTGCACTAACTATAATTGATTTGAGGTGAGACGTTTCATAATGGTAATACTTTATATTAATTTATTATCACAATTTAAAAATACCTGCCAGGCTTCCAGAATTGTTTTTAAATGGGTCAGTTTCATAATTCTTCTTAAGTCTAATGCTCCTTTAACACATACCCATTCTACTTATCTGCCTTAGAACACTCCTATTAATTCACTCTATTTAGAGCACCATCTTAGCACAAATGGCAGTGGGTTATAGTTGCTTATTTATTCCTTTCTGTTAACAAAAATAATAAGGTTTAAGCTATAATAAAGAATAATTTTTTATTGGAACATGGAAGGGATTTCAGTTTAGGTCATAGATTTAGGTAGTAACCTAAATTGTGCTTCAAGGAGAGCAAAGAAAGATAGGGTTTATAATGAACAAAACCGTAAAATCTATTCTCACTCAGATGGTGGATAGATCAGTTGGCATTGATTACACCCATTATAGAAATGAAGAATGCTGGTGTGGAAATTAATTGGTTCCTTTCAAGGTGAAAAATGCAGATGGTTTATCTCTATGTTTAGGAGGAAGTACAGTTCATATAGGTCCATGTGGCAATCATGGATCCAAGATATTTGTGGTTCAGCCTTGAGCTGAGTTTAGCAACAGGGTAGCAAGTTAACAATAGAACTAAGACATGAAATGGCCAAAGGCCCCTTTTTCTCAAGACTACCCGACTCCATTTTAAGTGACTTTCTTAGCAATGTTATTCCCCTTTATTTCTCCATTATCATGTCCTTTCTCTTTGGACACTGAGAGTAAGTTCTGTGCCTAATTCATTTTTGCATGCTTTTGCATTCTTGACACATACTAAGTTCTCAATAGTTACTTCAGGTCAAGTGAATAAATAAGGGAATTAACCTGGTCTGTTTCCCCATTGGGCAGAATATCATTCCACCTTTTTCCTGGGCATAGAATCACTTGGTAGTAGGAACAAACGTGAGAGCTACAGTAGCTGATGAGGGATTAATGGTCAACTTCAAAATTTAAGAGACCAAGCCATACTCACTTATGGCTATAAGAAAGCATGTTTAATTAGCTTCACCTCTGAGTTTTCCCTTTTCACATTTGCATCTCTGCTTCACTTTTTTTTTATATACTAAGGTCAAATGTGTTTAGCTGCAAACATTAACTATTGGAAATTCTTATTTTCCTCCCAATCACCACATTTTGTAAAAGCAATAAAAATGGGAACTATTTGGAATACCTCTGATTGCCTATAAATTCAATAAAAATTTGAGATAAAAAAACAAACAAACAAAACCCACACCTGTTATATAAGCTATTGCATACATGGGGCTATGATTAGTTCAATTACAATACACTCAACATTCATTGAATACCTGCTTTGTACAAGGTATAGGGATATAACCTGTGTGGGGTAAAAGTATATATATAATCTGATCATAGTGCCTAGAGTTCTGGGCAAAAAATATTATCAGTCACAAGCCATAAAAGAACAGGCAGAATATAAGTCAGGTTTGGCCAGCACAGATATATAAACAATGTATCAGAGGAAAGAAATTTTAATTCTTAGTAAAGAAAAATGTCAGAACATAAAGCTTCAAGGAATAATAGTTATTCGAGCTGACCTGCTTTGAAGCATAAATGACCAAAGAGTAACTTGTATTAAATGCTTGTCATGGTATTTCTTCTCACCTAAGAATTTTATGTACTGTTAACTCCGTTATTTAATCCTCGTAGGCATGCTTGGAGATAAGACTGTCATCATTTTACAAATCAAAAAGTGGAGGATCTGATAAGCTAAGTAAATTTGTCTAAAGTCATTTAGCTTTATGAACCAGAACCAGAATTTAAATATGAGTAAAATTTATCATAAACATAAAAAATTAGATTTGTCTCTGTGTTATCTCATAGTTCCTTGGGTTGGTCCAATAATAGTTATTATACCTCCCACTTTTCTAAAACATGTAATAACTGTCTCATTGAGAGATAAAGTATCTGATCACTATGCTTAACAAACCCCGGTGAGTGAGAACAAAACCTCCTCTGGAATCTCCAAGACGAGTGGCATATTGGCTTTAGCATATGATCTTCTTGTACAGCTTTCTCCCTTTACCTCTCATCCCGCCTTGAGCTTTTATTTTGAGAAAAGCAAACAATAAGCTATTGTGTGTGTGTGTGTGTGTGTGTGTTTCTTTGAAATTATTTAGTATTAACTCCTCTTTTTGAACAACTATGATCTTAACTGGGGCTCCAACACCAATATTGAATTTAGAATCTGACTTGGTGTCAGAAGAAAAAAAACAGCTTTCAGTTCCTGTTTTTCTCCAGCCAAAACTCTGTGGGAGATTATCTAAGGAAAGAAAGAAGTAACTTAGAATATATTTTGTAAATACTGACTTCCAGGGTAAGGGTGTTTTACCACTCTCCCCCCTACCCCCTACAGTGCCTCTGAAAGGAATGACAGAACAAAATCTTTTCTCACTTCATAAGCATTCTGAAATACTAAACATACATGTTTAAGCAGAAGAAAATTGGAAGTTGCAATAATTCTACAGGAACCACATCAACTTTTTGTAATATGGTTCAACATCATGCACTATTGAAGCCTCTTTTCTATTTTCTTTAACAATTTTTTTAACACTAATCAGTAACTACAGTGTAATTTCCCTGTAAATGATGTGGTCCTGCCTTAGCTGATTTGGTTCAGTGGATAGAGTGTCAGCCTACGAACTGAAGGATCCCAGGTTCGATTCCAGTCAAAATCATGTATCTCAGTTGCGGCTCCTGTCCCTGCCCTGGTCCAGGGCATGCCAGAGGCAACCAATTGATATGTCTCTCTCACATCAGTATTTCTCTCTGTCTCTCTTCTGTCTTCCACTCTCTCTAAAAATCAATGGAAAAAATATCCTTAGATGAGGATTAAAAAATAAAGTATAAATGATCTGGCCTAAAGGAATATTGTCAAATCTCTTTTCTATGACCAATCCAGATATTACTAGTCAGCTTTGGCATACTTTCTGGGGATGCTCATCCACAAGAATCATCTTCATTAAACCAGGTGTGTGTGTGTGTGTGTGTGTGTGTGTGTGTGTGTGTGTGTGTGAGATAATGAAGCATTTTATCTTGCTTCCCTTATGTATCCCCTTTCTCCAAAAGGTCAGGAACAATGAACTTCACTCTTATTTAATATAGGCTTTTTCTTCAGGATTCTGTGGTTTCCAAAGCAGTTTACCAAGATAACTTTACATTGTAAATTCTACTGCATTCAAAATACACTGAGTGGCCAGAATATTATGATCACCCCATCAGTACTTCATTGGGCCACCTTTTGCCTTCAATACTGTGACAATTCTTCTTGGCATTGTCTCCACCAGATGTTAAAAGTGATGTGGGGAACCTTACACCATGCCTGATGAATAGCACTGTCCAGTTCTATGAGATTTGATGGTTGTGAAACCCGCTGCCTGATGGCTCTTTTAAATTCATCCCACAAATGCTCAATTGGATTGAGATCTGGTGATTGTGAGGGCTACCTAAGGAAGGTAATGTCTCCTTCATGTTCTTGAAACCACTTCTGTACAATACAAGCATCATGACATGGTGCATTGTCTTGTTGGAAGAAGCCATCTCCATTGGGATACACCATTAACATAAGTATTGTTGCTGATGAACTTGATCCACACAATGACATTGTTCCACAGGAATTAAAGGGCCCAAATCATGCCAGGAAAACATGCCCCAAACCATAACACTGCCCCGCCCCCACCCAACTTGAAGGGTTGTACTCATGCATGTGAGGTCATGCTTTCATGCTGTTTATGCCAAATTCTCATTCTGCCATCTGCATGATGTAACTGGAAGTGTGATTCATTGGATCACATGACTTTTTTCCAATCTCAACTGTCCAATCCTTGTGTTCCTGGGTGAATTGGAGACAGTTTTCTCTTGGTAATGCAGCCAGAAAAGATGTTCAAACAGGCCTTAGGCTTCCATATCCCATACGATGCAATGTATGGCTAATTTGCCTACAAACGTCAGGTGGTCATAATAATCTGGCCACTCAGTATATATTGTGCTCATACCTAATATATAAGAAAATATGATATATACGAGAGAGATTATATGTGTCTGCTAGAGCAAATGTAAGAAATCAAAAGAGTTTAGAAAACAGGTACTGGTAAATCTGTTTTTCAATAATAATAAATCATATATTCAATGGGACAAGATCTGTCCCATTATGAATTCAGAAAGTCTGCATTAGGTCTATTACATATTTAATACTCTTGAGGACACTTTAACATTTTTAAGAGAATATTCACTAGTCAGCTAATCTTCCAAAGTTTTCTCACATTGTAGAAGCAATACAATATAGAATAGAATGGTATTCAGTATTTTTTTTTTTGCATTCCTCTTTCCATTAATGGCATTACTTTGGTTTCATATTTTTAGAGCACAAATTTTGGGTTATAGTTCTATTTATTTGTTGTGATCAGTGTGTATTGTAGTGGTGAGAAAATAATAGATGAAGGAGAATTAATAGACCAAATAAATGCAGGTGAAGGGACATGTGTTAGTATTTTATCCAAATAGCTATACTAGCTATCAAGTTCATAGTGTTTAATATATTCCACTCTTCCAAAAATATATCTCCTCCACAATGGCTTTGGGAATAGAGCTTTATGTAATCATTGTATATTTTAAGATTTTGTAGGGATGGTCATTTTTTAAATGTATGCTAGTAGTGAAAACTCCAGCTAAAAAAGGTATCTGTCACATTGTAGTTAAAATAAATCATCCAAACTTCTCCCCTATCACTGAGAAATGTCAGAAGAACATTTGTTTGCTTAATAACTTAGTTTTTTGAAAATATTGAATATGAAATGAAAATATACAATTGAGCTACTTAGCATGTAGAAACAAATATTTAAAGGAAAATTATAATAGTGTTATTAATAATATTTTAGATGATATTTGTGTAAGACATCCCCAAAATCCTAATATATAAAAACCCTGAGTCATACTGGACAGTAATGACTGGAGGCTGACCAACCAGAATTCATTCCTGGCTCCAACCCCAAGCAAGCAATAAGGAGCAATCAGGCAGGTAGGCAGAGTGCTTAGGAGTTATCAAGTAGGTATACCAGCAGTTAGGGGTTATCAGGTAGGCAGGCAAGTGTTAGGGGAGATCAGGTAGGCAGACCAGTGGTTAGGGGTGATCAAGTAGTCAGACAAGTGGTTAAGGGATATCAAGTAGGAAGACAGCCCCTTGGTGGGATGACCCTGCCCCCAATCAAGTGGTTAGGGACATTCCGACAGACAGGCAGAGTGATGAGTGGTGATCAGGTAGGGAGACCAGCAGTTAGGGGCAATCAGACAGGCAGACAGAGGGATAAGGGGTGATCAGGTAGGCAGATGGCTCCTTGTATGGCTGGCCCCACCCCTAAACAAAAAAAGAGGGAGGCCCAGGCCAGCCAAGTCATTGCACCCCAGCCTGTCACCTGCAGAGGGAAGCCACCAGTGGCAGGGGAGTGGGGGGGGGGGGCAGTGCTGCACAGATGGAAAGCAGAGGCAGCTGTGGGGGTGGGGCCAGTTGCCTGCAGTTCATGGAAGAAAAGCCCTGATGTCAGGCCAGGCCTAGGGACCCTACCCAAGGGGACCCGGATTGTGAGAAGGTGCAGGCTGGACTGACGGACCCCCTCCCCCACCCGAGTGCATGAATTTTCCTGCACTGGGCCTCTAGTAGAGTATTAATTATTCTATCTCTGGTCCCTAAATACCTTGTGTTTATTTTTGTCATAATGTGTACTATGTATTGTTTATAGGCCATTTTTACAGCTTTACTAATATATATTTATATCCATCAAACTGCACATATATGAAGAGTACACTTTGGTAAACACTCCCCCAGAAAGCAAACACCAGCAAAATAATGAGCACATCTATCACCCCCACAGTTTCCTTATGTCTTGTTTTACTTCTTTTCCTTGCCCTTGCCTGTCCAGAAGCAAACTGTGATCTAAATTTTTAGTTTAATTTGTGAGTTATAGTAAGATTTTATGATTATATAACATCTCAAATAAATTAGGAAAGTTTTTCAGTTAGAGTGACAAGTTTGCATGTCAAGGTTAAAAGGAAAAGAGGAGGAAATGCTGAACATGGAAATTTTGTAATTTCTCAAGTCATGAGATCCAACACCCAATTTTACAGAAATGTAGTTGCCAAGTTATAATCCTCTATTAAATATTGTTTTTCTTTAATCAGTATCTGAGCAGCTTAATTTACAAAGACCAATATCTGCCTCCAATTCCTGGCTACTGGCCTGTCTGCCAGCCTTCTTATTCTATAATATCCCATCCTACCTTTCTTAACACAACCAATTAATGCTGTTCTCAAGATGTTTACAATTTAGGAAGTGAAGCTGAAATATACTTAAGTAGAAAATGTCTGTTTATTTTACCCAACTATCTGAAATTTCTCTGAAGATGAGTCTTTTCCTTTGAAAAGCATCCTTCAGCTTTTAGAATTTCAGGAATAGAACTCAATTGCATGTTCAATAGTAGTCTGCTTTTGAGTTTGCCTGTTCTCAAAGAATAAGAAGCTCTGGCAGCTGCCTCAGCTCTGTGATCCTGAGGCACTGCATCACCCTGCATGAAGCTGTCTGAAGTGTTCTCCCTTAATCATGAGTATCGATTATACTCACCCAGCTCCATGGAGAATTTAATTTCCATATAGAGCGCAAACCAGTGTTCTTTGCTGATTTAAACAGCAGACTGATGTCTGCTATTGGGCTTGATACAACAGCTCAATGACTATTTCCCAAGTTTTTTTGCCTGCATACTCCAAATATTTATAGCATTTCACAAGGTTTGCATACATGCAGACAACACCACATTCACACAATGTGTGCTCACCAGTTTTTTTTTCTTCCATTCATATATTCAAGTATAAATCAGAGATTAATTCAGTTGTTTTATGCTTAACTTTTTTCATTTTATTAATATCACAGGACCTAGCAATGAAAATTAATAATGAATGCTTTCAGAAATTTTTTTTCTCAATAATTATATTTAAAAAAAATAGCATGTAATAAAATGTGGGACTTACTATTTAGTTTTTGAATGATTAATTCCAACAACACATGTTTATAGAATGTTGTATATATGTCAGGAAGTATTAAACACTGACTTTTCATGCTTAGAAGCTATTCTAAAGCCTAGAAAAAAAACAACTTTCAAGGTAGACACTACCTCTGATACATGTGTGATTTAAGAAATTGATAATTGTGCTCCTTTAAGTAACCTAATATTGCAATTCCCATATAGAAATATAGCTTGTTAAAGTAAAATCCTGTAAAGAGGATGCTTACTTGAGTTTGCCTATTTCAGACAATAGAATCTTAACTTTTATTGTCAAAAAGTGTCTGTCCATCAATCACATAAATGTGATTGAAAGAATCCCTTGAGGATATATTTTAATGTAAAGGAAAATAAAATATTAGTTAAGACATACTAAAGCTTTACTGTGCAATGAGAGGTACATTCAGTTTAATATAATCCTATATAATAAAAGGGTAATATGCAAATTGACCCTAATGGCAGAACAACTAGGAACAACTGGTCACTATGACACACACTGCCCACCAGGGGGAAGATGCTCAAACAGAAGCTGACCCCTGGTGGTCAGTATGCTTCCACAGGGGGAACTCTGCTCAGCCATAGGTTGGGCTGAAGGCTGTAAGCACAGCAGTGGTGGTGGGAGTCTCTCCTGCCTCCTCAACAGTGCTAAGCATGTCCAATTGTGGCTCAGGCCCACACCCGGCATCAGTTGGGGCATCCCCTAATGGCTCCCAGGCTGTCAGGGGAATGTCTGACTGCCAGCTTAGGCCTGATGCCCTGGGAAGTGGGCATAAGCTGGCAGGTGGACATCCCGGAGTGCTCACTAGAAGGTGCAGGCCGGGCTGAGGGATCCCCCCAAGTGCACGAATTTTCATTCACTGCGCCTCTAGTATTAGTATAAAAGTATGTGTGAATGTATGTCAGATATTGGCCTTCATCCATAGATGGGTGTTTTCCACCCACATTTTAACCTCGACCCAAACTCTATTTTTTTTTATCTCCTGATACTTCCTTCTTTGTAGTCAATTCTTAGACATTGAATTATTTGAGAGAAAAAAAAAATCCACCTCCCTATTTTGTATCATTTAATCTTCAACACCTAGTTCATTGCAATCCATCTATGAAATGCTTAAATATTATTTTTTATTTCTATATTTAACATTAAATATATTAGTAGTTTGATATCTCTTAACAAGATTACATTTTGAAAGAAACTTTTAATTGCTTAACCTGAAAAATATTAATTATAACCACTCAAATTTGGTGTGATGTTTACCAGAAAGATGTTTGGAGATATGAGATCAGTCCTGTAAGGTTTCATGAGAAGATATAGATTGGTACTCATTAGCTCGGCCCACTGGGATAAGTTTAATTTCTTTGGGCTGCAATTTCTCATGTAACTAATGAGATGAATGCATATAAATGTGTATTATAATGTGATGAACTTTAACACATAGATAGCCAAATATTTCTTGGGAAAACTGAGTTTATTCAGGAACAACAAATATTGCAATTCTGGACATGTGGTTTAATGGTGAACCATGTTCAAGTCCAGAGAAATAAAGGAGAGGGACATTCTTTTATGGACTTTGACAGGGCTGTTGTGAATGAACAGTCCATTGGAGGAAACTGAGTGTTTGACGTATAGTGATTTTTCATTGGCTGGGTTATTTATGGCAGTCTCCTATTGCCTGAGCTATTACTGAGTAGGGAAAAATCTTTCCCTCCTGCTGAGGTAAATGTTATCAATTCCTGTTGGAGATGCAAGATACAACTCCTCCTGTTGGGATATTAATGTGCGCTAAGTGACAAGTGTGAAAACTTATCTTTCCTGTCCATCTGCCCTGCCTGCATTTTAAATGAAGTTTCTGTTTATTCTCACAATGCAAAGCCTTTTTTGTCTGTTTAATGTAGTTGATATAATGTAAATATCAAGTTATTTTGAAATTTAAATGAAACCTTATGTGAGACACCAATACAGTGGCTTACTTATGGTAGGTATCCAATGATTTTTTATTTTCTTGATTATATTTTATTTTCTCAAAGAACATTACATAATAGCTGCCTACCAGTCATTTCATTCAAATGTTCTTAAATCTGCAAAGCATGTAGCCTTCATCAGAATTTGTCTTTAGTTGTCCTATCACCTCTCTCAGAGATTGCTCACAGGAACTCTCCCTTCATGGTGTTTAGCAATTGATAAAGTGGGCTTGCATATATTACCTTAGGTGAGAGATTTTTAACAAATGTACTGCAAAAATTTTTAAAACATGCAATAACTGAATATTTAGGCAAGGGCACTGACCACTTTTCTCTTAGGTTCCCAAATTGAAAAAATCTTTAGCTGACACAACAATAGCCATCCAGCATGAATAAACCAAAATTACACCTTTTCTTTTTTTTAGATTGGCAAACTAGAAAATATATCCTATCTAATAAAAGAGTAATATGCAAATTGGTTGTACCTCTGCTACACCCACAAGCCACAGCCACCAGCCAATCAGGAGCAAGTATGCAAATTAACCCAACCAAAATGGCTGCAGACAGGGAGAGAGCAAGAAGCTTGGGTTTACCCAGCAATGGAGGAAGCCAAGTTTCCCAACACATTTTGGCTGATCCTGGACTCCATTCAAGACTACAAAGGTTCAATTATAGAAGATAAATAAATCCTAACAAAAATGGCTGCAGCCACAGAATGAGCAGGAGGCTTGGGTTTCCTCGGTGATGGAGGAAGCCAAGTTCCAGGTCTGCCCTGGCCTCCGCTGAAGGCTACAAAGTTTCAATTATAGAAGACAAATAAATTCCAGAAACCAAAGTCTCTGCTTGGGTTGTGGGGGGCGGGGGGGGGGCATGGCTAGCCAGCAAACCATCACAGGTCCCTTGCCAAGGCTGCCCCACACCATGTGCCCCACATTATGATTCAAGGCACCCTTCAGGACAAACCAGCTGGCCTCTATCCTATCTAATAAAAGAATAATATACAAATTGATCATCACTCCAACACAAAAGATGGCTGTCACAGCCCCATGTGGTCAAAAATGGCTTCCCCCAGTATACACAAAATGGCCACCACAAGATGACCAGCAGGGGAGGGCAGTTGGGGGCGATCAAGCCTTCAGTGGAGGGCAGTTAGGGGTGACCAGGCCATCAGAGGAGGGAAGTTGGGGGCAATGTGGCCTGCAGGACAGGGAAGTTGGGGAGACCCAGGCCTTCAGGGGAGAGCAATTGGGGAGGGGGCAGGCCTGCAGGGGAGGGCAGTTAGGGGCAACCAGGCTGATGGGAGCAGTTAAGCTGGCAGGAGAGTGGTTAGAGGATGATCAGGCTAGCAGGCAGAAGTGGTTAGAGGCAATCAGCAAGGCATGCAGGTGAGCAGTTGGGAGCCAGCAGTCCTGGATTGTGAGAGAGATGTCTGACTGCCCATTTAGGCCTGATCCCTGTAGGATCCCTGTAGGACCAGGCCTAAATGGGCAGTTGGACATCCCTCGAGGGACCCCAGATGGGGAGGGTGCAGGCTGGGCTGAGGGACATAGCCCCCATGCACAAACTTTGTGCAATGGACCTCTAGTATAAATATATTTACCTCCACAAAATTTTAGTAACTAGTTTTTGTGTACCATAAGATGAAAAAGGTTGAAAATCACTGCCTTAGTAGTAGAGTCTATTATTATCTACACTAGAGGCCCATTTCATAATATTCGTGCAAGAATAAGCCTTCCTTCCCCTGGCTTCACTCCTGGGACATGCAAGTCCTCTCTCCCAGCCAGAGCACTGCTCCTGCAGCTTTCTCTGCCATCCCCTTCTCCCTCATAGCAAGCATCCTGCCTATCCCAGCCACTCGGAGCCTGCATATGCAAATTAACCTTCCATCTTTGTTGGGTTAATTTGCATACTCACTCCTGATTGGCTGTGGTTGTAGTGGAGGTATGGTCAACTTACATGTTTGTCTATTATTCAATAAGGTTTTATAGATAAAGGAAATTAGTCCAGAGGACTCACTGCTCTCTAAATTGAATATGATCTGATGCTTACGTTGACTTTGTAGAAAGTCACAACAGCTGTCTTCCTTGTCAGCTGTAAACCTTTTAAGTTTCGCAGTACATACATTTTCAGCTGTAATATTGCTGATGCTTTAAAAAAATTATAACTTGCCTAATTGATTTGTAAATTAAATCACTCTCTCTTTTTTAATGTTTCACGTTTAGCAATAGTCCTAGCATAACCTGTCTCCCTCAGGCCTGGAAATTTCATCTGCTTCACTTAGTTTGCATTTTTAAAACAATGCATGCGTTTGCAGTATTCTGAGAGCTCTGGCTCAGATAACAAGACTTTTCCCTTATGCATGTGGAAACAATTAAATAAAAAACACATCAAAGTACTCTCTTTACGTGAGAAACCTGAGATTCACACATTTTCATAAATTCTAAACCATGCTTTTGGCCATTTGTTTTTCACTATTTCTCCATAAGTCGTTTTATCCAGTCCATTAATCATGATTTTAAAATATCTTCTTTGAATTTCCAATGACTTTGAGTTTCTGTATTGATAATGGGGTGTTCAGAACCCAGCTTATATTCCAAGAGTGTCAGTTATTCAATAAAAGTGAGATACTTATCACTTAACCCATCGTGTTAATTCATGCCATGCTCTAAACATGAAATAATTTTACACACTTTAAAAGAGTATTTTCTTATTTTATGTCTGGAAAACCTGAATCACAGAGGTTAGCCTAAGTCTATGGTAGAAGTTTTGAGACCTCCTTATATTCTAAAATAAAAGTTGAAAAATATTTGGTTTACCTTATGGGCATAACTTTAATAATGAGTTTCTTTTTGCATTAACACATCCCAAATTTGTTCTTAGCTAATGCTTTATCCCTGAAATATGTAAGGATTCTTCTCTTATTGATCTGTTTATCTTTTTATAATCCCAAGAAATCCAAATGTTTCCAGGATCATTAAATCTTTCAACTTCTAAGGTACCATTTTTCATTCTTATCTCTATTTTAATTTCAGTGTTCTCATTCCTATACCTTCAGAGCCTAAACCCCTTTGTCCACCCTTCTCAACATTTTACTGAACAATGACATTTACTGAATGCTTAATGTATGCCAGAGAGTTTGTTAAATTCTTTGCTTACATTATATATTTTTTCTAATTTAACAGTAATTTTATGAGTTGGATGCTGTTATTCTCCTCTTATAAACTGAGGCAACTGAGATTCACAAAGATTGTGTTGTAACAGTCAGGCTCTAATCAAGAAACCAATCACACCCTTATTTTAAAAGGGATAATTCAGCCCTGGCTGGTGTGGCTGAATTGGTTGGGCATAGTCCCATGAACCTAAAGGTTGATCAGGACAAATGCCCTGGATCGGGCCTAAATGGGCAGTCGGACATTCCCTTGGGGCGTGGGGTGGCCTGGGCAAGGGGCCTGTGGTGGTTTTCAGGTCGGCCACACCGCCACTCTCCCTCACCCCCCATGCCCAGCAACCCAAGGGGAGGCCCTGGTATCTGGGATTTATTTATCTTCTATAATTGAAACTTTGTAGCCTAGAGCGGAGCCAAACCTTCTGCTCCCACAGCCATTGAAACTTTGTTGCCTTAACCTCTGCAGGCCAGGCTTTGCAGAAAGCTTGGCTTCCTCCATCACCAGGGGCAACCCAGGCCTCTCTCCTGCCCTCTCTGGCTGTAGCCATCTTGGTTGGGTTAATTTGCATACTCGCTCAGATTGGTTGGTGGGCGTGGCTGGTGGGCATGGCTTGTGAGTGTAGTGGAGGTATAGTCAATTTGCATAGTGTTCTTTTATTAGATAGGATATATTTTTTAAATTTTTCCATTACATTTGACATTCAACATTATATTAGTTTCAGATATACAGCAATATGATTAAATGTTTATATAACTTATCAAGTTTTCACCCTGATAAATCTAGTACCCATCTGACACCATATATAGTCATTACAATATTATTTACTATATTCCCTATACTTTATATACCCATGACTTTTGTAACTACAAATTTGTATTTCTTAATGCCCATTCTGCCAAACCTCTTCCATATGCTAATCATCAAAATATTCTCTTTATCTCTAAATTTGTTTCTGCTTTTTGTTTTGTTTAGTTTTGTTTTATTTTTGTTTTTTTAGATTCTACATATAAGTAAAATCATACGACATTTGGCTTTTATGTCTGACTTATTATACTCAGCACAATGCCACAATACCCTCTAGATCCATCCATGTTACAGATGGCAAAATTTCATTTCTTTTTATGGATAAGTATATTTCATTGTATATATGCGATGTTCTTTATCAATCTGTTGATGGACATTTAGGTTACCTCCATATTTTGGATAAAAACAAGACTTACATTGCTGTCTACAAGAGACTTACTTCACATTGAAAGAAATTCAGACAGAAGGGGAAGGGGTGAAAAAGATATTTCATGAAAACAAAAATAGGCAAACACACAAACGAACCATCTTGGGTAACAGTATATCAACCAGACAAAAAGGCTTTAAAACAAAAGCTGTAACAAAGACAAAGAAGGATCTAGTAATTCCACTTCCAGATATTTATCCAAAGAAACCCAAACACTAATTCAAAAAGACACATCCATATGTTCTTTGAAATTCATTTTTTGCAGGTGACTGCTGCTTGGCAGGTGTTCTTGTCTGTGAACTTAAAACACACACACACACACATACACACACACACACACACATACATGCACACACTTTAGAGCTGGAACTCAAGTTTCTGAGAAGAGGTTCCAGCTTGCTGATGTGTTGGAAAAACTTCAAAACAGATTTAACTGCTTCAAACAAACATTTGCTGCCACATTGAAGAATCTTTGCTAGTGAGAAAACACCACTACAAGTGAACAGGAAGCGAAATGAATGGAGACTATCCCTAATAACTCCTTTAGACTTGCATTTTCAATCAGAATTCATTGGCAGAGCCTTCTAGGAAGCCAGATAACAAAAGGTAAGCATGGTTTGCAGAATCCAAGCCTCAGCATTGCAAAACAGAATCTAGAAGGGTGGATTTGAAGCTGAGAAACAATAGCTGAATGACTAGACTAGCTCAACTATTTGCCTATTCATATATCATAATACCCTTCAATACATATTTAAATTGCTGTAAATCAACAATAGCAACTCTAGATTTCAAACAACAAGATGGAACAATATTTTGTTCATAGCATCTTATAAGAAAGAAGGCACAAAGTCTGGACAGTCATGTATTTCTGCAAAACAGCCATATTATTATTTTACTACTGAATTCAGCCATAGTCCATTGCTACATCTCTTCAGCTGTTAAATGAATTCCTTGGTCAAAAACAATTTTGTAAAGCATATTCTGACAGTGACGATGGCATTCCATGAATACATGGATGATAATGGTGGCAGAAGCTTCATGAGCAAGTCCATATCCAAAATGCATGTCCACTCCAGGGAGGAAATTAGAAAACAAGCGCCATACATTCCAGTCTTTGCAGTTATCATAACCACTTCCCCCTCATTTTCTTTTCCTTTCCCTCACACCTTTCCCACAAGCAAGTTTTTCTGTAATACTCAGAACCAACCTCAGGGCAATATGCCCTGCTCAACCCTCACCCATATTGGAAATTATTATTCATTTTTAAATTGTTTTATGCTTACATTAAATTTTCAAATTTTAATAATAAAATAATATGTATAGTATTAAAATATGAATTTTATTTTTATAATATAAATCAGTGTGATAAGCCCTAATATTGTATATTACATGAAATGACAAATGTCACCAGAACAGCAATATTTTGGTTATATGTTGAATGCATAATAGGACCAAAAGTGTCAAATAAAGACCAAATTCATTATTTAATATTGGGTAATTATTATTTGAAAACCAAATTTATTAATTACATATCATGTGTCATTCATGCAGTATTTAGGGCTCAAAGGTACTAGAGACTCAGTCTATGCTGGAAGTCAGGCAAAGGGATTAAAATACATTAATATATTATCATTAGTATGAGTGCATTATGAGTGTTCTTAGAGACATTAACAAAGAGATTTGTAAGCTGCAGCGTGAGTACTGACCTTCATTCATGGATGTAAAACAACTTCTTAACTATGTCATTAAATAAAGTTCAACAGTGTTTGAAAAGCCAGTATTACATTACTCAATGGGTTTATGCTTACCCCTCTCATGTAATACTTGTCTTCCTTTCTTATACCATCAAGTAAGTGTCCACCAAACCCAGTTTATTTCAAAATATTTTATCTCAGATATATCTTAGTAAACCTCTATTTAGAGTGTAAGACTGTGTTATTGACTGTGAAGAATGCATGCATAAGAATAAAGTTACTTTCTCATAAATTGCAGCTAAGGATAAAAAGAAAAGATATCTACCTGGTTTGGAAAAAGAGAAAAAAGAAAAACTAGAGAATCTAAGATAATGTAAATATGGGGAGCAAACTGCAGTTTTGCCCCAACATTATAAAACTTGATTTAATCCTGCTCTGTTGAGCTGAAATTCATGTTTCCTTTTCCCTGTGGAAATATAGTAATTAAAAAAATTTATGTTAATTTTGAGTACTGAGTGGAAATACAAACATGTCAGTCTTCAAAAATAATTTTATTGATGCTTCAGTTGCTAGGTATTTTACCATATTTGTAGAATGTTTAGAGGGCTTCTTTCACTATTGAAGGCCTTCAAAATCATTTAATGATTTACTAATTATTTTTTAAAAATCCTAGCCTCTATTCTAAAGTATTGATGCCAATCCCTTGATATTTTAAGATGCTGTATTTATTAGGTTAAAAACTCTATAGAGCCTTGATAAAAAATTTATCACATTTTAAAAAATTCATTTGTCTCATGATTTTGATTATCAACATCCAAATCTTCAGTAACTAGATAAATATATTTTATATATATTTTTTAACTTTCCTCATCAGTCTACTCTTAGAGAAAAATAAAAAGTAAATTGAAACACCCTTTATTTCCTAACACAATGATGTAAAGCCAATATATAATCTACAGTATATTAGTATGCAGTTTGGGGCATTGTAGTTAATTTACCTAACCCTCAGTTTTTTCATCCATAAAATGATAAGAGTAATTGATATTATTGTGTTACATGAGTAGTACATACAAAGCCCTTTGCATATTACCTGGCAAATTGTAATAACTACCTTGTAAATGTCAGTTTTTTAATTTATTGCAGTTATTATTATGATTATTATTTTTGGTTGATTTCTCTATTATAAGTACTTTGTTGGTAGATTAGAATAAAACATATCATGCCAGGCTGAACTACTTAGGGTTTAAAATACAGCAGAAAGAATAAATGATTTATAAAGTATAGTAATGAAAAAGTATCATGAGCATGGAATTACACATCACTTTGGCTTTGTTTCTGCTGGATAAGTAGCAATCATGTGCCCACTGATAGGATAGAATTACTGCCAACTAAATTATAGTTGGCAGAGAGTAGCAGCTGCATTTATTCACATAAGAGGAACGATGCCACGTATCAATGAAGGAAATATTCCTACAGTGCCTTACAATCTGAAGATTTTTTTTTTTTTACTTTTCTTTAAATCCCATTCCTGCCTATCTCTCAGTTCTTTTAACTTGGATATATATATTTTATATATATATATATATATATATATATATATATTTACACACACACACATAGATAGATAGATAGATAGATAGATAGATAGATAGATAGATAGATAGATTATGCAAATTAAAGTTTTTCTATTTTAGAAACGGTACCACTGTAAGGATAGAAAAATAGTAGTTTTAACTGTTATTAAAGTAGGATTGCAATTGGGTAATACAGCAGCCTCTTCCAAGTAATTTTAACTTAGTCATTGCCATTGCATTCAACTTTATATATCTGCTTTAAAAGAAACATCACCAAGAGAACTAGAAAAAATCTGAATTGCATTATCTTCAGTCTACATAACGAATTTGCTTTCATAATCAATTCCCTCTCCTTGTAAAGACATTTATGTAATCAATGCTAGCTTATTCCCCCCAATTTATAAAAAAAATATCTCAATAAAAATAACTACACTTACGGCCTTCTACCACATAATCGTTTATTTCCAAGGTTACTAAATAATCTCTATGATGCCAAAAGTAGTAGTCACCAACAGGCTTCACCTAATTTAAGTTTTCTGCAAATTTGAAATGTTTATTTTGACATTTTCTTTTCTTGGCATTTGGGATGTTATATTCTCTTATTTTCCCTCTTATCAAATGGGTCATTATATTTCAAGAAGATGTGGTAGATATATACAATGGAATACTACTCAGCCATAAGCAAAGATGAAATACTTGCCATTTGGTACAACATGGATAAATCTTGAGAATGTCATGCTAAGTGAAATAAGTCGGACAGAAAAAGTTAAGAACCAAATAATTTCACTCATGTAGAATAAACTGAAAGCAACAAATAAACAAGAAAAATAAACACTCATAGACACAGACAATAGTATGGTAGTTATAGAGGGAAGGTGGGTTGAAGAGTAGTAGTAGGTAAATGGGGTCAAATATATGGTGACAGAAGAATGTTTGATTTTGGATAGTGGGCATACAATGCAATATACTGATAATGTATCATAGAATTACATAAGAGAAACCTATATAACCTTATCAACCATGTCACCAAACAATTATAATTTAAAAAGAAAAATATATGTAATCTCAATTTTCCTCAGCCCCTAAATATTAAAATGTCCCAGAAATTAGATCTCTTCTCAGTCATTCTATTGGTAATTTAATCTAGTCTTATGTCTATAAATAAAATCATTTGATGATTTCTAGAATATTATCTTTAGCACTAACTTTTCCTTTCATTTAGTACTCTTCCTGACTATTCCAATTGGGAAGATATTAAGCATTTGAAGCATAACACATATGAAACTGAAATTTCCAAATATCTTTCAAGAACTTTTTTCTTCCTAGTGTTCCTTTTCTCAGGCATTCACCAAAGTACCCAGAGAGGAACCTTCCTCAATCCTTGGCTGACAGGCAAAATGTTTGAGTTGTCTAATGGCTCATATTCCCAGCGGAGGTTGAACAAGGTTATGTGTTTTCATCCTTCAGCCCTTGCAAATGTCATTTTGTGATCTATTTGCTTCCATGTTTTTTGCTATTTGTGTTTGGTGTTGGTGATTTCACTGTTTAAAATGGCCCAAGCATAGTGCGAGCATACTGTCTGGAATTTTTAAGTACAGGAAGGCTGTGATGTGCCTGCCTTGTGGAGATGATGTGTGTGTTAGATAAACTTTGTTCAGGCATGAGTTATACTGCTGTTGGCTGTGAATTCAGTGCTATTGAACTGACAATATATATTATAAAAGATGTCTTTAAACATAAATGCACATAAAACAAGGTTTTATATTGATCAGTTGACAAAGATGTGACCAAAGGCTCACAGAAACTTAAACATGTATTTCCCTTAGGAGAAATAATTCAGTATTCTCTAATTGAGTGTTCCTTGAGACTTTATAGATATAACTACTGTGAATAATGAAAACCTTTAAGTGTTATAAAAATTACATAAAATTTTAAAAATCAATATGTAAAATTCACAAGAGAAATTATACAAATGAACCTAATGTGTATCCATTTGGTAGTATAATTACACATAGAGAAATATTCACGAAGCTTTTAAACTCACTTATTTAAATGTATAGTGCTTAAGGACAAAGAGAAAAGCAAAATATCTTAAATTTCTTCTAGTAATTATATTTTGGGGGGCAGTATTTGTACTCTGAGACTAGTGTGTATGTGCACACGTGGGCACGTATATGCACATGCACTCATGCTGTGGGAGCGAACAAGTAATTATACTGATATTATCAATTAGGATTTAGAGTGGTTAAAGAAGATAAAAGGAAAAATCAAGGATGTTAAATAAAAACTCTACAGTCTTGACTTTGAATATAAATATCAGTAGGACTTCATGTTGTACTTTTATCTTTCAAAAAATTACTGTTTTTTCTCTGTCCACTGAAAAGGCTTAGAAATAATGAATAATCCAGTGTGATAACACCTCCAGATTCTAGATTCTACTCTTCAAATATTATATCCAATTAAAAGGAATTAGAACTATGTGAAGAAATGTCTAGTTCCAAATCTGCAATTAGACATATGCCTGACAAGCCTGGATTTATGTTTTTATGCTAAGAACAAGGGGAAGCAATTTGAGTTTTGTGTGAAAAGACTCAAAAGCCAAGTTGAAGAAACTCACTAGTTAAAGGTAGGACAATTTGAGCATCAAATGTGTTTAAATTTATAAGTGCATAATGATTCAAACAAATGAACAAACATAAATCTCATTAGTCATCTTTAAAGGACACTTCAGAATCAAATTTAAGTATTTGTTTGTATCTCCCTATAACCAAAAGTTACTGAGGGGAAGAATCTTTTCACAGAAATATGAAGACAAGTTTGAATTTTCAGTTTAATGGTTCTGATAGGTAAAGTTAATGACTAATCTTAGTACAAAAAGAGAGAACAAGACATTGGTATCACCTGATGATGATAAATCATACCATTTATGAAATAGCCTAGCCATGTGAAAGCAAAAACTCAATCTGTAACTATCAGTTAATAGGATATATAGAAAATGAATTCCAATTTGAAAAAGAAAATGAGAGAGAGAAGGAAAAATTATAAGTTTAGAGCAAAAGGACTTAAGAGGCATATTAATAAATTATATGTACTTTATTGGCTCCTTATTCAAATAAACATACTATAAAAACAAATTGTAAGTTATTCACATAAGTGTAAACAATAATTGGGTTTTGATGATTTTATTGTTCATTAACTGCTATTATTAATTTTATGTGTCTATGAGTAAAAAGTTTAAGAAATGATAATACTTATAAATACATATTGAAGTATTTACAGAAAATGAAATTTCTGGAGCTTGCATCAGAGTAATTCATAGCGAGTGTGTGGCAAACAAGCTCAGCTGTGTCTTCAATCACTAAAATGAGTTTGATTTACTTGGATGATGAGTAAATCAGACTCACTGTAGTGTTTGTCAACATTTATATGCATTTAAAAGTGCAAAATACACACAAAATTTTTCATTTTTGAAATTATTTTTCTCTCCAAACATATATGTTGCCAGATAATTCTCTTCCACTTCACTTTAAAAATTATTCAGAATCTCTCAGTTTCTACCAATTTATCAGTGTTACCGAACCAAACTTCCATCATCTCTTGCCTGAGCTACTTCCATGGTCTTCACCTGGTCTCCCTGCCTTTGATCTTACCTCTGATAGTCTCAAACTGGGAATTTAAAAATGCAAGGTGGGTCAGCCAGCCTTCTGCTCACAGCTCTCTAGAAGAGTTTTATTGCATTTTAAATAGATTTTAAATATAGTCTTAAACAGTCTTCCCTGGACTCTCTCCCACCTCATTTCTTACCACTCTCCACTCTCTCACTTCTGATTCCCAAGCATCTGCAGCATGCACTATAAACTCTAGGCTTGGCACTTGCTCTTTATGCTGGACATTCTTGTCACTATTTGCATGATGTGCCTCCTTACAGCATTGGGTTCTCAATTTCAATGTCACATCATCAAAGATAGCTGCCTGAACACCTGATTTATAATATTCCTCTGTAATCACTAACTACTTAATATGCTTAATTTGTTCTGTGTCACATTTTGTTATTGCATATTTATTTGTGAACAATTCTTTGTTTTGTTTACCAGTAGACTCTTGCATGTAGATTGTCATCTGAAACATAGGGAATGCTCAATAAATCTTTGTTAAATAAGTGAATGGATGGGTGATTTTCAATTGATTAATAGAGTATTGAGAACATTGCTTAAGTCCCAACTATAGATCTGACAAATTATCTAATATTTTACATATATCATCTCTCTCAATGTATATACAGACTCTATAATGTAGGCAACACCTTTGCATAGTAAAATATATATATTTAGTGCAGCACACATATGAACCTATCTGTGTAATTCCAAAGCATTTTCTATTTTCTGTTTTTGCTATAAGATCCTACCACATAAAACATATATCAGACAGATGCAGGCTTTCTGAAATAAATATGTCAAGCTTTTATTATTACAAATACTGAGTTTTCTGATCAAATGAAACAAGTGGATCTGGCTTTTACCCCATTAGATATTTGTCTCATAATTCACCACCATTTGAAGTATTCTCTTTAAATATGGGTGTCTTTGGGGACTGTAAATCTCTGTTTGATATGTCCTTTCTGTAAATTCACAAAAGAAACCAGCATTCACCTGACCCAAAATAATGAAAGTACAGAAAAATCAATAATGAGAGATGAATAGCAGCCCTCAGATTATGTTTTCCAGCAAAAACAGCAACAAAGAAGAAAAAGACATGGCTCACTAAGATGCCACTATTTTTTTTCTAACCTGATATTATTAGAATTTGCTTTATATGGAAAATTGGCCTATCTATTCCAGAATTAACTTGCTGTAAAAATGAAGCCAATGTTTATATATGCTGGGCTTGGATTTTGTGAGATTTATGGGAGCAAGACATGGGACTCTGGAGTCTTGGATCCTGTTCCTAGATCAATCTTTTTGTATTTTCAAAGGAATGATATTATAAAGCCTTACTTTGCTATAGAGTATTATAAAATACTAGAGGACTGGTGCATGAAAATTCATGTACTAGAGGGGGGTTGTCCCCCAGCCCAGCTTGCCCCTTCTCACAGTGGGAGCCCTCAGGGGCAGGAGGCAACCCGGCTATCAGGGGAAGGTGATGCCCCCATCACACTTCTGCTGCTGCTACTGCTGGCAGCGCAAGCCTCAGCTGACCCTAATTCCCTGAGCCTTGGGCGGCCCTGAGTGGCTGGGCAGCCGCCATCTGAAACTTGCCTGTGCCTTGGGTCAGCCTTGGGGGGCTGGGGAGCTGAGGGGACTGAGAGTCTCTGGAGGCAGGCACAGAGCAACGCTGGGTCTTGCTGAGCGCCTGCTGCCCCAGCGGGGCTGGGAGACTGCGCACCACCATCTTGTGGCTGTTGGTGCCACCATCTTTGAGGGTGGGACAGTCAATTAGCATATTTCCTCCTTATTGGTTGTGGGCTCCACCATCTTTGTGACAGCATGAGAGTCAATTAGCATATTCCCTCTTTATTAGATAGGACAATTAAATAAAGTGCCAACCAATGTAGAGTCCAATGAACTAAAAAGCCCAGAGAATGAGGCAGAATATAGAGGTGGGGAAGGGAGGGAAGTCTAATATTTAGTTAGTAATTATTATATACTGATTTATATAATTTATATTTCACAAAACCTTTCAAATAGTCATGTTTAGTCCCAATCAATATGCAAGAAACAATGAAAAGTGGATAATTTCATCACACAAATAGAGTTGTCATTCAATCTCCAAAATCTCTACTACCTTTTATTCATTCACTCTGTCTATGGTTGCAGATAAACCTTTATGTTATACAATTGTAAGAATTAAAAATATACTATGGTCATCCTCCTAAAGATTACATTTTTATATAGCTTGTGTCCTCAGATGCACACCAAGACAGAAAGGGTTGGGCTTCAAGTGTTTGATGGGAGGAAATGCCCACAAAAGGTGAAGAAGAGATGGAGCAGGATTGAGTGTGATAAATCTACACAAAGCAACCCAGGCCTGATACTTGTGAAGGGAGAGAGAAAAAGGAGGACTGACTAGGTAAGAAGTGCCTATGGCTGCAGCGCAGCCTGGGAAAGTCTCAGCCAGGCCCACAGCAAGACCCTAGGTAGAGTTCATGTCAGAGAAGTCTTGCTTCAGGCAGGCATGGATTTATAATGGAATCCTCACCATGTTCAGATGTTCAGGAGCAGAGCAAGCATTGTATGGGGCAGGGTATGGTGGAACACTCACAGTGGAGGCCTCAGTGTGAAATCTGGCAGGTCCAAACATGCAGCAGCTGGACACTGTCAGCCAGCTATGCTTCGTATTGCACATTCTCTCTAAGGAAGTCTCAGTGGCATACTTCCAGGACCACCCTAAGTCTCAAGAAACATAATATCTAAGTTCAAAAATAATAATGCTACCTAATGTAGAGTTTTGCCTTCAGTTTATGGTTCTATATATTCTAAGTGATTTTGTTCAGAGTCATGATTTTAAGTATGATGAAGAGCTAGGCAAGACCACAGAGGAGGAGGGTCTAGGTTACAAATGTTGCAAGAATGACCAATTATACTAGGCTTAGTCTTCTTTCACTTTTCTTTTACTATATGATTATCATACAGAAAGTAAAAATAATGTATACAAAACCAAGGAATCAGGAAAGTAGACCAGCTTCCTCATTTTTAATATTTCCTAGATCTATTTGGTATACTGGTTTAATAAGGTGGATTTTTTCAATAGATAAAGTTAAACATATGTTGATATATATGTGATTTGATATGTATTCTATTTTGTTGTATTGACAACAAGCTTCAAAACTTCATATGTCAAATTTGCTGAAGATGTTAACATCATAGATATTTGTACACTTAAAAATGTCAAATTTTATGCCTAAAAAAAGAACATTTGCAGGAAGTTAAAACTCATTGCTTTATTTTGAAGAAAAGTATTGCTGAATACTTTGGGAAGCTTATAGTTAGCATGCTCATCTCAAAATACTTGTGAATGCTTGTTTAAACCCTTCAAAAATGGTGATTTTGATGTGAAAGAACATCCAGGTCAATCAAAAAGTTTGAAGACCAACAATTACAAGCATTAATGGATGAAGATGCGTGTCAAACTCAAAAACAACGTGCAGAAAGATTAAACATTGTTCAGCAAACTATTTCCAATAATTTACAAGCAATGAAAAAGATTTTAAAGGAAGGAAAATGGGTGCTACATCAACTGAAATAGAGACAAATGGAAACCAAAAAGTCATCAGTAAAATGTTGCTTCAGTGACACAAAAGGAAGTCTTTTTTGCATTGAATTTTGAATGGCGATGAAAAGTGGATTTATTTTGAGAATTCCAAATGCACAAAATTATGGGCTGATACAGGTCAACCATCAACATGAACTGCAAGGCCAAATGTTTCAAAAAAAGACGATGCTCTGTGTTTGGTGGGAGCAGGAAGGTGCAGTTTATTATTAGCTTCTAAAACCAGGTGAAACCATTAATACTGATTGCTTCCAAAAGCAAATAATCAATTGAATCACACTTTGATAGTGAAACGACCAGAATGTTCCAGAAGACACCACAAAGTAATTTTACTTCATAATGATGCACCATCACACACTTCAAAACTAGTTAAAACATATTAAAAGATCTTGCCTGGGAAGTATTAACCCACCCACCTTATTCACCAGACCTTGCTCCTTCAGATTACCACTTGTTCTGATTGATGGCACACTGAGCAGCACGTCAAAACATATGAAGAAGTAGAAAATTGGGTCTCTGATAGGTTTGCCTCAAAACAAGAAAGTTATATTGGAATGGTATCTACAAATTACCTGAAAGTTGGGGGGAATGTGTATTCAGCAATGGACATTACTTTAAATAAAGCACTTTTGAAATTATTGTGTTTTCTTTGATTATAAAATCCGCATTATTAACTAGTATACCTAGTAGATGGAGTATTGATGAAGTTAATGGTTTTAGCCACTTACTTGGTCAGAGGAAATCACAGAACTGTGACTTTGCTGCTCATGAATCATTATGCTAGGGTAGGAGGATGTTAGTACATATATGAGAAAATGCTTCCTTTTCTACACTCTTCTACACTTTCCCACTAGTACGTACTGTTTGATTAGGCTTACAGAATGTTTAACCATGACTTATCAATAATTGTGACATCCACATTTGTTTTTCTAGATATTTCTTATTCAGACTTCTAAACTATCTATCTATGAGATATATTCCCATATTCAAGCTTTTCATGTAACACTGAATTCATCATCTTCCTTCACATTATTTTTCTTTCTGTATCATCAGTCTCAGTGACATGATTATCCATACAGTTAAGTAAGATAGTATATACATTCTTTTTAGGCTTTTCAGAAATGAGATAACTCTACCAGTATATCAGAAGAATACTGAGATCATAATTTCCTATCTAATAAAAGAGTAATATGCATACCCACAAGCTCTGCCCACCAGCCAATCTGGAGCAAGTATGAAAATTAACCCAACCAAGATGGCTGTGGCAGCAGAGAGAGCGGAAGGCTTGGGCTGCCCCTAGCAGTGGAGGAAGCCAAGCTTTCCACCTGTCCTGGCCATCCCAGGCCTCCTTCAATTATAGAAAATAAATAAATTCCAACAAAAATGGCTGCGGCTACAGAGTGAGCAGGAGATTGGCTCCATTCAAGGCTACCGAGTTTCAATTATTGAAGATATCAGGTCCTCCATTTGGGTCTCTGGGGGGCGTGACTGGCCTGCCAACCACCACAAGCCCCTCACCCAGGCTGCCACATGCCCCAAGGGAACCCCCACCCTGATCCAGAATGGCCCTCACCTTTACACCAGGCCTCTATCCTATCTAATAAAAGGAAAATATGCAAATTGACTGTCACTCCAACGCACAAGATGGCTGCCCCCATGTGGTCAAAAATGACTACCCTCATGTGGACACAAGATGGCCAGCAGGTGAGGGCAGTTGTGAGGGAGCAAATCTGCAAGGGAGGGCAGTTAGGAGCAATTGGACTTGCAGAGGAGTGGTTAGACATCAATAAGAATGGCAGGCAGAAGTGGTTAGGGGCATCAGGAAGGCAGGCAGGTGAGCAGTTGGGAGCCAGCAGTCTTGCATTGTGAGAGGGATTCTGACTGCCCAT
Organism: Lasiurus cinereus; assembly: GCA_011751065.1. Classification (NCBI taxonomy): domain Eukaryota; kingdom Metazoa; phylum Chordata; class Mammalia; order Chiroptera; family Vespertilionidae; genus Lasiurus; species Lasiurus cinereus. The sequence goes on along the minus strand of JAAGEH010000005.1, from coordinate 15,717,296 downwards.
TTAGGCATTATCCAGGTAAGATTGGGCCTAAATGGGCAGTCAGACATCCCTTGAGGGGTCCCAGATTGGAGAGGGTGCAGGCTGGGCTGAGAGACACACACCCCCATGCACGAATTTTGTGTACCAGGCCTCTAGTATATATATAAAAGCATAACCAACAATACAACTTGAATGTCCAAAACAACTGGAACAACAAGTCGACTAGTTGCTATGACATGCACTGACCACCTGGGGTCAAATGCTCAACACAGGAGCTGGCCCCTGGTGGTCATTGAGCCCCCACAGCCAACCTCCATGGTCCCTCCCCCTGGCTTGCCAGCTCCTATTGGCCTTGATTGGCCCAATGGGGAGTGGAGCCAGCCAGCCAACCTCCTGTAGCACCTCCCCTGTTTGGCCCCAACTCCTATGGTCCCTGATCAGGGGTGGGGCCAGCCAGGCCGGCCAGGCTGAGGGACCCTACCTGTGCACGAATTCGTGCACCGGGCCTTTAGAGAATCAATAAAGCATTTTATTTTTTCCCTTATATTCTTGTGTTCTTCATGCCTAATAATAGTTAAATGGGTGAGTATACAGTCTTTTGTTGTTGTTTTTTTAATCCAGTAAAACTATGCCTCAAATTAACCAACATTGTCTTAGAGAGTGAATTTTGCTAATTTTCAAATAGGGTTTATAGCTGAGACATACTAGTACTATTAAAGGGAGGCACAATTAAAGCAGAGTGTGGACAATCACCTGAAAGGAATAACTGAGGAGACTTCCACTCTGAGTGTAAGATATGAACAGGTGTCAAATAGTCCTTTCAATTCTAAGATGTGAGAGTTATTTAAACTATCAAAAAAATTATTTCTATAACGCTAAAATCCAGAACAAAATTAGTAATTCAGAAAGTAAAATGTTGATTAAGAAAATATTTAACACGATTTTTCTTGAAGTTCAAACTTCAGATCCATAGTACCAAGTGAAAAATTTCCCGACATAGTTTCTTAAATAAAATACAAATAGTATCTTTTACAAGCCAAACTAATTTTTATTTGGTTTAAGAATAATAAATAATAGAGCACCTAGCTTGTTAAATGTATTTCTACGAATATAGCCTCCATAATGTATCAATTAGTATAGTGATGATTAATTAGCTTAACACCTTTTTTAAAAAAATATATTTTATTGATTTTTTACAGAGAGGAATAGAGAGGGATAGAGAGTTAGAAACATTGATGAGAGAGAGACATCAATCAACCGCCCCCTACTGGAGATGTGTCTGCAACCAGGATACATGTCCTTGATCGGAATCGAGCCTGGGACCTTTCAGTCCGAAGGCCAATGCTCTATCCACTGAGCCAAACTGGTTTGGGCAACTTAACACCTTTTTAAAATTGCTGATTAATATGTGTTTTCTGAGAAGTCTGCCACAATTTTTACTAAATAACTAATATTTAAAAAGCATACTCATTAACCACTTTACTTTTTTCTTGACTTACAAATAAACAACAATGAGCTATATGATTTCATTATCTATGCAACCTGTCCAAATTTTTTAAAATTCCAGGCTCTTCAATAAAAGCCTATGCATATATTTAGTACTTATGGAGGGCTAATATTTAAGGTATTGCAACAGAATGCACTTTTTTTCACTCTTGCAATCTTTCTTCTGCTAAGATTATTTTCTGCCTAATATGTGCCAGACACTCTAATAGACACTGGGATCTAAAATTATGTATATAGCCACTATCTACAAGGAGTTTAAAATAGGTAAATGTACAAGTAAGTGTGTAGTAGTCATAATGGTATTTATGTGTGGATGGCATTGTGCTGAAGTATTTTCATGTACCCATTTTATTTGAGATTATAACGGTACTATGAGGTAGGCTCATTTGTCTAAACTGATTAAAAATTTGTCAAACTGATTAAAAAACTGATAAAACTGATTAAAACCTATTTGATATTACAATCTTTGTCATCTGCAGTGAATGCTATATAAAAATTATTAGTGAGCACAATGAAAGGGTATGTGGCAAATTCTGGGCTTACCACTTTTGGGGCATGCCATTCTTTATGGAAAGACAAGGAGTTTAGAATATTTAACAACTTGAATTTAGTATCCTATTCTACAGCTGGGGTTCTGTACATGATTTAGCTTCCACCAATCATGTACTTGTACAAGCCTGCAAAAAAAATTGAATTTTTTGGGGAGAGTGGCAAGAGGGAAAAAAAAAATCTGTTTTGATTTTGTACATCAACAGAAGTGGTGTAGTTCTAGCACTGACAGCTGTGCAATAAAGTACTTGGCTTTCTAATTTGGTGGCCACCCAGTTATGGTAGAGGTAGCTTGTACTGAAGCCAGTGGCCACAGAGGCAATCTCTTGGATCTGCACATCATGGTAAGGATAGCAGCCTCTTTGACCTTGTCTGTGGAATGGCTTTGAAAGTTTTCCTAAAAGCTTATCTGAGAGTTTTTTAATTTGTCCCTCTTGAAAATATTGTGAGACCTTCCTAAAAGTACTATGGGCTGTTGATAACATTTAATAAGTTCTTTTCTGCTTCAACTATCTCGAATGTTTCTAGTGTTTATACCTAAAGATTCTGACTAATATTGACCATTCAATCCAGCCTGATAACAAGGGAGTGCCTATAAAAACAGAACCCTGGAAAAGGTGACGTCGGTGACTTCTTGAAGGTTGAATCCAAGTAAGGGAGTCATCTCTGTGATAGCAGTGTGTGAAAAGTTCAGATGTCACATCCAGGGGACTACAAGTATAGAATGTTCACTGTTGACACAGGATTACTTTCAAGTTTTATTTTTGATACATAATCCCTCCAGAAAAGATATGCAAAATATCTACAGCATTTAATTAAAATCTTTCTCAGTTGTGCTGGCATCAAAAGACTAAACAATAGAGTATGATCAATGTATTGATAGCTTGATATATATATATACATACACACACACACACACACACACACACACGCACACACACACACAACACACACACACACACACTAGAGGCCCAGTGCATGAAATTTGTGCATAGACGGCGGAGGGAAGATTCCCTTCAGCCCAGCTTGGACCTTGTTTAGTCTGGGACCCCTTGGGGGATGTCTGACTGCCAGCCTGGTCACCCGACGCAGCCTGCTGTTCAGTCATTTGGTCATCCCTCATTAACTCCCCTGGCCATCCTGGTCACCTGATACAGCTTGCTGTTCGGTCATTACTGTGAGGGTGTCCTGACCAACCAATTTGCATATTACCCTTTTATTAATATACTAGTGGCCTGGTCCATGAAATTTGTGCATAGAAGGGGTGTCCCTCAGCCCAGCAGTGGGACATCCCTCTTACAATCTAGGATTGCTGGCTCCTAACTGCTCACCTGCCTGTCTGGTCACCCCTAACTTCCCCCCCTGCCAAGCCAGTTGCCCCCATCTGTGCCCCCCTGCCAGCTTGGTTGCCCCCAACTGCCCCCCTGATGGTCTTGTCATCCCTCACTGCCCCCCTTTGCTGGCCTGGTCCTCCCTCACTGCCCCCCATGCCAGCCTGGTCACCCCATCCAGTCTGCTGTTCAGTCATTTGGTCATCCCTCACTAACCTTCCTGCCATCCTGGTCACCCAAATCAGCTTGCTATTTGATCATTACTGTGAGGGTGTCCTGACCAACCAATTTGCATATTACCCTTTTATTAATATACTAGGGACCCAGTCCATGAAATTCATGCACAGGGGGGATTTCCCTCAGTCTGGCCTGCATCTTCTTCAATCTGGGATCCCTCTTTGCAATCCGGGACCGCTGGCTCCTAACCGCTCAGCTGCTTGCCTGCTTGATCACCCCTAACAACATTGCATGTTGTCCTGATCAACTCCAAATGCTCCCCACAAGTAGCTTGCTTGCCCTCAACTGTCCCCCCCGCCAGCCTGCTCACTCCCAACTGCCTCCCTGCCAACCTGTTCATTCCCAAATGCCCTCCCCTGCCGGCCTGATCACCACTAAAGGCCTCTGCCTTTGACCTGCCTCCATGGCTTTGTCACCCAGAAGGTCTTCCTGAACGTCTCCCAGTCTAATTAGCATATTAACCTTTTATTAGTGTGTGTGTGTGTGTGTGTGTGTGTGTGTGTGTGTGTATGTGTGTGTGTGTTTTAAAGTTTTAAGTAATTTGCCTAGTTCAGTGGCAAGCCACAGTTTGCCACTCTGTTGACTAATGAATTTACTGACCACTGGCCTAGTTCATACAGTTACAGTCAGAGTGGTCTGCCATGCTCCAGACCCATTACATCAGGGTTGGGAACCTTTTGTGCAAGGGTTATTTGAATATTTATAACATCGTTTGCAGGCTATACAAAATTAGCAGCTTAAAAATTAGCCTGCTATATTTGGTCAAACATTTAATTGACTTACTCCTAATGCCTTGACAGGGACAGATCAAAGATTTTGTTGGTCTTATATAGCCCTTGGGCTGGGCATTCTCACCCCTGCCTTACATAATGACTAAGTCAGACTGTCACATCAACACTGGGAAGAAATTATCTAAGGACAACTGAAGATCATAGCAAGAAGTCATATTCTGAATATATAAATTAGTAGCTAAACTGAATCAAACTAGTTTTATGGAAATGTGTTCTGCAAAGTATATATTATTCCTAAAACAAGATGTGTCTAACTGCTAGCCCCAACAATATTAACATATATATGAATTTTGGTATTAATTTTCTTATTTAAAATAGCTTTATGAAATAAATAGAAGGAAGTGCCAAAGGGAAGAAAAATAATTGTTAGGGGAAAGATAGTTAAGAAAAATAAAATTTATGTTTGATAATAAATATTAAAAATATTTGAACATGTGGAATAATTGCTATTTTATTGATCATTTTAATATTTTTCAATTTTAAAGTATTTTTTTTTCAATTTTAAGTAACTTGTGATCATCTCAAATTCAGTGAACACTGATTCATTTCATGGTGAAAAGTAGATGTAATATACACTTTATTGAAGCTTCTGGAATAATTTTGAATATCTACTTTTTCATTCTTAATTGTAGTGAATGTAATCAAGAAAAAACTTTTCTATTTCCAGGAGAAAATATTATATATAAATATACCAAATATTTTTAAGTTGTTACCAAGAAAATTCAAGAAGTGTTTTGTAACATATTGAGGAAAACAGTCTTGTTCCTCCATAAATCATCTTCGGGAATAATTTTCAAAGTAGAAGTGTGAATGGTTTAGACCAGTAGTCTGATTCCATACATAACCTCATAAAAGCTTATGTTTTTATGTTATCACTAGAGGCCTGTTGCATGAAATTCATGTATGGGAGGGTGGATGTCCTTCAGCCCAGCCTGCTCCCTCTCCAATTTGGGACCCCTTGAGGGATGTCTAACTGTCCTACCTGGATCGGGCCTAAATGAGCAGTCGGACATCCCTCTCACAATCCAGGACTGCTGACTCCCAACTGCTCACCTGACTGCCTTCCTGATTGCCCCTAACCGCTTCTGCCTGCCAGCCTGATCAACCCCTAAACACTCCCCTGCCAGCCATATTGATGCCTAACTGCTCCCCTGCCAGCCTATTTGCCCCTAACTGCCTTCCCTGTGGTCTAGGCACCCCTAACTGCCCTCCCCTGCAGGCCTGGTCACCCATAACTGCCCTCCCTTGCAGGCCTGGTCCTTCCCAACTGCCCTCCCCTGCTGGCCATCTTTGGTGGCCATCTTATTTCTACATGAGGGCAGGATCTTTTGAACACATGGGGGCAGCCATCTTATGTGTTGGAATGTTGGTCAATCTGCATATTACTCTTTTATTAGAGAGCATAGAGGCCTGGTGCATGGGTGGGGGCCAGCTGGTTTTGCCCTGAAGGGTGTCCTGGATCAGGGTGGGTATTCCCGAAGGACATGGGGTCCCCTGGGCGAGGGGCCTGTGGTGGTTTGCAGGCTGACAAACACCCTCTGGCCACCCAAGTGGAGGCACTGGTATCTGGGATTTATTTATCTTCTACAATCGAAACTTTGTATCCTGGAGCGGAGCAAAGACTTTTGCTAGCACAGCCATTGAAACTTTGTTGCCTTAAGCAGAGGCCCGGGGCAGCCAGGGTGTGTGGAAAACTTGGCTTCCTCCATTGCTAAGGGAAACCCAAGTTTCCTTCCTGCTCTCTCTGTGGCCATGGCCATCTTGGTTGGGTTAATTTGCATACTCACTCTGATTGGCTGGTGGGTGTGGCTGGTGGGCATGGCTGGTGTGTAGCAGAGGTATGGTCAATTTGCATATTACTATTTTATTAGATAGGATAAATGCATGACATGCTACCATCTCCTCACAACCAAAAGATGGAAATACTGATTTGTCTGATTTCACGTTTACAAATGGGTGGGGGTTCTATGAGGATCTACATTGACACAACACCTGCTGTTTTGGTTTTCTGTCACTCTGTGGTAAATTTAGCAAAGTTTGAAAATTAAGCCTCTCTCCCTGCCAGCTCCTTTATTCTATAGACCAGGATCAAAAAGCTGAGACAACTCACTAGTTCATATAACCCCAGAATAAATGCCATGAACACATCATATTGTGTCTTAGTCAAAAAGGAATTCCTTGCCCTGGTTGTTTTGCTCCATGGTTATTGTCAGCTCATGGACCTAAGGGTCGCAGGTTCAATTTCCAGTCAAAGGCCTATAAGTTTCAGGTTCCCCAGCCTAGGGCATGTGGTATGCAACCAATTGATGTGACTCTCTCACATTGATGTTTCTCTCTTTCTCCCACTCCCGTCCCCCTTTCATTCTTTCTAGTAATCAGTGGAAAAAAATATGCTCCAGTGAGGATTTAAAAACATAGGGCGAAAACCGTTTTATGTATAATATTTTGAATGAATTACTGTTAAAATAGATATAAATGTAAATTTGCTTGTGTTTGATCTTTATGTTTGTGATGTTAAAAAAAAGAATAGTTTATAAAATATGTTTGGAAGATTTACATCTTAAAATATGAATTAAAATGCAAAGTAATTCTACATGTATCACTCAATTACTCTCAGTAAACAAAGACATGAAAATTAAAATCACACCTACAAGTTCACAATTGCTTGCTTTAGAAAAAATTACAGCCGTCCTTACTGATGGGTTGTATCCTCTGAAGCTATTTATACTCTGAAACTCTAGCCACACATCAAATCACATATTGTTGAACTGCCTTTTGATATTATTTCTATAACAAATTACCTCATCCAAATGCAAATATATAATTTATTATTTTGCATGAATTAAATATTTAATAATGTGTATTGTGTGGCAGGTGAAAAATATTGACAGATTCTATAGTGTTCAGAAAATGAATTCAGGGCTCTTGATCTCATAAAGAAAATTATGAGTTATCATTCCCATTATGTCTTAAATTACAGTATTTTCTTGAATCATAAGTTCAGTGTTTTTCTTTGTTCACATAGGAAGTCCAAAAATGCTTGTAAATCCTTTTTTTTAGATAAAAAATATCATTATTTCGGTTTAATAATATGCTACATTGTTTACAAAACAATGCTATGAAATCAAAATGACCTGTCTCATTACGCTTTAAGTAAGTAGTATGTTGTTTAACAAAACAATGAAACCAAGTGATTTTAGGTTAAAGTCATGGGCAATATTCAAACACATACAACTTTTCTTCTATAGAACTAACTCTTCTAAATATTGGAAATAGAACTTCACTAATGTTTGGGTTTAATCTCCAGAGGTGCTAATCCCATTATATTCTCTTGAGGAGGGAAAATATTATAGGAGGTTTCTAACTAGAGTAGCTGAAGGACCCTCCAGTAACTTATATCACAACAATATGTTTAATAACTTGTGAAAGTTCCCCAGGGAATAGTGGAGTGTGGGAGAAAAATTTGTTTCTTTACATACACACAAAAGTAAACCAAATACATTAGAAAACATAAACATATTGGGATATTTTTAAAATTAAACAAGTAGGTTTAGAGGTAAAGGACAACACTTGTTCTTAATACACCTAGCAACGAGTCTTAGAAAACAGCCAAAACTGTAGATCTCCGACCAGCTGCTACCCCATTATCTTCTGTCATGTTGATGATCAACATCATGAAAAGTGTCATTACAAGATCTCCAGTGAGATTAAATCTCTAGTGTGCACTCTGAGTGTGTATTGCATGATTTTTTACCTGATAGAGGTGGTATTTAAATTTTTTCTTTGGTGAATCATGTGCTGACCAACAAGGATGACCAAGCAAATGCCTCCCTTCTCAGCCCTAGACTTGCACAACATTGAAACAATAGTGACATCTAGCAGCAAACATAGTCAACATGATGTCTCTCACGTAGGACTTTCTCAGTGCATCAAAATATAATTAATTCAAGGCTTCCAACCTTTACTCAAGGTGACAAATACAATAATTATTTATCAAATACCCTCTTAAATAAATGTGTTTTATAAAGTAAGTGAAAACAAATCACATTTCATTTCTGCCTCCCAAACCACAATTCATGGTAAGCATTCAAATCAACTGCCATAAATGACTTTGCTTTTAGGATGCATTTTTACAACATCTGCTGCTGTGTTATTGAATCTATATGCATTGCAGATTAGCTTTAACATGATGCATCTTAAAAAATGAACGCTGCCTCTGCTAGCAGAATTAACTAGCTGCTTCTAAAATGTAATTCATTTTATTCCTAAGGCTTGGAAAAAAAAAAACCTTTAATATCTGCTTTAGAGAAATATGATGAAATGGGAAGCACAAACTTACATTTAAGATAATGTTAAGTGGAAAATTTCCCTACTCTTAACTGACAGATATTTTACCCCATAGCTTAAATGTAGTAAGAGTGTTTTTATTTATTTTTTCTACAAATAAAACTAGAATTTAAACCATATGAATTGCTAGAAGATTGGGTAGTTCACTTGATTTTGAATTTGCTTAACTACAGATGTTCCTTCTGATTGGTGAATTAGTTTAGGAAAAAATAAGTTTGGAAAGGATGCCTACACTTGGGCCACTTGTGCTGATCTCAACATTGAAGATTGTGTTATAGAAAATCAGACCTTGCTGACACTGGAATTTACGTAGCACATTAAATTATTTTCTAATTATTTCTGTTATTCCCCTATAAGGAGAATATATGTGTATTGCTTGTGCAGCAGCAAACATTGAACTTGCTGTTTGTCAGAGAGATAGTAAGATATATTTTTATTCTGCAAAATTTCACTGAAATATAATGGATGAAACTGCCAATACAAAGGAATGAAAAGGAAGGTATAAGCATGCCAAACAATGAATATATGCCTTGCCCCCATTTTCTTTAAATGCTATTTGAGAATGAGGAGAAATGAAAAGAAAAGTCTTTGCCTGTCTCCATTGTTGTTGTTGATTTTTAATTGAACGGTAGCAAATTCATATGAAGGTTTACATAGCGGTAGGGTTTTCTTTCTGTGTGTGTGAATCTGTCAAATGCTGCGAATCTATTTCAAATCAACTGAGAAATAGGAAATGAGACCGATTGCAGGCTCCATAAGCAGCTCTTAGAATTTATGTTGTCTGCAGAGCGTAGCTTTCTTTCCAGAGAAGTCCATTCTTTACCAAGATCTGTTAGAGCAGATCTTCAAAACCAGTCTCACAGAAGAGAAGCACAACAGAATATCCAGGAAAAAAAACAACTAGAATTTGAAAGGAAATGGAGCGGGGGCAAAGTCAAAGGAAAGAAAACAAACAAATGTATAGTATGGAGCAATGGGGTGCGGGGAGAAGGAGTTTAGTACTAAAAAAGAACAAGATAAAATAAATCGAGATTTAATAACAGCAATCATTTATTAACAAGTAACATTTGAATCCTTAAAATGGGCTAAGTACTCTTCTTCTATAAACTTTACACTTACAAACTCATTTCTCCTCATCACAGCCCCATCAGATAGGTGCTACTATTAAATCTACTTTACAGAAAAGGAAGCTGCGATACTGAGAGGTCAAAAATCGCATAAATAGGTAGTAGAGTTAGGATTCACATCCAAGAAGTTCTATACTGGGGCACATCTCAAATTTATAAGTTATTTTGTGTGTGTGTGTGTGTGTGTGTGTGTGTGTGTGTGTGCGCGCGCGCGCGCGCCAGGCACTGGTTGAAGCAAGTACATGGATCTACCTTATAGCAAACCTGCGAGTTAGGCATTTATTTTTATCTTACAGATGGGAAAGTAAGGCTTAGAGGAAAAAGCCTCAAATTCTGGTGGCTTAGCACAATTTTAGTGATTTACTTTTTTCTGATTGAATTTTAAAAGAAAAACAATGTTATTTCATGATGCTTTGTTTCTGATAAATGATTATAATTAAAGAGCTAGTTGCCCCCTATGTGTTTCCTGCTGCCACCAAATAACAATATATTACTAGAAAGAGATCCTGAACTAGAGGACAAAATACACGTTGTAGAGCCACGTGTAATCTTCCCCTCCTAAGCATTTTTGCTGACCTTTTTGAGAATCACTCTCCCTTAATTAGAAGTTTGCAAGGATTGATAATTTTCTCATACCAGTACAATAAAAATCCTAGATCAGTTATAAAGTCTACTTATCCTATAGGAAATGCTCAGTACATGGAAGCTCTTTTGAATTTTTCATCATTTGATTTGTGTGTGTGTGTGTGTGTGTGTGTGTGTGTGTGTGTTCTAAGGATGACTCTAATATATGAGGGATCCTCAAGAAATTAAAAAAAAATGTTCAGGAAGAGTATGAAAGTATGAGGCAGACTGGCTGGTTATAAAGATGAGATTAGTATAGTAAAAATGGTACCCATTAAAAAGGTAAAGATACACACACACACACACACACACACACACACACACAGAGAGAGAGAGAGAGAGAGAGAGAGAGAGAGAGAGAGAGAGAGAGA
>JAAGEH010000005.1:15551261-15706424 GCA_011751065.1 Lasiurus cinereus | reverse complement strand
AGAGAGAGAGAGAGAGAGAGAGAGAGAGAGAGAGAGAGAGAGAGAGAACGTCAATCAGCAGCATTACATAATTGACAATAAAACTGGGCCTATTGTCATATTTATGACATTATTTCAAAACATTGCTAAGTGTATCCAGGTTTCACTTCCACTGAAGTATCTAGAGTCTGGAACTGCCTGCTCTAAAAATTTCATGGGAACTACTCTTGCTATTTGTCAGTTTTTCGGTTGCCCTCTAACCACACTGAATTATCTTTTCTGAACATCACACCTCTCACTATTAGAGATCAGTGACTCAGATCCAGATGCAGAATGTGGTAGGAGCCTCTTCCCAGCAGGAACCCTATTAAAGAAAACCTTTTAATGGCAAGAATCTATTTAAGCTGTGTCTTCCAAAGAAAGGGATACAAAGGCCATTTCCTAACAAAATTAAAATAAGATTAAACAAGGCTCCAACTTATTCTTCAGGGGATCATTCTATACAAGCAATTGCAACTATAATTATTGGATTTTATGGAACAGTCTTGCTTTCCTGGAATTCTTTTTTTTTAATTAAGCCACTGTTAAATGAATTAAGTTAATTTAATTTCTACAAATTTTAAAAATTCTTTACACAATTTAAAAGTTTGTTTGATCACATATTCTGATTTTGAGATTATAATATCCTCAATGCATATAAAAAACTAGTACCACAATAGGACATTTCTATATACAATTATTTTATTTTCAACCTGATTTAAAATCAGAAAGAAAATAATGTTTATAATTAGTCCTTTCAGACAAGTGCATGAGAAAAAAGTTTAAAATACTTGTTTATGCTGCTTGGAAACGTGCATGTTCTTGCCTTTATAAGTTTACATTTGTTCTCAAGAAAGTGACTTAGAATTTCTTTGTGTTTAATTATCATGGACTATTAAACTGACTCAGAGAATTAACTTCATGTCTCAAAAGTAGAAACTGAAATTAAGCAAATGTACAGAAAGGTTTTACTCATTCTATCTCAGTGTGGAAATTTTCTTAAAAGCATGGAATTGCAAATATGAACTGCCTGAACCAGTTTGAACCCAAAGCTTTCTTTACAAAAATAGGCTGAGAAAATTTTAACAAGAACATGTCTCCATTCTTTCTCCTTAGTTTCCAAATCCAATGTAACTTGACTTCTTTTTTTTTAGGGTTTGAATAAAGAAAATTCAATAACAAATCAAGTATATAAAATATTTTTATTATAATAACACTTAACTTGAAGTCCATTCTTATAACAAAATTTTAAGTGTACAATACAATATTGACAACTATAGGCACTAGAATGTATTCATCTTGCATTACTGAAACTTTATGCCCATAGAATAATAACTCCCCATTCTCTTTCCATCCAGACCCTGGCAAACACTATTTCTACCCTATGGATTTGACTATTTTAGGTATATCCTGTGAGTGAAATTATGCAGTATTATTTGTTCTCCTATGACTGCCTTACTTAATATAATGTTTTCAAAATTCATCCATATTATCGCAGATGTCAAGATATCGATCTTTTCAAGGCTGATATAAAAATTTAAAAACAACATATTCTTACATTTCCACACAAAAATTTTGTGTGACCTCACAGGGAACAAGACTAAATGTTTTATTGATTAGATTCTCAGTTAGATGCTGGTCACCTTGGAGTCTGTAGAATATTCATTGCTTCTAAATCATGCGGTAAACAGTCTAAGACAACTTTTTTTCACAATTTTTACCCATAAAAAGGCGTAACTATTCACTCATTCTTAATAGAGCTGAATTTGATAGACAGATGTGACAGTGGAACTCACTTTAATGGGCAGGCAGGAGTTACATCAACAACATTCTGTTTTGGTGGAGGAATTCCATGGCGATAAAGGGGAGCCTTCTCTTTCATCATCCAGAGAACTTACCCTCCAGCACACTGATAAGCTAGAAACAAACACAAGCAGATGTGGATAACTTTATCTGTTATATTCCCGCCACCCCCCTCACTAAAAATATTGAAGAGAATATGGACAAACTGAAAGTTTGAGTTAAATCCTCAACCCTTAACATCATCTGGTATGGAATTATCCCTTCAGGTTGGAATAAATCAAATTATCTCAGACAGCTTGGGGTCTGGGAAAAGGCCTTTACCTTCAGTTATCCACTTACTAAACTATTTTAATTCTTGTTCTATTGTTCCATAATCATATGGCATTAATCAACTGAAAAGTATTTCAGTTAAAATGAATCAGCGAGGAGACTTCTTATACCATCCCTTCCTGGTTATGAGAGAAAGGTCAATTGCAAGCAGGAAGGAGAGAGATACTGACTCACCAACCCAGAGGGTCAGGTATGTTGAATTTATGACAAAATACAGAAAATAGTTGTAGTAAATTAAAGGGTGAGGAGGGGAAAAAATTAGAGTGTGTGGGGGGAAATAGTGGAATCCAGCAGATCTGGGTGTAATCCCCAGAATATTCTGCTCTATCCTGGCTCAGTGATCCTGGAAACAAACTTAATTTTCCATTTCCCTCCCAAAAATTTATCTCCTATCAACTTATTAGGGAAGTTTTTGAGGACTAAAACTTTAACAGCACATCACATACTACAGAGAACAGACTACGCACTTAAAAATATATATATATCTTTGCCTTATCCAGCCCTTTTTTGTTATAAATATTGCAATAGTTTTAAAAGAAATTGAAACTTTTAGGACCTTATCTCTGACTATATATCTAATTTCAAAACTACCATGTTTGCTTGGGCCATATGTATATCTTTTTGTTATAGGGACCTATTTCTTCTATCTGGATATAAGCCATCCTCTGTTCCATTCATTCCTTTCCTGGATAATTATTTTTATTTTTGTTTTCTCAATGCAAAAGCTACTTTCTCAAGGATCATTTCCATACTGGCACACCTCACTATCTAGATAAATTTAGCTTCTCTTTCCTGTGTCTCATAATAACCTGTGTTTTATTCTTTCTATTTATACTTTACTTATCCATATGTGCTATACATTTATTGTAATTAACTTATGCTTTTAATTTCTTTTTTAATGTTATTTTCCAGTCATTGCATACTCTGGGAGAGGCTGTTTAGAATACTCCCCTTTATACCATACTGGAGACCCACTGCATGGATTTGTACATCAGTGGGCTCCCTATTCCTGGCCTGTGCCCTCCTGTAATCCAGGATCCCTCGGGGATGTCAGACTGACAGTTTCAGTCCAATCCCCACAGGCCAGGCTAAGAGATTTCACCAGTGCATGAATTCCATGCACCTGGCCTATAGTATGCATATATCTTTGGTTAATCTCTTTTCGCCCTTTCTTCTCCCCTCTTCCCTCTGAGATCATCAGTTGTTCTATGTTTCCATGCCTGTGCAATGAGCGTCTGCCCCCTGGCGCTCAGTGCACTTCATAGCTAACGGTTGAACAGTCTAATGGTCACTTAGGCTTTTATAATAGATACCTAATGTGGTGCTTGCTACATAGGAGGGCTTGATAAATATTTGTTGAGTATTTATGAATGCTGAATATTTCATACATTTAAAACAGAATTCTAGGACCATTAGTATTATTTAAATTATTTAACATCAATATTTTATCTAGTGTTTTGTCATCCTAAAGAATCATGGAAAGTAATCTAGGGCATAATTAAAACCATGATTTATTTCAAGTATGAGGAGATAAAGCATATATCCTCAGGATATTTTTGAGTCTTAGTCTCTCTCTTTCTCCTTCTCTTTCTCTCTTTCTCTCTCTCTCCCCTGTCTCTCATAAACATATTACACACATGTACACACACAGAAAAATGTTAAGAGTAGATATGTGGAGGTAAATAATTATTTCAGCCTTTAGTAATGTGGAAATATGTAACACAGATAGGAAAGTATCATCGAAAAGGTAACTAAAAGGGAGTAAGCAGTGTATTATAATTTCTTTGAGTTACTAGAGAAATTTATTCAATGAAGATCCAAATTTTGTCCCATTGTAATTTGGTTCATATTTTACATTCATGATTTATACCATATTTTGCTCCTATTCCTTTTTTTTTCTCATAAAAATAAAGACCAAAAAAGAAATTATAATGTAGGAAAGATATGAGAAAAACTCCACTTAGCATCTGTGCATTCTGTTTGATCTATTCCAGCATCATTCTTACTCCTAATTAGAGATGATTATAAAACATTTGGCCTTAGGCAAATAAAGCTAAACCTTATATTATTAAATGGCTTGCTCTTCTACTCTGAAGATAAGTGTCCAACCCCAAACTTAAATCTGGTGAGAAAATTGGCAGACAAACCTAATAAGCAGTTACTATGTAGGCAGTCCATAGAATGACTTTTCACAATGTTAAATTATCTTCATAAAAAATCTAGACAGTCTAATTTTTAATTTTCATGAAATCATATGGCACAAGTGCTCTTAATGTAAAACTTCACTATCATAAATTTCATGACAATTAACAATGGTGAAATGTGGTTCAGTACATGCAACAAAATGACCTTCTGCCTTAATTGTATGGGTTTCTCTCTTTTGGATTTGTATTAGGGCTTTAAATACTCATATATTTCTAACAATTACATTTTGCTATTTTACTTTTGTTTTTCAGGTGTTTTGCTCCTGAAATCCATTGACAACTTCAGTAAGTTATGAAATTGCTGCCTGTTTTCAGAGTATGATTGCATATAAAAAGTTTTAGCTGCTGTTTTCAGAGTGTGATGGCATAGAAAAAGTTTTAGAAACATTTAAGGTGTAAAAATAAATCCAAAAGTATTGGTAATACAAGAATACAGTAGCAATATAATATGATCTAATGTTTAGCATTCAGCTTAAATTATTTAGAAGTAAGAATTAGGAACCCACGAGCAATAGGCTGGATGCATGAGTTGCTAAAAGCAATGCTAATTATTAATCACTCTCTAGGGTAACAAATATTATCAAGAGATCAATTTTCCTTTAAATACAGAAAAACTCATGGCAAACTACTATATAAAACTTTATGTAAGTAAAACCACTATTAAAGTCCTCAGTTTGAATATTATGGATTGGGTCATAGGATATGACCTGGGACACATTTTTATGAAATATGATATGCATTTCTCACACTGCAGAGAAAGGCTCCTTACCTTGTAAGATCCCACCTTCAGCACACCAGAGTTTTAAAATGACCCTTTGAAGCCAGGATGGATTTATGTTAATGAATTATTTAATACCGATGCCAAGCTCAATTACTTTCACACACAAAAGAGGCAGTCACCATACACCCTAATCTGTATGCAACAGAAATGCTGCATGCAAATTACAGGTGAGAAAAGGGTATACAGTAAGGAAGAAGAGGAAAAAAGCAACTTTACAGTGGGAAAAAAACTGGCAAACACTACCTCAGACAGGTGAAGTTCAACCTGAAAATTGATAAGTCACATGTATACCGGGGATCTTTGACATGATGTGACCTAAATAGCACCTTGCTCCCATGGTCTTGCTTTTCAAAACACAACCACCAATAGCATTATGATAAAAATGTCAAATAAGTCCCAAGTAAGACATTTTTTAAAAGATCTGACTAATAATACTAAAAACTGTCAAGATCCTCAAAAATAAGTTAATGTAAGAAAGGATCACATCCAAGAGTCGTCATGGAAATATGATGCCTAAATGTAATGTGAAATTCTGGTGGGATCCTGGGACAGAAAAAGGACATCAGGTAAAATGAAGAAAATTTGAATAATGCATGCACTTAATAATATACTTGTTTATTAATTGTGACAAATGTATTATATTACATATGATGCTAATAATAGAGGAAACTAGGTGCTGGATACATGAGGATTATGTACTGTTTTTTCAAATTTTCTGTAAATCTAAAAATTCTAAACAATAAAGTTAATTTGTATAAATATCATATAGTGATCAAGAATATGAACAGTGGGAATTGCTGAAGGCAAAATGGCATGTGGGGACAGTGAATCTGATGACTCATAGAGCACGTTCAGGACTAGAAAGTTTTCTTAACAATGCTCAAACAGCATAATGCAGCTCCAGCTTTCTTAATACCAAAAAAAAAAAAACAGTTATTTTAGAACATCCCTGTGCACTTTGCAGAATGAACTATATCAGCTGGAAACAGGTTGAGTAAGCCCATATATATTAGTCAAAAGAAACTCAATTAATATATGGAACCATTGCATTGAATAATAACAACATTCGAGATTTAACACTAAAATTTATTTTTTATCTTGCATGCTCACTTACGTTTCTTTAGTTAGGATAACTATTTCTTTTATTGACTCCAGATAACAATTTTGGTAGTCCCATGAGTTATCTGTTTATCTTATGAAACAAAACTCACTATAGTCAGTTCAACTTCCAGTTTCAAATCATTACTCATATTATACATGTAATAAGCTCAATACTTGGGCATACCCAGAACTCTACCCCGTAGGTTCCTTGAGTCCTTCTTTAAAATCTTCTATCATGCCTTTGGATTGGAGAAATTATGTTTCACCTTTTCTTCTTGGAGTGGTTAATTAGATTCCTGAAAGAAAGTATATAAAAATTGACACTAAATATTAACTAGTGAGTCTTTTTGTATACTCCATGCGATTGAAGATTAAAGAATAATAAATATTAATAAACTATGCTTTAAGAAGTTTGTTAACCTCCCAAAACTCAATGAGGAGGAAGCCAAACATCTCAATAGTCCAATAACTATGGAAGAAATTGAAGCAGTAATCAAAAAGCTTCCAGCAAATAAAAGCCCGGGTCCAGATGGCTACACAGGAGAGTTTTACCAAACATTCAAGGAAGAATTAAAACCTATCCTCCTCAGACTATTCAAAAACATTCAAGAAGAAGGAATACTACCAAATACCTTCTATGAAGCCAGCATCACCCTAATACCAAAACCAGATAAAGACAACACAATGAAAGAGAATTATAGGCCAATATCTCTCATGAACATAGATGCCAAAATCCTCAACAAAATTCTAGCAAACCGGATCCAGCAGTACATCAGAAAGATCATACACCATGACCAAGCAGGATTCATCCCAGGAATGCAGGGTTGGTTCAATATCCGCAAATCAATAAATGTGATAATCACATAAACAAATTGAGAGATAAAAATCACATAGTCATATCAATTGATGCAGAAAAAGCATTTGACAAAATCCAACATCCTTTCTTGATAAAAACTCTCAGCAAAGTGGGAATAGAAGGATCATACCTCAACATCATAAAAGCCATATATGATAAACCCACAGCTAACATCATACTCAATGGGCAAAAACTAAAACCATTTCCCCTAAGAACAGGAACAAGACAGGGATGCCCACTCTCACCTCTCCTGTTCGACATAGTACTGGAAGTATTAGCCATTGCAATTAGACAACAAGAAGAAATAAAAGGCATCCAAATTGGAAAAGAAGAAGTAAAGCTGTCCTTATTTGCAGATGACATGATATTGTACATAAAAAACCCAAAGGATTCCATTCCAAAACTAATTGACTTAATTAATGAATTCGGCAATGTAGCAGGATACAAAATTAATGCTAAGAAGTCTGTGGCATTTCTATATACTAACACTGAAATTATAGAAAGAGAAACTAAAAAAGCAATCCCATTTACCATCGCACCAAAAAAATTAAGATACCTAGGAATAAACCTAACTAAAGAGGTAAAAGACCTTTATGCAGAAAACTACAGGACACTGAAAAAAGAGATAGAGGAAGATGTTAACAGATGGAAGAGCATACCATGCTCATGGATTGGGAGAATCAACATCATTAAAATGTCCATACTACCCAAAGCAATCTACAGATTCAACGCACTACCCATTAAAATACCAACGACATATTTCACAGACCTACAAAGAATTCTTCATAGATTCATCTGGAACAAAAAAAGACCACGGATAGCTACAGCAATTTTGAGAAAAAAGAATAAAGTAGGTGGGATCTCAATACCAGACTTCAAGCTATACTACAAAGCAACTGTTCTCAAAACAG
Organism: Lasiurus cinereus; assembly: GCA_011751065.1. Lineage (NCBI taxonomy): Eukaryota > Metazoa > Chordata > Mammalia > Chiroptera > Vespertilionidae > Lasiurus > Lasiurus cinereus. Next base: position 15,698,420 of record JAAGEH010000005.1, on the reverse strand, counting down.
CCTGGTACTGGCACAAGAACAGACATATAGATCAATGGAATAGAATAGAGAACCCAGATATCCACCCAAACCACTATGCTCAATTAATATTTGACAAAGGAGGCATGAACATTCAATGGAACCAAGATAGCCTCTTTAATAAATGGTGTTGGGAAAATTGGACAGATACATGCAAAAAATTGAAACTGGACCACCATCTTACACCAAATACAAAAATAAACTCAAAATGGATACAGGACTTAAACATTAGAAGGGAAACCATAAAAATACTAGAGGAATCCACAGGCAGCACAATCTCAGATATATGCCGAAAGAACTTCTTCACTGATACTGCTCCAAAGGCAATGGAAGCTAAAGAAAAAATAAACAAATGGGACTACATCAAAATAAAAAGCTTTTGCACAGCAAAAGAAACCATCAACAAAACAACAAGAAAGATCAATGCATGGGAGAACATATTTGCAAATGCTATCACTGATAAAGGTTTAATCTCCAAAATCTACAACCAACTTATACAACTTAATAAAAGGAAGATGAAGGATCCAATAAAAAAATGGGCAATGGACCTAAATAGAACCTTTTCAAAAGACGACAGAAGGAAAGCCAAGAGACACATGAAAACATGTTCAAAGTCATTAATCATCCGAGAGATGCAAATCAAAACGACAATGCAATACCATCTTACACCTGTCAGAATGGCAATCATCAACAAATCAACAAACGACAAGTGTTGGCGAGGATGCGGAGAAAAAGGAACCCTTGTGCACTGTTGGTGGGAATGCAGACTGGTGCAGCCACTGTGGAGAACAGTATGGAGTTTCCTCAAAAAACTAAAAATGGATCTCCCATTTGACCCTGTAATCCCACTCTTAGGAATTTATCCTAAGAAATTACAAACACCAATCAGAAAGGATTTATGCACCCCTATGTTCATAGCCACACAATTTACAATAGCCACAATTTGGAAACAGCCTAGGTGCCCGTCAGCAGATGAGTGGATCAGAAAACTGTGGTACATCTACACAATGGAATTCTATGCTGCCATTAAAAAGAAGGAATTCTTACCATTTGCAGCAACCTGGTTGGAACTGGAGAGCCTTATGCTTAGTGAAATAAGCCAGTCAATGAAGGAGAAGCATCACATGATCGCACTCATTGGAGGATAATAAAGAACATTATAAACTGATGAACAAAAGGATAGATACAGAGACAGTAAAGCTTCAAACAGACTGTGAAATTACAGCAGGATGATTAAAGTTAGGTGAGGTAAATAAGAGATCAATCAAAGGACTTGTATCTATGCATATAATCATAACCAATGAACATAGACACTGGGGGGTTGGGGTATGCCTGGGAGGGAGGGGGGCAATGGGAAGATATGTATAAAAAATTAATAAAAAAAAAGAAGTTTGTTGTAATCACTGCATATGATCCAGTACATCTTTTGAAATGTCTATTGGTACCTCAACCAGAACTTCCATGTTATGCATGTGTGTGTGTATAGGGGGGGGTGTAATACCTAATATAATAATTTACTAGAATAAATATATGGTGGTTTCTAGATAGAAATACAAGCACTTATATGGTTCTCAAAGTGTGATGCTAAGAAGTGGCAACAATGTGATACGGGAGTAGGGTTGCAAGATAAAATACAGGACACCCAATTAAATTTGAATTCAGTTAAACAGTAAACACTTTCTTAGTATTGATGTGGCCTAAAAGTTGTATGAAACACACAATAAGGTATCTTTAATTAATCTAACATTTAATTGTAACTAATTTTAAAAATAGTAAAACTGTTAACGCTACTTGTAGATTCTCAGGTTATACCAACCTTACTGAATCAGATATTCTAGGGTGGGATTCTAGAAGTTTCTGTTTTAAGAAGTCCTATAATTCTGCTGTGCACTGAAGTTTGAGAACCACTGTTCTGATTACTAAGAATTTTTAAGCGGCAACCTTGATACTTCTCCCAGGCTGGTTCTTCTTTCACAAGCTACACAATAGACTTGTTCATGTCAAACACCTGTATTAAGAAGAAATATGCCTGTTGTTAAAATTAATGTAATTCTTAAAACAGTAAAAAGAGTCTGAAGTGACTTGGTGGTGGATATGAGCCCCACTAAAGTGACATTTCCTAGTTGTGATTCATTGGGTGATGGATAAGTTTGCTTTAAGGGCATTTTGCCTATGTCTCTGATTCCTGGTTTCTACATTAGTTTCCAGTTGAAACAATAGTGATTCATGCCATGTCCTCTTCTAAAATGTTCTAATGTTTACTGTTTCTGGAATTCACTACAAAGCAACTTCTTTATCTATAACTAAACTACCCAATGATTACTGGGAAAGACTGCTACCTAAAGTCCTGCTATGATATACCTTTGTCTTTAATTGGGTCCCCTTGAATATGGCATTTCTTCTTAGGTTGGTAATATGGACCATTGCCTGATCAGAGACCTCTCTATCACATTCAGTATTGTTACCTAATCTGGCTCCTTTGTCTGGTACCAAATGCATTTTCCCTCAGGTCTTAAGGGAAAAGTCCATGTCTTCCTATCTTCGTCTATGCAACACTCAGTGTGTAAAGTAGCAAATAGTCTCACTTAAGTACAGTATTTCATCGACCACATTTCTATTGCCTTACCTATTTCTGAGGCTAATGCCTATTAAACAAATCTTTACTAATGCAGGAAGTTGAGGAGATGTGACTCTTCATGAATATAAATGCATTCCATGGATATGCTCTACAAAATGTTTTCTGTTTAAGGTCGTGGGGAGGAAGGAAGTTGATATTTATTAAATGTTGACTGTGTGCCAACAACTGTACATATTTATCTCAATATAGGAATCATTTTTTTCTATTCTTACCACTCTCTTGTTTTGCTTAATTTTTTTTAATTTGCAGAACCAAGTTGGTAAGCCTGAAGTAATTAGAAAAGCAGAAAAAACCTGTAGATCTCAGTGAATGAAGAAAAATGAGTGATGGATTCCTAGCAACAGAAGAAAGTAATAGATATTTTTTTATTTGAATAGAAATAAGAGAGTTCATACAATATTCTCTTGTGTTGGACTCGGAGAGAGAGAAAAACAGGGAGAAGGGGGGGATTAAGATTGAGAAGAAATAAGGCATAGGAGCCAAGGTATGATTACATGAAGGGCTTCAAGCAAAATTTATTTTGCTCTCAGGATAAACTAGTAGGTGGGCACTGTGACAACTTGGATGCTATAATGCCTGTGTTATTGATTAAAATAGTTTTAGAAGCAAAAAAATTTTATTACCAATTCAAATTGAGATGCAAAGCTTGATCACATCATGATTATGTAAAGAACTTGAACAAATTATGTTTGTACCCTTTAAGGGAGAGAATAGTAGAAGATAAATTAAGCAGCACAGTATTTCTAGAACCATGCTACCAGACTAAGATCATTTTCCTGAAGTGGCAAAATAGGTTTTTATGAGCCACTCAAAGGAGATAAATAATCGCTGAGACTAGGGGCTCCTAGTCAGTCTTCAGTAAGTATCTACTAAATTCACAACAAATTGTGAAATTATGTTTTACAGATGCCTCAACTTGCTTGCATTTGCTTCAGGTTTTCGTATTTTTTTTTCTTATTCAAGGCAACTATTTGATCAATAGTATATGTGAGAGAGTCACTTGGGGGACCTATTAAAAGAAAGTTTTTTGGATCTTACCCCTAAAGTTTATGATTGAGCAGTCTTGGGGTCTGGCTTTAGAATTTGTAACAATTTCATAGGTCATGCCGATGCTGCTAGTCTGGGACTACATTTTGAGAACTATTAGTCATGTCTTCAATAAGTCCCCTGAATTATTTCCATAAATAGGATCAGGTTATGCTTATATGCATGCATACAAGTCCTTTGGTTGATCATGCACATAAACCTAACCAATGGACACAGACACCAGGTGGGTAAGGGCATGAATGAGGGCCTGGGAGAGACAATGAGGCGATAAGGTTACATATGAAATACCTTAATCAATAATAAAAAAAAGGATCAGGTAAAGGAAGAAATTTAGAAAAAGGAAAAAAGAGAAAGAGAGGCAGAATCTTTAAAACTTGACAAGCAATGTATGTCACAGTATGTTCCTTTGTGATAAAGTTTTTTATGAGTTTTTGTATTAAAATTTAAATTGCAATAGCTATTGCATGTGGATTTGCTCATTCAAAAACTATCTCTGAGCTTAATGCAAGATGTCATGCATTATAAGCAGTACACACAGATTAGGAGGTACAAAAAATAAAATGTTCCCACTCTTGAAGATGCAGTCAAGTTTAAGCATAGCAGGTATATTTTATCTCATGCGTAAAACCACTTGATTTATAGTAGTCTTCTGCAGTGCTATGTTGGGAAGAATTCTGTTCTCAGAATTTCCACTGTCCAATACTATAGCCATTAGCTTCTTACCGCTTTTTAAATAGAAGTTAAATAAAATTAAAAATTTATTCCTCAATCACATTTACCAAGTGTTGAAGAAATGTATGAATTTATGCTTTACTGCTAGAGGTAGATGTAGAAGGATGGTGCGAGAGAGGAGATACTCCTCTATTAATAAAGTTAAAGAAGAGAATAAATAGATCATGAATATAGGGCACACGATCTTCAACATGGCCCCAAATATATTTATCTTATGCTCTCAGACTACATAAAACCATGTATTGTGAAAAGTCCAGGACTTAAATTATAGCTCAAAGGGCAAGCGAAACAGTTGTCATGTAAGTTGGAAAAAGAAGCATGGAGAAATCATCTACATCATCTTGAGAAAATAGAAACTCTGCATAGACTAGCTACTTATATTATGAAAAACAAGATGAAAATAAAGACTGCATAATATTTAAGCACAACATATCATTAAAAGTTGCAAAACAATAGACGATCTTACTTATATTAAAAAATAATTTAAGGGAAAGGCATATTATTTTTTTAAATTTTATCTTTATTGTTGAAAGTATAACATATGTCCCCTTTGTTCCCACATTGTCCCTCTCTACAGCCTCCCACAAGCCTTAACCACATTATTATCTGTGTCAATGGGTTATGCATATATGCATATAAGTTCTTTGATTAATATCTTCCCACCCAACCCTGCCCCCCTTCCCTCTGAGATCTGTCAATCTGTTTCATGATCTATGTGCACTATATTCATAGCAGTACTATTTACAATAGCCAAGGTTTGGAAATAGCCCAAGTACCCATCAGTAGATAAGCGGATAAAAAAAGATGTGGTATATTTATACAATGGAATACCATGCAGCTGTACAGAGAGAGGGAGAGAGAGAGAGTTGGGGGGAGGCTCCATTTTAGGGGTACTTTTATGAAGCAGCCACTATTAAGCAATGTGATCTCTCTGAGTTGAGAGAGAGACATAGAAAGAGAGAATATGAATGATATCAGGAGATACTGGAAGCCTGTGGGTGGGATGAAAATCATGAAACCATGTCATGGGGAAAGATAGAGCAAAAAGAGAATAGAACTGCACTGCCCAATATGGTAACCACCAACCAACAAATTCCTCATTACAAACAAGATAATAGTTATTGAGTACTTGAATGTGCTATAAGTGTAAAATAGACATCATCTTTGGAACACTTAGAATGAGAACTATTTTGATAATAATTTTATATTGATTACTTACTGAAATATATTTTGGATGTACTAGACTAAATAAAATGACTATTGAAAATAATTTTATCAGCTTTTGTGGTTCCTAGAAAATATACAATTACATATTTGGCTTGGAATTGTAGCTTAATATAGTTTGTATTGTAGAGCAATTCTATAAAGTGCTGTTGTTAACATGCTTAGTTCAGAGACTTTAGTATAATCTATGGACTCTTAATATAACTGCATAATGCCCATAAAACAAAAGTATGAATGTAGTTATAAAGTTTTCTCTGATGCATTGAAACTAGCTAAGGTCCCAAGTTTAAAAATCCTTCCTGCAGAAAGTAACATCATTATACCAGCCTTGCTATTTGGAAACAGGGTAGAGAAAGTAACTATGCCCTGAGATTTTTGTTGGGCTTCTAGAGCAAGACAAACATGAAATATAAAGGATTTAAGCTTCTTACATTTACCACAATGACCTTTTCTTGGCTTTTCACCTTTTTGTTTCCTACCAAGTATTTGTTTACTTTAGAATTATGTCTTTATAATTATAGTATTTGCTTTACTTAAAATGGGACTCCTGAAATCAAAGATTTTTTTATGTCTTCATCTTTCAAGAGCTGCAAGCATGCATGATTTTTTTTTTCAAGCAAAAAATGTAGCTGCAACCATAGATCTGACTGATTTTGCCTATCTCACCTACATTTAAGATTGCAGAGTTCAGGAATCTGGAGATTATATTTCACAGCCATAGAATCACAACTGTGAAATATAAATTATTAAAACATGAACAGACCCCAGAAAAGCTTGATTGATAGTGGTAGGTTGTGATTAGAGGCAGTGCCTCCCATGTCACCCTCTCACCACTGAACAAGGAGACCTTCTGTAATGAGCTGGAAATCAAGCTAAGAGCTAGCCATGTGAAGAAATTTTCTGCTTGCAGAGTTTACTCTAAGGACCATTATCTTTTTCAACAAATCCAAGATATCAGGAGATTTTGATGGCCACTGTATCCTAGAATGGGGACTTGTAGTTTTGTTTTGATTTGAAATTCATACTCTTAAAAATATGTTTTACTGATTTTAGAGTGAGAAGAAGTGAGAGGGATAGAGAGATAGAGAGAAACATCAATGAGAGGGAAACATTAATTGGCTGCCTCCAGCATGTCCCCTCCTTCGGATCGAACCCATACCTTAGGCATGTGCCCTGATCAGGAATTGAACTCATGACCACTTGGTTCATAGGCCGATGCTCAATCACTGAGCCACACTAAATAGGCCATACTCTTTTTGTTGTTTTATAAAATTTACATAATTGTTCACAAACTATAGTGAGTCAAGTCTATACTGTATTTTTTTATTGAAAAAAAAGATACCCAAGTCTATACTTTTTTTATTAAAATTCCCATGTTGTCTACAAAGTTTTAGTCTCCCATCTTATTTTCAAGCTTTTAATTCTATTCAGAAATAATTAGTAAATATATATCCTGAGAATAATATTCTACTAAATGTATGAGGGATGCAAGTATAAATACAAGAAATGCTGTGTTTCAAGGCTTGCATTTTCTTTGAGGAAGGAAAATATATTTTGGTTGAAATACAGCAGTGAATTATATAACTAAGTAAAACAGTTAAGGACCACACTAAAAATGCCTTAAATAAAAGCTAAATATTAAACATGTTACAGTTGGGAGAAAAAATATATAATTATTCATTGAAGAATATGCTTTTAAAAGCTATGTAGTTTATGGACACTCCTACTGATCAGGTAAAGCAGGGAAAACCACAAAGTCAGTACACTCATATTTTCTTTTACTTTTCATGATAGGGCACATGTGGGATATTTATGAACTACAATACTGAGAAACTGTTGGTTTCAACCAAGGGATCTAATCTTCCCAGGCCCTACCTGTGTCTACTCCAGCCAAAGGGTTCCAGTCTTGGCACGTGTAAACTTATTGGTAACATATTTGTTGGAAATTGACAATTTATAAAATCAAACAGCTTTATGAGGCATTTCTTTCTAAGAGATCTCAGGCTTTTCTTAACTATAGGTTGATATCTTCTGCCCCAAAGGCAGCAATCTAGAGGTAGATTGGCAGCTATTCCTAACAGCAAGTTTCAGTGTGAGAACTCTAACAGAAAGTGATACCTTCAATTGCACTGTGTCCAGCTAACTAAATCACATTTCCTGTTGAAAATTTTGAGGTGAGACTTCCAGAATACATATAAAATTTGATTTTTAAAAATATATTTTATTGATTTTTTTACAGAGAGAAAGGGAGAGAAATAGAGAATTACAAACAGTGATCAGCTGCCTCCTGCACGCCCTCCACTGGGGATCTGTCCGCAACCAAGGTACATGCCCTTGACTGGAATCGAACCTGGGACCTTTCAGTCCACAGGCCGACGCTCTATCCACTGAGCCAAACCGGTTTTGGCTAAAATTTTATTTTTTAATGGAGAGGCTTGAAGAGTAAAAGAAGTAAGATTGCTGAGAAAACAGGAAACATGAGTCCAAAGAAGGAATAAGAGAGAAAAAGAGGAAAACTATCAAAAGTTGAGTAGGAAAAACAAATGAGTAGAAAAAAATCAGAAGGAGAGCAGGCTAAGTTAGGGATGTAACTGAGTCACCAGAACTGTTATCTGACTACAGAGCTAATACTAGACATTTAAAGGCCATGCTGTTCTCATGCATATTCAGGTCCCTTGTCAGAGTGCTTGCTCTTCTCCCTTATGCCTCCTTGCATGAAACATGTGTTCATTTCTGTCCCTCGCCACCTGGAAAACCTACATAACATATCACCCATAAAGCAAGTCTAGGAGGAACACTCATCTCTCCACGGCTTTCCTTGGTGTCCACTGTGACCACAGGAATGATAGGAAGGTCTGCCACTCCAGTGGAGAACTTCTGTCTCATGAATCATTCCATGAAGTGGATAATCGTTCTTGGAATGCTAGTTTACAAAGGCCAGTGGGTAACTATAAAGCATTTTATGTTTCCTATTCTACAAGGAAATATATCATTTCTTATTTATAAATTTCTTAGTTTTAAAACATATTCATGATTTTAGACACATCATTTAACCTCTTGTCCCATCAATCGCACATATCTCAGGCATAGCAAGCTTCATTTCTGAATATCTCATGCTGTTTCCCCAAATCCCATACTGATAATTTGATCTATCTCAATTATTCAAGTAGATGTCACAAGAGAGCATCCACAGACAGTAGATAAATGAATGGATAGAGCTGTGTGCCAGTAAAACTTTATTTAACCTTAATTTATAGTTCCATAAACTAAATAAAGTATTATTTTCAGCTTCCCCTAAGTTTTAGGATGGTTTCTGTTACAAAACCAAAGCTATAAGAGACACTGATTATATTGTCGTTTCCTTTCCCATATTTCCAGTTTAGTTAACTGCTCCTACTTGTCCTTTAAGATTCAGCAGAAGAAACCGTTCAGAAATCCTGAAGGCACTGGTTTTGGAGGCAAACCAATCCAGATTTGAAACTTGATTTCTACCACTTATTGCATTTTTGAGACTTGGGAAGGGATCCTGTCTGAGCTTTATTTTATTCATCTATAAAATATGCCTGGCATAAAATAACTTAGATATTTAATAATTATCAGCAATTAAATATTGCCATTATATCCTTACTACCTTCACTTCCAGTTCAGAATAGATCTCCTGCACTATCTGATGAATACTCCTATAACATTATTTACTATATTATATATTAATTATTCCATTTTCCTTGTCATTATTTGACACAAAGTAATGAACTCATCATTCCAAAGCATGCTTTCCCACCTCTGATGATTCCTTCCAAGAAGATAATCAGTTGCTCCCTCACTCCTGGCCTCTCTCTATCATTTCACTGAACTCAGTACTGAACTCATTTCCTAACTGTTTTTTTCGGAGAGGTATGTGCTCTCGAAGAGCACACACCCTTTTCTACCCACTAAGGAGCAACATCACCTATGGTGAGGCCCAATCCCTGAGCTCCACATTCAGGTTAGTACCTGACTGGTTCTAGGATTCAGCATTAGGTATTTGGAGAATGCATTTGGCCCTTGCATTAAGTCATGACTCCCTACTTTGATCTGTGATTATTAAAGATTTAATTTAGACCCCCATCTTCTTGCTTCTCTATCATATTTCTCATTTGGATCATAGCTTAACTCAAGGAACAGAAACAATTTTTACTGAGTCTCTTTGAGATCCCAGCATACATATGTTTATAATGCACTTAGAACTGTTCGCAAAAAAAAAAAAATAGTGGGCACTTTCTGTAGGGAAGAAGGGTAGTGTTTCCTTTCAATTCTAGATGATTAAAGAGACTCCCAGAAATCATACCATATATCTTGAGGTTTGATGGAGGAAATGGGCATGTTTACCTCCTGCTAGGTACTTGATGACCTGAAGAAATTTGTGTATCAGCTTTGTGTATTTAATTTGAGCATGAGAGAGTTTGGGGGAGAATCTGCAATATGTCCCTAAGAAATTTTGACTGAAGGAGACCTAATTGGCAGTCAGTGAGTCAATGGATAATCTACATCTCAAGTGTGTATGTGGGGGAAGCAGATAGGGGATGGTGAGGTAAGGGTTAATGAGGTGAAGGGGATAGCTAAGTAGGACTGTAGCAGGGCTTGAAGTTGTCCCAAATGTGTGGCCTCTGGGCATGGATTTACCAACAGAAAAGAAACAGGCATAGAGCAGTGCTTGGGAAAAGATTCAATAAGGAGAATGAGGGCAGCTGGAAAGTTGTTTATGAAGCATGTCAGGGAACAAAGCCATGAGGTGGTCCCTACAGAAGAATCCCCAAATGAATCAACAAGACTCTGTGGTCTTCCTGCCACAGGCACTCCGCTGCCCAATCAGCAAGAGCTGAGGAAGCAGTTAACTAGGAAAGGAAACTGATTGTTTTTCCAATCAGCTCTCCCCTCACCCCTCTACTATGTCATACCCTACTGGAGACAACAGGGAAGACCTAAGAGGAAATAGACTATGGATAATAAAAGAAAAAAACAAGAGACCTTTCTTCCTCCTGCACTTCAGACCAAGAATTAGCTAGATAAAAGGAAAAAATAAGTTTAAAATCTTGGTTTATACTGTACTAGATCATACAATATCTGATGGAATGATTGTTTTTACAATTAAGAATACAGCTATTTCCTGATTTTACTACACTGTGTATAGTCTGGTCAATAATCAATATGTATGTACATATAAACATTAATTATTGAATTTTCTCTTTAATTAGATTAGATGGTTGACATTACAGCAGAACTATAAATGCCAACATTTTTAGTAGCGGAAAGAAAAATGAGAGCTAATTTTGACAGATCAGTTTGTTCTTACATAGATCATAAAAATTAACTTTAATGGCTGTTCTACAAACACTAAGATTATTTAATCTTGAAACAAAACTAGAGCTGAGTCAGCAGAGAGCCCCAAATTCTGCAGTGTTTGTATGTTTCAAAAAATATATGTCCTCGGGATATGGATAAGAGAACAAAAACTCAGAATAGCTGCTTTAGTGTATAGAATGAATAGTTAGACCCCTTTCTTCAGTATGCTATATTCTTTTAAAAAACATAATAAGGATTTCCAGTTAAATAGCTGTTTTTAATCTACACTTTTATTCTTGAAATACTTTACAACCAATTTTGTTTCCTTTGTTTGTTGTACATTTCTTATAGAATTGCTAGATTAAACCTTTTATCATAATATTTTATCACCACATTCCTATTTAATACAAAGCCATGTGACTGCTGAAAAGGTCTACAATAATTTGTGTCCCTAAGCACACCATTTATCTGACAACATGCATTTTTTATACCCTGACTCTTATTGTAATTCTTATGATCAATAAAGATGCTTGCTCAGAAGTAGAATAAATTTGTGATGTATTAATATTTAATGTCTGAGGCCTTAAATCATTGTCCACTCTTACCAAAATAAAATTATTTTGTATTCTTAGTGGTGGCTTATGTAAATTGATATAGAAAAATCAACAAAATTATTCCTTTTTGTAGCAGTAATAGAAAAATTGCTTTTTACATATTTATGGGTATAACTAAATTTTATGCCATTTAATGATGCTGAAAGGTCATATGGAGACAATTTATATAAGATTTGGATAACTTTCAAGGCATTATTTTGTACCTGGATTCCCAATCCCACATATGCAAGAGTCTGGGTAATTTAAGCAAAATGAGATTAAGTGCATAGAATATGTAGATGAGAATGCCTAAAAATGAAACTCAGAAGTTACCACAAATAAAACAACACCCAATATATAACTGGCAAATAAATATTTGATAAATGAATTAATGAATTAAGTTTAATTATTAATTAAGATGAATTAATAGATTTAGATTTTGCTAGTTAGATATACTTAAGGACTTTGATTTGGAAATCAGATGAGAGATGGTGGAGTATATCTTAAAATGTGGAATACAGTATTATTATTAAATACTCTTCTTCTTTAATTAGCTGACTATATTCCATTATCTAAAAATACAAGTGGAGATGTCAAATAGGCAGCTGATGATATCTGAGACTGGAGGTCAAAGTGTGATCCATGCTGAAAATATACATTTGGGAGTTTTGGGTGAATATATGTTTTTTAAAGTCATGGGACTGGGTGAAATCACTAAGAAAGTGAATGTAGATAGAAAAAAGAAGAGCTCATGCATTAAGACTGGAATACATTAATGTTAAAAGATCTGGGCTGAGCCCTAACTGGTTTGGCTCAGTTGATAGAGCTTTGGCCTGTGGACTGAAAGGTCCCAGGTTCAATTCCAGTCAAGGGCATGTACCTTGGTTGTGACACATCCCCAGTAGAAAGTGTGCAGGAGGCAGCTGATCTATGTTTCTCTTCCATTGATATTTCTAACTCTCTATCCTTCTCCCTTCCTCTCTGTAAAAAATCAATTCAATATTTTAAAGAGAGAGAGAGAGAGAGAGAGAGAGAGAGAGAGAGAGAGAGAGAGAGATATCTGGGCTGAGGGATGGACCATCCAGAGACTAAGAAAAGGCCAATGGAATACCAATTAACTCAGGAGTGTAAGAGGTCCTAGCAGCCAAATGTATTAGTTTCCCACAGCTTCCCTAACAAAGTATCACAAACTGGGTGGTTTAAAACAATAAATGTGTTCTCTCAATTTTGAAGGCCACAAGTCTGAAATCAGGAAGTCAACAGGGCCATGTTTGCTCTGGAGGCTCTGGGAGAAAATCCTAGCTTGATTCCAACTTCTGGTTGTTGCCAGCAATCCTTGGCTTCCTTAGCTTCCATTACTCCAATGTCTGCTTATGTATTTATCTGGTCATCATGTGTGTGTGTGTGTGTGTGTGTGTGTGTGTGTGTGTGTGTGTGTGTACATGTCGTATTTTCCTTCCTGTAAGGACATCAGTTTAATATTATGTTAAAACCCACTATAATCCAGAATGACCTAATTTCTAATATTATGTAATTACATCTAAAATATTTTATTTCCAAACAAGGACACACTCTGAGGTTCCAGATGGACAGGAATTTTTGTAGGACACTATTTAACTCAGTAAACCAAGTGAAAAATTGTTTAAGGATATGAGAGTGACAAATCTTATCAAATGATGCTGATAGTTCAAAATTTATGAGGACTGAGATTTAGATTTTATCATTAAGAAGAGCCACACAGGAGTCATTGACTCTCTCAATAAGAGTGATTTCATGTTATGGGTGGGAACTGAGTGTAAGCCTGACTGGTGCACGTAAAGAGAATAGATGAGAAGTATTAGAGACCAGCATATATGACTTTTTTATGGTTTTGCAATAAATGATAGTAAGAAAGGCTGGTGAGGTAGGAGTGAAATACAGAGACAAGAGAAATCATGTTATTCAGTATGCTTACAAGGATAAAAAGCAGCAGGAGAGAGAATAATTTTGGCACAATAGCATGTTTCCTTTTCATATAATGAACATGTCTTCATATAAGTGAGAAATACCTAAGTACAACCTGTTTTGACTTTTTGATCTCCTTCTCTTTAGCCTGATGCAATCTAACCCCATTTATGGATCTGGAGGCACTGAGGGCTATTTGGATGAGGGTTGTGCATAACTAGTAGCCCCTTGCAAGGTACCCCTTAAGGTCATCTTAAATGTAGGCAAATCAGCTCCAAATCCCAAGAGACTACAGGGTTTACAACAGGAAATGGCCTTTTTTTTAATGACTGACAAAGTAAATCTCTCATCTCTTATAGCTAAATTTTGATAGAGATAACAATCAGATTCAAAGTTTGATTCTGTAAGTGTTCCTGTGTCACTAGTTTAGATTCACAGTGTCTCCTAGCTCTTAGATTAAGGATAATGCACAGATTTTTTTTTTAAATTAGGTTCTCAGAAAAATTCCTTAGGTAGAACTCATAAGAATATATTGTGTAATAATAGCAATTCTAAGCTAAACATCAGCATCAAAATTATACACAGGAGATCCTCACATATGCAGAAATTAGCAATATATTTCTAAATAATCAATGACCCAAAAAATAAATGGAATTTACAAAATATTTTAAGTAAAAACCCAAATACTGTATACCATATAGTATGGAGTCCAATTAAGTAGTTTTACAAAAAAAAAAAAAAAACACAAAAACATAATAATGTAAGTGTGTAGTAGAAAAAAAGAAAGGTAAAAAACATCAATGAACCAGCAACCAGTATAAGATATTAGAAAAACAAAACCACACTAATCTCAAAGACAGTAAAAAGAATAAAGAGCAGAATTAATAAAATTTAAAAACATATAGTGAATCAACTATGAATATACATATATGTATATGTGTACATATATGTATATGTTTATAATCAGTACGCAGCACTTTTGTAATATAAGTAAGATATGTTATCATATCCACATTGGGTATATATCAGGAATACAAAATTGGTTTCACATCAGAAAGTCAGCATGTGTAATTTTCCACATTAATAGCTAAGGGAGAAATTAAATTATTATCTCAATATATGCAGAAGATTTGAAAAAAGTAAGAATCAGTCATTATCAGAACAAAAACAAAGTCAGAACATTTTAACCAACTAGAAAAAGAAAGAGATCTTTTTCATTCTGTTTAATATTTATGAAACACACACACACACACACACACATACAGATATAAAACACACATACATAGGTATAAGTAAATACACATATTTGCAGTTAATTCTCATTATCTCCAGTAGTTATCTATAATAATAAAAGAATAGTAGTATAATTAGACCAGACAGCCAAATGACCTTCCAGACATCCTTCTGGATGTCCTTCTGGATGAAGCCACTGTGGTGGGGGCTGAAGCAGAGAAGGTTAGGGGTGATCAGGCAGTCAGGCAGAGGCAGTTAGGGGGAATCAGGCACACAGGCGAGCAGTTAGGATCAATGAGGTAGGCAGGTGAGTGGTTAGGGGCAATCAGACAGGCAGGCAAGTGGCAATCAGGCATATAGGCAAAGTGGTTAGGGATGATGAGGCAGGCAGGTGAGTGGTTATGGGTGACAAAGCAGGAAGGCAGAGTGGTTAGGGGCAATCAGACAGGCAGGCAGGCAAGAGGTTAGGAGCCAGTGGTCCTGGATTGCGAGAGGAATATCTGACTGCTGGTGAGGGTTCAGGCCTAACCCAGCATTTGGACATCCCCTTGGGTCCTGGATTGCAAGAGGGTGCAGGCCAGGCTGAAGGACCCTCCTAACCCTCCCTACCCGCCCCCAACCCGTGTACAAATTTCACTCACCAGGCGTCTAACATTCTTTAAAGTCCCTGTGAATGCTAAATTAGAAAATCCTGAACCACTGCTTCTAGGGGGAAATATAGGGTTTTGTACCTCTGAACTTGTGCTCACATTTTCATCAAGCCATTGTGTGTATCAGCTTAAAGACAATTTTAAGGGGAGAATTTGTTCTACTAAACATAACACTTTATTAGAAAATTGTAGTGATACTCAAAAGTATTTGAGAAAAGATACACGTATACTAATAGACCAAAAGAACTTTATAAATTTATTTTGTTGAATCATCAACATTAAAGTTAAGACTACAGAATGATGTTTATCTAATATACATGGCTGGACAAAAGTAGTTTATAGTTGCTTGTATGGAAAGTAATATAATAAATATTATAAGAAAAAAACAACTGTGTTTTGTGTAATCACAACTGTAGACCTTCTTCTTCCCATCCTGTATGTATTTTCTGAGTAATATAGGTCGTTAAGAATACAAAACAGCACTTTAGCACTATGTTTAGGGGCCATATTAATGAAATTACCAACAAAAATTACAAAAATGTCAAAAATATACACCAAATCTTGACATCAAAGAGGACACTATTTACAACATGAGAGCTAAAAAAAGACAAGGGTCATGGCTCATCCTCAGCAGGGAACATGCATGTCGGGTAACTCAAGTTTTTTACCACTCTGCAGTGAGTATTGATGTGGGGGCTAAAAGTAAATTTTAGTGATTAACAGGATTGAAAAACACAAAGTTTGAAAATAATGAAGCCACATAAATAGAAATAGTATCCTTAATGTTAAAATAGAAAAAGCTTTCCCTCTGAGATGAGGAATATAATAAGGTTCCCTGCTACCACCATAGCTCTTCAACATTGTAATAATGCTATCCAGAACAAAAAGTTAGAAATATTTAAATAAGAATTGGGAATAAGTAAAGCAGCCAACATGATTGTGTGTTTTAAAATCCAAACATCAACCAAATTAGTTTATGAATTTTACCAGACTTGATATATAAAATCATGTTTATTTCTATGTGAAAGAAAAAACATAAAATGCAATTTTAAATAGATCTTATTTATAATACCACCAATAATATTCCATTCTGAAGACTAAATCTAACAAAAGGTATATAAGATCTCTGGTCTAATCTATAAAAATTTAATGAGAAAGATTAAATGGTACACATACTTATGCATAGGATCACTCAATATCATAAAATGTCAATTGTCTCTAAATTGATATATAGAATCAATATGATTGATGAAAATCCCAGTAGGGATTTTACAGAGGAAATGAACAATTATTCTTAAGTGTTTATATAGAGTTAAAGGTCTAAACATGGGAAAGTTTCAAGAAAAACAAACGGGAGAGTTTTCTCTACGAAATATAACAATTTATTAGAAAACTATAGTGAGATATAGTAGTATTTGAGAAAACAGGCATATGAACCCAAATAACTAAATAGCAACCCCAGAAATTGAACACACATTTATGGACATTTATCTTATGAAAAATTTGGCACTACAGAATGATGAGAAAGTAATTCTTTTTTAATTAGAAAAAAATAGGACAACTAAAAACCAATTGGATAAAAATGCTTTTTACTTTTAACATCTACCTAAAAAAGTTAGACAGATAGACAATAACCTTAAATGTACAAAGAAAATAATAAATATTTTAGAATTTGGCAGAGGATCAAAGCTCTATAACTTTGTTTTGTTTATTTTTTTATTAATGTATTACATGTATACCTATCTTCCCATTGTTTATTTTTTAATTAGTTTATTTTTTCTTTATTGATTAAGGTATTACATATGTGTCTTTATCACCCCATTGTCCCTCTACCCACCCATGCTCTCACCCCCAGCTGTCTGTGTCCATTGATTAGGCTTATATGCATTCATGCAAGTCCTCTGGTTGCTCTATTCCCCTCACCCAACCCTCCCCAACTTTCCCTCTGAGGTTTGATGGTCTGATCAGTGCTTCTCTGTTTCTGGGTCTGTTTTTGATCATCAGTTTATTTTGTTCATTATATTCCACAAATGAGTGAGATCATGTGATATTTATCTTTCTCTGCCAGGCTTATTTCACTTAGCACAATGCTCTCCAGTTCTGTACATGCTGTTGCAAATGGTAAGAATTCCTTCCTTTTAACTGCAGCATAGTATTCCATTGTGTAGATGTGCCACAGTTTTTTAATTCACACATCTGCTGATGGGAACTAAGGTTATTTCCAAATCTTAGCTATGGTAAATTGTGCCTCTGTGAACATAAGGGTACATATATCCTTTCTGATTGGTGTTTCTAGTTTCTTGGGATATATTCCTAGAAGTGGGATCACTGGGTCAAATGGAAGTTCCATTTTTTTAGTTTTTTTGAGGAAACTCCATACTGTTCTCCACAGTGTCTGTACCAACCTGCTTTCCCACCAGCATTCACAAAGGTTCCTTTTTCTCCACATCCTCGCCAGCACTTGTCATTTGTTGATTTGTTGATGACTGACATTCTGACAGGTGTGAGATGGCATTGCATTATTGTTTTGATTTGCATCTCTCAGATGATTAGTGACTTTGAGCATGTTTCATATGTCTCTTGGCCTTTCTTATGTCCTCTTTCAAAAAGTGTCTATTTAGGTCTGTTGCCCTTTTTTTGATAGAGTTGTTTGTGTTTGATAGAGTTGTATGTTAAGTTGTATGTGTTTCCTATAAATGTTGGAGATTAATCCCTTATCAGCGATAACATAGGCAAATATGTTCTCCAATGAAGTGGGCTTCTTGTTTTGTGTTGGTTGGTTTCTTTTGCTGTGCAGAAGCTTTTTATATAACTTTGGAGAAGAAATTATTTGTTAAGCAAGACACAAAAAGCACTAATTCTAAAGAAAATTAATTAATGAGATAGACTACATTATAATTAAGACTTTACTCACTAATTACACCATTTCCTTATAAAAATGCAAGCCATCCAATGTAATAATTATTTGAAACATAAACAGCCTATGAGACCCATATTCAGATTATATAAACATCCTCAACAGAACAATAAGAAGACAATCAGCACTGCATAGAAGAGAAAAGCCAAATCACCAGTAGGCATGTGAAAAGATATTTAAGCACATTTCTAATCAGATAAATTTACATTAAAATCATAAAAAGATAATAAAAGTGTATTAAACATACTGCAGTGGCAAAACAAAAAAAATGTCATTATGATAAAACTAAGAAGTATGGCAATTCTAAACAAGATTTTGAGCAGTGGGAAAAATGTTTGCACTGTTGGTTAGAGTGTACATTGCTACCACTACTTTAGAAAAACAGTTGGCAGTATCAAATAGACAAATAGATGCATACACTATGCTCTATTGATTCCACTCTTAGGTTATAACCTATGAAAGAATATGACTTTTGCTTAGGGATATATAAATACATAAAAGTATATGTAATATATTTGTATATATGAATGTTCAGAGCAACAATGTTTATAATAATCCCAAAACTGAAAACAAAACAAATGCAACTCTATAAAGAAGTAAGATATATATAATACACATATTTAAAGAAATATATAAGTAATGGAAATGGATAGCAATATGGTCAAACCTTAAAGACTTCAGGAGGAAAATCTGAATTCTATGGAATCAATGGAATATAGTTCATTTCATTTCAAAATTTACATACTCATATACAGATATAGGCATACACATACACACTTATATAAGCATGATTGTGTAATAAATTACAAAGGAAGGTGAGAAATAAAATAATGTAAGAATAAGACCAAGGTTACTGCTGAGGGAAAGGAGGTGTTATGATTGGAAAGGAGATATGAAATAGCATTTTGGTGCTAGTTCTGTTCTGTATTTGAACTAAGGGGTCACCCTATGTTTACTCTATAATCCATTACATTGTACATACATATTTTATTATATTTCATATATTTGATAAAAGTCATAATGTTTAAAAGTTACAATCATCATATTTTATAAAATAAGAGAAAGGATAAATTAAGTGGGCTTAGACATTTGGTGAAAGGGAACACAGGGGTTATAGGAGCATTATGATTTTGTATTTATTTAATCAATGGCCTAAACATTTAGGTTTAAAGGGAATGAACTATAATGAATTATATGTCTGCTCTAGTAACTCTGTGCTTGACCTCATTCAGTCATTGAAAGCGGTTATTGGCATAGCATTTTTCCAATGGGCAGAAAAATTGAGTTCAGAAATGTTAAGTGGGTTGTATAAATTCTCCCAGATAGTAAATGATAGCGCCAGAATTCACATTCAGATGTCATGACATATCTTACATACTTTGCACTATATCTTGTTACTGTCTTCTGTTTTTTACCTCCCTCTATTACCATCACAATTCTCCTTTAAAAGATTTTTGTTTACAGGTGGAACATTTTTGAGGACACCATAGTATAAGAAATGTGCTAATAGCAATAGCAAAGTCATTCTTGTTTGGTAATGAACAATTATTTTATTTGGCCTTTGCCTCTTTAAACTGGGTGGATGGTATATGCTTCCTATAAAATAAATGGAATACTGAGATTAGCATTAATATGTATGCACACACTCCATTTACATCTAAGTAAAATTTAAAAAGGTTATCCACTTTATACATTAGCTTGCCACAACCTATGCAAGACCTACTCTTTAGGATTAAAATAATAATTATATAAGCAAAGATAAGCTTTAAATCTGTTATATTTCCTTAGCCACATTACTGAATGCTAATGCAAATATCAAAAATACCAAATAGAAGAGCAGAAGAGAAGAACTTTAGGGATAGTGAGGTATGCTACAAGTAAAGATAGAAAAAATATACAGAGCAGTAGAAAGTCACGAAGGGAGTTGCTCTAAGAGGTGAGGATGCATGAATTAGAAAATTGGAATATCAATGACTATTTTATCAACATACACAGGCATCTGCAGGGAGAGATCCTTGTAAAATCTAAAGAGCAGTGGTCACAGTAGTCTTGGTCCTGGTACTTCAGGCTTCGATGGCTTCCATCACACTAATCCTAGGCATGCATAGTTCATTTGTCCCTTCTAATTTCCTCCCTTTGATTTAGTTCATAATTCTGCTGTCTTTTTTTATTTTTAAATTAAATCTTTATTATTCATATTATTACTTTTTTTCTCTCTTTTTTACCCTCCATAGCTCCCCTCCACCCGGCTCCCAACCCTCCCTCTACTCTTATCTCCTTCCCGTTGACCTCATCCATAGGTACATGATTTTTGTCCAGTCTCTCCCTGTACACCCCTCACACCTTTCCCCCTGAGAATTATCATTCCACTCCCTTTCTGTGCTCCTGATTCAATTTTTATTCACCAGTTTATTCTGTTGATCAAATTTTTATTTCACTTAATTTTTAGATTCACTTGTTGATAGATACATATTTGTTGTTCATAATTTTTTATCTTTTAGCTTTTGTTTCTTCCTTTTCTAAAAGAGTACCTTTCAGCATTTCATATAATACTGGTTTGGAGTTGATGAACTCCTTTAGCTTTTTCTGATCTGTGAAGCTCTTTATCTGCCCTTCAATTCTGAATGATCGCTTTGCTGGATAGAGTAGTCTTGGTTGTAGGTTCATCACGTTGAATATTTCTTGCCATTTTCGTCTGGCTGCATCGTTTCTGTTGAGAAATCAGCTGACAGTCGTATGGGTGCTCCTTTGTAGGTAATGAATTGTTTTTTCTCTTGCTGCTTTTAATATTCTCTCTTTGTCTTTTGCTCTTGGTATTTTAATTATGATGTGTCTTGGTGTGGTCCTCTTTGGATTCCTTTTATTTGGGGTTCTGTGTGCTTCCTGGACTTGTAAGTCTATTTCTTTTACCAGATGTGGGAAGTTTTCAGTCATTATTTCTTTAAATAGGTTTTCAGTATCTTGCTCTCTCTCTTCTTCTGGCACCCCCACAATACTGATGTTGTACGCTTGAACGCTGTCCCAGAGGCTTCTTACATTATGTTCACATTTTTGGATTCTTTTTTCTTCTTGCTTTTCCAGTTGAGTGTTTTCTGATTCTTTATATTTCAAATTTTTGACTTGATTCTTGCCTTCCTCTAGTCTGCTGTTAGATCTCTGTATAATATTTTTTATTTCAGTCAGTGTATGTTTAATTTCTAGTTGGTCCTTTTCCATCTCTAGTTGAACCTTTTCCATCTCTAGTTTGTTCTTTTCCATCTCCTCCTGGGTCTCACTAACTTTATCCATCTTTTCTAGGATATTCTTGAAAAACCTTATAAGCGTGGTTTTGAACTCTATATCCAGTTCTTTGTTTTCCTCCATTTCTTTTGTTTGTGATCTCTTCCCTTATCTGAGCATTTTCACTATGCCAGGAGAGCTTTTGTGTTGGATTCAGCCTTATGATACCAGACTTGCAAAACTGCAAAAGCCTCTCTGTTAAGCTTGAGATGGGTGGAGTCTCAGGGCTTAAGGAACCGCCTTGCCTTCCAGTCGGCCCTGCCCTCCATGGCCCCAGAGTTTCAGGTGACTGGGTAATTGCTGCAGTGGTCCCTGTGTGTGCGCGTGCTCTCGCAGTGCCTCTAGACTGCTGCCCCTCCGACTCCCCTGTGCTACAGGACCATATGAGTCTGGGTCTCCAGGACTTTGCCCAAATCTGGGGTGTAGTGGAGTTTGAGGTGGCACTGTTGGGATGCTTTTTCTCCCGCCTTCTTGTGAAAGCCAGAGGCACAATCAGCAGTGCTGTGTGAGCCGCCCGACTTCTGCCCTCCGGCGACTCCCCCAAATTTCCATGCACTTCTCCCTTTTCACAGTCCAAACTCCCCCTGTATGAGTTTTGGCTGGACCTGGGGTTTAGTGTCGTAGGATAAAGGGTTCAATGCCATTGGGAATCTCCATTTCCATCCCGCCAGAGAAAGCCAGCCAGGCACTCCGGCACCTCAGCTTTTTGCAGCTCTTCTGGGCCTCTTTGTGTCCCTTCTCTTTCCTTCTAGTTGTAGACTTTCCACTCAGCCAACTTTCATGTGGTTCTGGATGCTGTCCGTTCTGTCTTTTAGTTGTAGTTTTAAAATTGTTGTGCGAGGCAGCAGTGTAGGTGTTTACCTATGCCGCCATCTTGGTTCTCTCTGCTGTCTTTTAAAAATGTTTTTCCTTTTTATCAAGAAACTTCAAAATTCTCTTTAAATACCTTTGTAGAAGTGATTGCCAATTGACAAAAGATCTTGTATTGTAGATTCATAGCACAATGAAATCCCTAATATTATCAGAGAAAACAAAATCATGGAAATACCTTTTTATAGCTCTAGGTTTTATTCTAAAAATGCTATATTAGATGAGAGGTGCTGTGAGGCAGTTGTATCAATGACCATTGTATTAGTTCAAATGTTTGTCTACCTTGTTCTCAATGCAGTCCAGTATTTTCTATTATTTAAGTGAAATTCCCAGTTTCCTTAATAGAAATGGCTCAGGATCAATATCAATTTTAAAGTCCATAGCACATAAGGCAATAGTGATGAGGATCTTTTTTGTAAGTACTACCAAAGTATGGGAAGATATTGATCACCAACATTCTGTGAATGAAGGTAGATGGGAGAAAGTAGTACATGGACAGCAAGGAGGAGAGGTAATAAAATGATTGTGGTGGAAAGGAAACAGTGTGGCAGGAAAGCATGATTCTGGACTCAAAACACTGGGGTTGTATTCTAAATAGTTAATTAGTTTTATAAAATTGAAGAAATCATTTGACCTCTCTTGGATTTAGATTAACATTTATAAAATATAAATGCTAGAATAAATAATCTGTATTTAGTTTTTCAATGACATTATAAAGACTAAAAATAGGTAGCATATGTACTATATATAATAACTAGAACCAACACATAGTTATTAATACCCGTATTTTGGGTATTCATAATGTTATTATTTTTTCTGTAGTGGTAACTTAGTTAAAACTCTACAATTGTGAAAAGATGGATCTGAGATTTATACTAAAAGATACAAGTTTATTCATCTCTAAAAACTTTTTTGTTTTCACTGAGTAAATTAAAAACAAAACAAAACACAAAACCAACAAATAAGGAAATGTAAATAGTCCCATCCAGGAATCTTTATTTTATTATGGCATAACTTGCAATCATTTCTTTTTCTCATAAATGTCTGATCCAGGTATTTTTAAAAGTAACTTTTTCACAGAAGCTTTCTCTACCATGGCAGTAATTGGACAGTCTATGGAAAGTAAAGGCAAAACAAATGTAATTTGCTAGTATGTAAATGTTATTTGTATGTCAAATGGTTTTTCATTGGGGGTAATCTATGTACAATATTTGTCATGCTCTCAATTCTTCACAAGGTGATACAAACATCAAGAATCAGAAGTCATAGAGCCCTGCAACAATTTTACAATATAATTGGCAAATGCATAGGAAAATATGAACATGGAAAGTTTGAGGACAATTTTGGGACCATTTACATGACTTTAAAGAATTAGACAAAAAGTTAGGGTAAGAAAGCAAAAATTCTATTCTAAGTTGTGTGGTCAAGATAAGGTAAGTGAAGAATCATAGGGGTTTTCAATAAGGAATTCTGAAATGATGAAAGTATGTTTTAGGGAGACTAACCTGGTGTGTGGATGTATTGAGTAGAGAGATGAGAAGCCAGGAGAGCAGTAGAGAAACTGCTGGGATAAGCTGGCTATGGGAACATGGGAACAAATTACCATGGAGTGGAAGTTTGCCTTTGAGCATGCTCACAGACTAACTGAAAATAGAATAATTAGTTATTAATAAAACTTTCCTTCATCTTCAAGTATCATTTAATCAGAGCTGAAGTTTAAATTCCCTAAACTGTCTGTGATACACTTTAAGGAAGGAGATTTACTATCTCTTAAAAATATTCTACCAGAATATTTTTTCTGAATATTAACTCAGAGTTTGAAGGTATCTCCAATGCTTAGTCTCCCTGCCTCCTGCCAGAATTGCTTTCAAACCATGCCCAACAGATGGCTGTGTATAAAACAATTTAAAGATTGCTCTGAAATTTATACAAAGATGCCACTAGAATGTGAAGAACATGATAATCACAGGAAAATTTAATACTACTTAGATTGAAACAAAACAGCTTTGACAATATTTTAGGGAAAATAAAATTAAAATATCTGTTTATCATACAGATAAAAAGGTTTAGATAGTATATGTCAGCCTTCCAAAAACAATGTAGTTTCAAAAATTCCCAATATATAGAAAATTAAGCAATGGTATAATCTCACGAATATTATTATTAATGGGCAACAAAAATAAAAAATAATGCTAACCAGATAACATTCTTTTATAGCTAGTTAAATTATGGTAAACAAAAAGCAGCCTGCTAAAATTCATACTGAATACATCCTGGTTTGTTAGCTCTTTAGCTCCTGTCAGCTTTAGAACAAGCTGTGTAACTGACCATGGGGGCATGGGTTTTTTGTATGGCTTGTTCAAATGTACCCTAGGTGTGCAAAAGAGTACCAGGAATGTAGCAGCCTTAAAAGATTTAAAATTTCTCACTTTAATCTTTGGAGGTGAGAGCAAAGGCCTTCCCAATCCACACTTAATATACAACAAATTCTACATAACATGATACAGGATAAAGAGCTTCAGAATACTGAATTTGAAATCAAACTGACTGACTGCATTTGGGTCTGGATGCTGGTGCCTATTAGTTTTAGATCTTAGGTAAGTCATAATATTTCTCTGATCTTTAGGACTCATATCTACAATATGAGACTAAAAATATCCAGCAGATTGGGAATTCAGTTTCTCACCATTATAGGGGGAGATTACAAATAAACAAGTGAAAAAGTCTAGAATGACCATTTAGTAATGGATTAGAGTTGATTAATTAGTATGAACTTGTTTTAGCTTAATATAGATTCAAATAGTTATAGAAATACTTATAAATATTTGTGTTTACATGAGTATATATGCATATATTTTCTTGCTCTCTCCACTGAGATGACCTAGAATCAATGATGCCCATAACTATAAGCATCTCTAATACTCAGATTTTAATTTTTCTAATGCTATTCTCCAATAAAAGGAACCAGGGACCCCTTGAGAAACAACTGATTATAGGACTAGGGCAAGAAATGAAGCCAGATCATCTTGCAGATGCCAGAAATTACTAAAACAAAACAACAACAGAGAAACCCATCATAATGGATTTGTGTAAAAGGACATAGCAGCTAACTGAAAAAAGCCCCCATTGACCAAAGCTGAAATAATTTCACCAACAAGATAAATAGAATAATATTGGATTATTACTCTGCTATTACCTTGGTGTATTACACTGGTATAGATAAAGTATTTAATAAATAAATAATTAGGGAAGAATAGCCAAATTTCTTGTGCAAAAACAATTTTAAATAACTTATGGAGATATTCTTCCCTTAAGGTGGCAAAATGTAATCTTTTTTTAAATTATGGGCTGTGCATTGTGATATTCTTCTCAAAAGTACTATATGGAAAGGGGAGCAAAAGAGTGACTCTGTAGTGGATAAGCCTGACAAAGATAACTTGATCCAGGTGATATTATGTGATGGAAATGTTACCTTTCTTCTATGACTTTCTTTCCCAAAATATGTAACCCTAGTTTAATTATGAGAAGAAACATCAAGTCATTAGGAAAATTCCAATTGAAGGTCATTCTACAAAAGATCAACCAAAAAACATATATGCATTTATGCATAACCTATGACATAGACAATAGTGGGCTGAAGGCCTGGTGAGGGGACTATAGTGGGGAAGAGGGAGGTCCATGAGGAGAAAACTGTAACATTTGTAATACTTTTAACAATAAAGATAAATTTTTAAAAATCTAGATAGTGTTCCTCAAAGCTGTCAAGAACATCAAAACAGTAAAAAGTCTGAAAAACTGAAACATTCAAAACATGCCTAAGGAGGTATCACAAGTAACCATAAGAGGCCATTCTAGATGGAAATCTACATAAGAAAAATGACATTAGGTAAAGACTAAGGAAACACAAATAAGATATCATAATACTATATTGATTTATAATTGTCACAAATCATCAATATTATTCTAAGGTCTGTCTGCCAGTATTCTGTAAATCTAAAATTTTTATAAAAGAAAATGTTTATTTAAAAAAATCCTTACCAGGTATGGTCTATACAATTTAGTTAAGTTAAATATTGTAAATGTATAAGGCACAATACAAAATTACATTATTCTCTAAATTGTCATAAATTTTACAGGTGGTACTGGAAGACAATTGGAATTAACTCTCCATATAGAGAACTTCTCTTCCTTTTTGGCTCATCTAAAGATGATGTGGTCATCCCATTAGAGGTAGTCAACTTTGGCTTCTGTTGAATCTGTAGTTGATGTTGGAATAGATTAGTTTCTGCTATAATATCAAATATCTTCTAAATATAGGTGGCATAAATAGCCAAAGATTCTCTCTTGTTCACAACCCATTTTCATTATAATTTAATTGTTCCACATAATTCTCATTCAAGACCATGAGTTAATAGTTTCTTCACCAACTAGCATCTCACTGTTTTTTCTAACACTGTGATAATAGGTAAACACATGCATTTTAAAGGTGCCTATGTGACAGTGACATCTTATTTCATCTCACACTTCATTGGTCAAAGTAAATCTCACGGACATACCTTCAAAGGAGGTAAAAAAAAAATCCTGAAACATACCTGCAAGTAGTAAAAGCACAAATATCAATGAACAGAGAATACATGACAATCACAGGTTTTAATAACAATCTCCACTATTGATTTATTCATTCATCCATTCAACCAATAGTAAAAAACAAACCACATATATTATTGATGACATTGGAAAATTTATACATTAAAAATTCATTTCCTCACTTCTCTTACTGAACAAATGATGGTCTAAAGCTCAAGATCACATGATTCAAGCTGATACTCACTATAAAAACTTTTTAGGCTACCTACCTGAAAAGTTCTTGGTGAAAAGAGCACACTGTTTTTTAGTAGAACACCTTCAGTGACTAAGTTTGATTCTGGTTTCTTCATAAGTATATGACATAGGATGATAGGATAAGCAATCAATTCACAGTAGTCAACTTATAGAGAAATTCATGATAAAAAGTACAGGCTTTGGTTCAAATCCCAGCTCTGCCATTTTTCTCTCTTCTTTTCACAAAAACAAAACAAACAAGAAATAACAAACAAACAAAAAACAAAACCCTGAGTGAGTTAGATGTGCTTTTTATTAGACATGTTGTAAAGGCAAGACAAATAGAAAGCAAATATAAAACATAGCCTCTACCCTTCAGTTACCTTCACAGTATGGTAGCTTATCTCTGATTTGTGTCTCTTATATATGCCTTTTTAAAAAATCCTCAACTGAGGATATTTTTCCATTGATTTTTAGGGAAAATGGAAGGGAGAGGGAATGACAGAGAGAAAACAGTGATGTGAGAGAAACACATCAACTGGTTGCCTCCTGCATGGCTCTGAGTAGGACCTGAACTGGGGAGGAGCCAGCAACTAAGGTATGTGCCCTTGAACAGAATTGGACCCAGGACCCTTTGGTCCCCAGGCCAACGCTCTATCCACTGAGCAAAACTGGCTAGAGTTTATATCTGCTTTTGATGAATGTTTTTGGGGAAAGAGATATATATTTGTCCCTCAGTGGAAAGCTGTCTCTCATTTCTTCGCTGATCTGTAAATTATTAGTGCTCACAAGTTACACAAATCTGTTTAACAAGCAAGTATCACTTCTATAGTATAATATGATAGTGTCTAGCAGTGATTTCCAGAGGTTATCAGCATTGTCTATTATAGTGTCTGAAATTTTACTATCACAGATTCATTTCACTGGCAGGAGAAGGGGAAATTTAAGAGCCTGCAGTAAAAATGTGAAGACTTTAGGAAGAAGAGTACCTAAGGCTTATATTAGTTCAAGCTAATAAAATTATCACTTGACAGTGCAGAGAACAAGACACTGGAGTGATAGTTAACACCAAGGGCCCTAGAAGGAATAAGACGGGAGAAACAGGCACTGAAAAGTGTTAGATGGGTATAAAAGTCTTATTGAATGTGCTGTTTTGCCTACAAATCTGAATAAAAGAAATGGTGATATAAACATTAGAATAAAAGCTGCCTGCTGTGAAAGCCTTCAGTTAATTGATAGACCAATCTTTTCAACTTAATATTTTAAAACAGTTTAATAAATCTGAAATGTGAAGTATTAATAAATACATTAACAAGGAAAAGAATTTCCTAGGGAGAGTAAAATTCGTTTAAGTCATTTCCATGCCATTATTTTCAAGACACACTGTCAAGTTTAATATGAGATTAGCATTGAAATCAAGATAGGCCATTATAATTTTTTAAAACATCCTTCAAATATACTTTCCTTGGTGGACTCCTTTGGCCTCCCACTGCCATTCTGTTTAGAGAAAGTGTTTGAAATCAGGGCTGCTCTCTGCAGGCCATCTAACAAGGAGAAATTAGCAAGCACATAGCAGGAGACAGGCCAGAGTATCTCAACTCAGTCTAACAAGGCAAGCATTATGACTCCACTGA
Source organism: Lasiurus cinereus (assembly GCA_011751065.1). NCBI lineage: Eukaryota > Metazoa > Chordata > Mammalia > Chiroptera > Vespertilionidae > Lasiurus > Lasiurus cinereus. The sequence continues at coordinate 15,669,498 of JAAGEH010000005.1, read as the reverse complement.
CCAGATAAATGGAGCAGTAAGGAGATTGAAGCTACATGAAAATATTTATTATTAAAACACATTTCAAGAGCTTTCTGTTCTTCAGGGGATTAATGATGAATGAAAGTACTTATGATTAAAATATGAAGCCTGATCTTTTATAAACAAAGCTTGTTAGATGAAATTTACCAGGCTGTGTCTGCCTCTATAATGTGGGTTCCTTTTCAGTTTTTTTCCTGGAGTGATCATTTATTTTCCTTACCAGAAGCAATGTCAGTGATGCAAGTAAAGGGTCATTTTCATAAGCTACTTGTAAGCTAACCACACATTCTTGTTTGCTTAGAGCAGTCCCAGTTTATTCTGCTATCCTGGTATCTTTATTAATAGCACATTTGCTCTTAAAAGCATCCTGATTTAGATGATTCATTATATGGTTATGCAACTAATAAGCAGTCTCTGTGACTGATTTGGGCTCAATATAAATTGATACCAGCTTCACAGCAGTGAATATCAATGAAAAACTCCATTGATAGTGTCATCTGATTAGAGCATTGCACTTAATGAGATCATAATTGTATATCTCTTCCATATGATGGCAGGGAAGAGTAAATGTGTTCTAAGATCAAATAATTTTCTCCTAATCAGATTAAATTTTATATACACTCAGGGACATTGGAAGAGAACGCATGTTTGTAAACATACTTCCTTTACCTGAAGGCTTACCAGACTTGAATTTGGACAAGTGACTTTACTTCTATCAGCCTTAGTTTTCTCATCCATAGCACTGAGCTAAGAAAGAGTTGGGTTGTGATATAAACACAAATCCAAGCCCTGGCCAGTGTGGCTCAGTTGCACCAAATGACAGTTTGATTCCTGGTCAGGAGACATGCCTATGTTGTGCATTTTGGTCCCTGATCAGTGTATATATATGAGGCAACAAATTGATCTCTCTCTCTCTCTCTCTCTCTCTCTCTCTCTCTCTCATCATTAAAAAAACATATTTTAAAAATCCAAATCTTTCTAACAAAGATCACTGAATTTAGAATCAGAAGAAATCAAATAATCATACCATCACTTACTAGTTGTGAGACCTGAGCAACTTATTTTAACTGCTTTGTGCCTTGGTTTCCTTGTGCATAAATATAGGTGTTAAAAGTTTGAAAGTATTCTCTGTTGCAAGAAAGGAGTATGCATAGATGGCAATGGCATGGGGAAATGTATAGCTGTATTGGGTGCCTAGAGGAGACTACATGTTAAAGTTATCACAAAACTGGAGAGACTGTTAAGGCTTTGGGATGAGAGTAATTTTGTTGAAGTAGATGTTTGCAAATCAACTGCTTTTTAGAGGAAGAATGGAATGTATTTTGGTATGGAGCTTTTCTTATTTCTTAAAAAGGTGGAATTGCTAAGCTCCCTTAGTCATGAAAATGTGAGACAAATACTTTTTTTGTGTTTGGCAAGCAAAACGTGTAAGCTTGTGTAATCCTACAACATCCTCAGGTGTAAATGTGCAGTTTGATAAGGTAACTTGGGTATATTAGCAGGACTCTACTTTGGTATAATTAAAAAATATTTGGTTTTTTCCCATATATGGATTTCAGTTGTCTTATGCCTGAAATTCATTAATTGTCTCTGGAATATTCATATAAATTTATTTCCAAACTTTTGTAACATCAAGAGCCAAAACCAGAATACAAAATGTGCATGAAACATAAATCCTAAGCTTCTTATCAATTCATGCAGAGAAAAAAGTAATAATAATAATAATAATAATAATAATAGCAGATAACATTTACACAGTGTTTCTTATATAAAAGCACTTACTAGACTACAGTGTTAAGTATAATTTAAGTAATTTTCATATAATAATATTTTTAATTATCGCAATAAATCTATAAAATGGGTAATACTCTTATCTCCAACTTACAGATGAGAAAACTGAGAATATTAGTAAGGTCTCTATGGTCAGGATTTAAACCTAAGTGTTTGGACTTCAAAGTCTTTTAACCTTATCTAGTGTCACCCTCAAGACCGGCTTCAGCATGATAAAGTTTATGCTGAAAGGTCTTAGAGTTGGTATTATTTACAATTAAATAAGTTTGAGGCTCATACAGGTGCTTTCAGATTGTAGTTTCTGGAGCTTGTGAAAACAGATTCCACACTTGATGGATGAAGTTTCCAATGGCTCCCACCATTGTCATTCTGGAAAGTAGTGAATACTAGTCTGTAAAAGAGCTGGATTCTAGACTAAGGGGAAATAAAGATTTCCTGTGTTTGGGTCTGGATGAGCCAGGAGTCTGGGGAATGGAGGAATCAGATAATTGATGGTAATGACTTGATTCCTGCCATTGAAGACATTTTAGAAACTAGGGGAGAAACCATCCTCATGCTGGAAGGAAGGTCATATTTGAGCTCATCGGTTCTAAGAGCAGTGACTTTGAATAGGTGTTATAAATAAGTCTTCTGGCTATATTTTTGTTATTTCTAAACCATAAAGAAATCTTTGCACAAGGTAAATGAGGTCTCATTAGTTCTGTGGGAAACAGCACCAGTATTCCCGGAGGCCATCCTGCGTAGGAGCAGAGGTGACCTGTGGGGCATGATGCTGTCTAAATGAAAAGCAGTCTCTCTGATGCTTATGACAGAGGTGGCCATGCACAGGCAACATGAGTGTCTGAACAGAGAGTGATTTGGGATTTGATTAGGATTACCTTTAGGCAGTACCTGAAAAATTCAGAAATTGCTAGAGGGACATCTGGTGGGGGCAGACTGAAGAAGCTGATGATATTTGAGTTATCCAAAAACAGGTACAAAAGTGAAATAGTCTAAGAAATAGTTTAAGAGCCTTACAGTCACTGGATTCAGTTTTTCCAAGACATAAGACTCGTAGCGAAAGAAAATAAATATTGCTTTTAGGATACTCCCTGTGTGTGTGTTAATGATCCACTCTTCTATGTATACCTAACCCTCATCAAACAATCTCCACCCCACACAAAGGAATCTATTTAGGTAACCTTATCAATATCCAATATTATTATTAATATTCAGTATTGTTACCAATCTCCACTTCACCCCATCTTTACTGATTTGGTCATATTTACTACTAAGTGTGGTAACTGCTGAAGGAACTTACACTTGAAAAACATTCTCTCTTCCTTCTCCCTGTCTTCGTGACATTCCAGTGTCATCACAAAGGATCAGAAGGACTCAGGCTTAGCCATTCTCTTTTGTTTTCTATACCTTTTTGCTCTTAAAAAAAAAAAAAAAGAGTATCAGGCTTGGTGAACTTGGAGACAGCCCAAGAATCTTATCTTGATTCTAAATAATGTGAGCTCCCTGATATTATGAATATTGCTCATCAAGTTCAGAGATGCCAAAGACTAATCACTCAATAAATGCATTGAAAGGTAAATGAATGTATGAAGTAATGCTCACAACTTCTGCTTCATCTCATACAGCTCTATTGGCAATGCAATCCTGTATAACCTCTTTGAGCAGATCCATTCAGCTTGATATCTGCTTGATATCTTTCTACTTTCTTATGCATATGCTGGGCTCCACTAGACATTTGTATCTTGCCAGAAAAGGAGGTGAAAGTAAGAAAGCTACACTCTGTAGCTAAGCTGTTTTGCAATGAATGTACACTGAGTGGCCAGATTATTATGATTTCTGAATGCATAACAATCTGGCCACTCAGTGTATATCCTATATAATAAAAGGCTAATGTGCAAATTGTCCCCTTGACCAGAAGTTCAAACAGCAGGCAGGCCAGCCAACCGCCCATGTCCCCTCCCCCTGGCCAGGCTGGCCTGATCCCACCAATGCATGAAATCATGCACTGGGCCTACACACACACACACACACACACTGAGTGGCCAGATTATTATGCATTCAGAGATCATAATAATCTGTCCACTCAGTGTAAATTGTATGCATCTGCTTAGCTTTCCTCCCTTTCCCCTGTTTTTTATGTAAATGCTTTCCAGCAATTTCATGTGGTTCTGATGCAAATGTCGATCTTGGGTTATGTTTTTTTGAACACCGGGTTGGACACATCACCCAAACTTAGCCAATTATATATATTTTCCTGGAAATTTTCCATTGTAAATATACAAATAAGTTATATGATAGTAGTCTTTTAGAGGAGTAATTCAGAAGCTCCTGTTAGTATGATCCCATATGTTGCCCCAATTCCTTATTTTTCCAAGGTGTGATGTAATATCTCTTCCTTCAGTTGTTAAAGCTCTGTCAATAAGTCCCCTCAGCCCCTCCTTAAATCAATCAGGGTAATGTTCTGTTGTCTGTAACCAAATACCTTCATTACCTGTCAAGATATTTTATCAGAGATTGAGAAATTAATCCACAGTATAGGTCTGCCTAACAATAATGAGACACTTTACTTACTGTCTGTGATTATCTGATTCATTCAGATATTTCCTGTGTCTAGAATAGTGCCTGGTATATAGTAAAAATTCAATAAATATTTTATATGAGTGAATGAAAGAAGTGAATTTCTTTCTTATAATTATATTTTCCTGAGAAATCTCGTGGAGAAATTACTGTGGCTCAAAAATAGTTTTAGGAAACCCTGAGCCTTTCAGACAAGAACCATTTAAATGGTGCCTTCAAATTCTAATACTGTCTCCAAAAATGTCATCTTTCTGTCCAGAGAGTTCTGTACCACACCACAGTTTAGCTGGTGAGTCTTGTTCTTTAGTCCTTCAGGGTTTCTCTTATCTCAACACTGACCACCAGACCAATCACTCACATCACAGTAGTAAAAACCACACCAACCTCATTGAAGAAAAGACATCTCTGAATGCTTTCCTCAGAGGAGGAACAGGTGTAGTTGGCACTTAGAGTTCGTAAAATCCTGTGTAGCATATTATATTTTTTCTCTCTGCTTCACTTGGTAGTATTGGTGGTTACATTAGACACGTGCCTCTGAACAAGCCCCTGCCAATCTGTTTTTTTGGCTTACAGTACTCCCAATCTCACACCCACAACAAAGTACTTGGTTCCTATGCTCCATTTCTGAGAATACAGGACCTCATTGACTCAAGGATGTTCACTTCCTAATCCCTTTAGTAATTAGGTGGCTCCATTAGTTATTGTTCTCATGTGCTATCCATCTTTCATGAGACTGAATATGTCTGTAAGTCATGGAATGCTGGACTTTACAGTGGACCACACACTGTAGGTAGTCAGGACCTTAGCTCTGTTCCTCGCTGTGCATTTCACAGCTCCTGGGTCTTCTATTTGCTTTTGCACTTAATTGAATTGACCAAGAGACCTTTTGAAGGCTTTTAAGTATTCCACAACTCCTTATTAATTTAGTAGCACATAAAAAAATATTCTATAAAATATTTCTAAAGGGGTATATGTGCAAGCCTATTGGTATACTTATCCTTTGTTACTATTATCATTGAAAATTTTAAAATACTCATGTTATAAATATTTTAAGAATGTATTAAATCTGACCTATTTATACAATATAGACACATTGATAGTTTAATCCTCTAATGCATAAAGAAAACACTATTAAATGCTCTTTTGAGAAATGGTAGTCAGGAAATAACTCAGAGGATACTAAAATTCTTTTTAAAAGCACATTGATAAAATAAATTCCAATATGGCTTTAAATATTGAACCTATTATGTATGTCCTGTTTCTAAGCAGTTTCACTATATTACTTGATTGCTTTTTATGTATCAAGTAGCAAAGTGAATTGACCAGAACACCCTTTGATAGAAGTACCATATCCACCTGGAGCAAGAATAGAGAAAGGATGGCAGATTCCCCAACAGTAATTATATATCTTCCCACAGAACTCCCTTATTTCCCTTTACCCACACATACACTACCCCACAAGGGGTACCAGAATTCTAACAACAGCAGTTCCTAGAATAGCATTGTTTCCTTCAGTGTTGTTTCATTTTAATGTGAGATGCTATAGGAACTTACCTGTTGTTTTTATATTAATTAGGCAATGGCAAAATCAGTTCTATTATATGTTTCACTTGAAGTCACAGAACTTATCTGTGGCATTAATTAAGGACTTACTGTATAGATGAGTCATTTTGCTGTTCAATCCCTCTTCTCCCCAATAAATATTTTATATAATTCTTACATTTAGGAGTGTAATTGACAATTACTATGTACAAAGACCCTTCTAAGAAAGTAGAACTTTGCTAGTCATTTGGGAGGGGTATAGATTGCCAGGATAGCTAAGTTTGCTGAATTAAAGATACTTTATATTTTTCTCAAGACTGCCCAATTGGTCAGGTGGTTTCTTAAAAGCAAAACAAGGTAGTTCTTCTTGAACAAAGACATCAACAGATTTTGAATGCACTGAATTTGCAAAGTTGTAAGCAGTACCAGATACAGCCCAAACCAGCTAGTAGGGAGCAGAGCAGGAAAAAAAATCCTGTGTATGGAGCCCCTTCACCTATTACTTTAGTTAATTACAGAGAAAAGTCTGATTATACTTAATATATCAAAGGAAGGCTTGATCAGAGTCTAAGCTTTGCAAACAGTGTTGGTAGACAAAAGAGCCAAAGAGAAGAAAGTTATAAACAGGCAATTGGCTACCATGTAGTCATAGAATGAAAATGTAGAAGGGTCAGAGACTGCCATGTTGGAAAAAAATTATCATATACTATTTGCTAGTGACATAATTTTATTTCCCTTTTTTCATTATTTTCTTTAATTTTTAATCTGGCTATTAGAAATTATAGCAAGTGTTTAAATTTATTTTTAATTTATGTACTATTACAGACATTTCATTTATCATACAAGTATATACTCATATATAGCATAGGTGTTTTCTTTGGTAAATAATATCATGGTGTAATGTCCTATAATTTAATATATTAAACAATATATGGTCAATCTTTACATGTGTAAACTTAGATCAACTTGTTTTGGGGGGGTTTTGTATTTTGTGGAGGCTATTTATAATGTTTTATTTCTTTGTTTTAATTGTAGTAATATATATATAGTAAAATTTACTATTATAAGTGTACAGTTCTATCTCATTAAGAACATTCACATTGCTGTGTAGCCATCACCACTATCCATTTCTAGTTATATCCTTCTCAATTTATATTTTAAAACTGAAACTCTGTACCCATTAAATACTTACTCCTCATTTTCTTTCCTCATAGTTACTGGCAACCACCATTATACTCTATATCTCTATGAATTTGACTACTATAAGTACCTCATACACGTGAACTCAGACTTTGCCATTGTTTTGCAACTGGCTTAGTTCATTTACCATGTCTTCAAGGTTCATCCATATTATGGCAGGTCTCAGAATTTTCTTCTTTCTTAAGGATGAACAATTTTCCCTACTTTGTTCACAAAACATTTTGTTTAGCCATTTATCCATAAATGAATACTTGAGTTGCTTGTACCTTTAGCGCTATTACAAATAATGCTGCTATGAACAAAGGTTTACAAATATCTTTCAAGCCCCTGCTCTTATTTTTTATGGGTATATACCCAGAAGTGGAATTGCTAGATCCTAAGTTAATTCTATGTTTAATTTTTTGAGAAATCATCATATCATTTTCAACAGCAATTGTATCATTTTACATTCCTATCAGCAATGCATAACCGTTTCCAATTCCCCACATCCTTACCAAAACTTATTATTTTCTGTTAGTGCGTATTTTTTTAAAATATATGTTATTGATTTTTTACAGAGAGGAAGGGAGAGGGATAGAAAGTTAGAAACATCTATGATAGACATCAATAGCTGCCTCCTGCACGCCCCCTACTGGAGATGTGTCTGCAACCAAGGTACATGCCCTTGACCGGAAATGAACCTGGGGACCTTTCATTCAGCAGGCCGACACTCTATCCACTGAGCCAAACCGGTTTTGGCTAGTGTGTATTTTTTTAATAATGGCCATCCTAATGAGTGTTAAATGGTATATTTTCTAGACAGTTTATACATATTTACCAGTCCATTCAAGAAAACTGTGGGGTGACAGCCAAGGTTTGAAGCATTCATTTAGAATCACTTTATTATTTGTTCTTTCCCTAATTCTATATAGCTCTTCCTTTCCCATCTCTAATTTCTCAACTCTGTCTTTTAGAGTTCACATTCAGCTCCTCTAAATATGTTTTATTCAATTTAAATTTTTTTTGTTTTCAAGTTTTTTCAAGTTTAAAATTTGCCATAGTCTTCTTGCCTATATTCTGACTTTGCTCTTCTCTCTGAATCCATTGGCTCAGTTGTGAATTCACTACTCATGTCTAGCTCAGCAACTCTGACCATGAAATCATGGCATAAGCAATAATCAGACCTGTCAGATGTCTACAAACCTGAGAATCTGAGGCCAAACTCTAGTTTTCAGACTTCTAAGGTTATTCTGACTCTAAAAACAAATACAAGTTTTGTATGGGGAACATAGAACATGTCCATCCAAATGGACATCTCACCAGAGCAGCTTCCTATAGAGAACACTGCAATAGACATGCTGTCCATCTGGTACAGATATCTTAAGTATCACAGCATCTCATAAATATATGAAGATGCTCTTAAGGACTAGTTGAGCATATCTAATCTCTAGGATGTGATAATAATATCCAGTTTTCTATAGAATGAACTTTTATAAGGTATTATAAATTGTATATATAAAGGGAATTTTTATAAGACTTTCAATCTTTTGCCAAGGAATCTATAAGACTCAAAATCAGAAAATTTATACATTGTATTTGGTCCAATTTTACCTTCTCTTTATGTTGCCCACATTCGTTAACACTGTTCTCTGTGCTTTGAGTGTTTTGTTTGGTATGTTTGTTCTACAGAATTCTATGCTATGTATGCCTCAGCATAATGGTGCTGACTAGTATTTATTTAAAATTAACCATCTGATTAAGTTTTTAGTTTTAATTTAGAACTTTTATCAAATATAGGTAGGCCTTCCAATATGCTCCCCAGTATGCTGTCACTAGTTACTTGTCCTGGTGTGTGGAAAAGTAGGTTTATGGTGGTGAGCATGTGAAACCCAGTTTGTCTTATTTTCCATATGAACAACTGTAAACCTACTTTTGTGCATCACATATGTCTTTCTGCCCGTTGAGCTTTGGCTCACCACTTGTCTTCATGATAAATATTCTGGCAAACTGTTTCTCTCTTCATCTTTGCTCTAAACATGTAGAAGAAGAGTGATGCTTTTTTTTTAATGGTCTAAGCTGAAAATTAATTTATCTTCTAAAAATAAAGACACATGGCTGGTATAACACTTCATTTTTACTCTTATTGGATGCTTTTTGAGACACAATCAACATATGGATTTTATTATTTAGCTGTTTATCTCCTAAATAACACATAGCTCTCCATGCATCATGTAAAGAATTGGAACACAGCCATATATTTCAGACAATGGCACACACCTCAAAACTACCTTTGGTTAACAAGTCAATTAATTGTATTTGTAAACAAAATGTAAATATATTGGAATTAATTGCAATTATAGTACTTAAATAGTCCAGTGGTTGTCGTGATGCAGCCAAGAAGTAGGCACTGCTCCCTTCTAAACTTCCTTAAGACATGAACCTGGTGCCTTTTTGTTTCTTTTTTAGATTATCTATCTCCCACTGCCAACCCTTTCCTCTTTTCCCTTCTCCCTTTTCCCTCTCCATTCCCTGTATAGCTGCTGAATTCTATCTGCCTCCCAAGCCTTACCCCTTATACTTATTCCTTCTCTAAAAAGGAAAAAAAAATTAGTAATTTCAATGTTACTTTCCATTTTTTGCAGACAAATTACTCCAGCTAATGACATTATCTTTTTGTTTAGTGTCAACAAAACTGCTTTTAATCATAACTTAATTCAAAATTATTTTCTATAGATAACGTTTTCCTCTTCAAACTAACAATATAGGCACTTTTAATTCCATTTTCTGTATAACACACAGAATATTCTTTGTTCATGTAGCTTGCAAGTGCTTAAGTACTTTTAATCTTATATGTTCCTTTATAATAATAGCATGATGTTACCCTTTCCAGATACTCTATGTTAAGGGTAATTGACTTTAACTTTAACATAAAGCACTAACAGTGTAATAATTAGCACATGTAAAAATGGATCCATAGTAGTATTTAGCTTGGGTTGGGTGATAATAAATCTGTGTCCTTGACTCAGTACTTTCATTGCCATTTTTTTCAGACATCATTACTGAGGGATGTGCTTCAAACAAAATAATTTGTCCACTCATTCTTGTTATGTCTGGTAATTTACTGATTAAAAGAACAATGATAGAGAATAAAATAAAGCACACACTCAGGAAGTTTGTCTAAACATGGCACAGTGACCACATGTGCTCATCTTTTACCCTCTCCCAAACCCAATTGAAATTATATGAGAAAAATAAAAACTTACAAGAGCAAAGAGAATAGAAAGACATTAGAAAAGTTGAAAGGGAAAGACTGGGGATCATAACATGGGAGCCAGGAAGAGGAATGAAAGCCACTTCTCAGGATAGCAGCTGTACTCTGGACATCAATAGCAATCTTTCCAGATTTGCTGCTGGAAGACAGCTCTAGGAGGAACGGGAAAGGGTAAAAGTTGGTAAAAGACTGTAATTTAAAATATTGATTTATGTGTTTGAGAACTGGAAAGAAAATACTGTTAGCTTTTGAAATACATTTTAAAGTATATTAGGGGGAAATACCAGCTGATGTGTAAAAAATATTAAGGTAAAAAAAAACTAACTTCAGAATAAACCAACATTTTCAAGAAATAAACTATCTAGTGGTTATAAATATACTAGAGGTCTGGTGCATGAAATTTGTCCATGGAGGGTGGTGGTTCCCTCAGCCCACCCTGAAGCCTCTCCAATCTGGGACCCCTCAGGGGATGTCTGACTGCTGCCCCTAACTGCCCCCTCTCCTGCCTGACTACCCCTAACCACCTCTGCCTGCCAGCCCCTTCACCCCCAGTTGCCCTCCTGCCAGCCTGGTTACCACCTACTGCCTCCCATGCTGGCCTGGTTGCCCCTCACCACCCTTCCCTGCCAGCCTGGTCGCCCCCAACTACTCTCTCCCCCCGTCAGCCTGGTCACCCCACGCACTCTGCTGTTCAGTTATTTGATCATCCCTCACTAACCCCCTGCCAGTCTGGTTGCCTCATGCTGCCTTCTGTTCAGTCATTTGTCGTCCCTCACTAACTCCCTTGCCAGCATGGTCACACCACATAGCCTATTATTCAGTCCTCTGTCCGGTGGTTTTGAACATGACAGCCCTGGCTTTTTATATATTAGGATATTACTAGAGACCTAATGCACGAAAATTTTGCAAGGGGCTGGGTATCAGACCTTGCAGCTCCAGCTGCCTCATGGCTCCAAGGCCCTATGACCCTGCCCACTGGTCATTCTAGAGGGTCGTTCTAGAAATTCATTCTGGAAAGTGGTTCTGGAAGCACATTCCAGAAGATCGGTCCACTGGCCTGTCTAATTAGCATATTCAATTTTTATTGTATTGGATAATGCTCTAAGTCCTATCACTTCATTAAAACAATATAAAGAATACTGGGAGAATAGAAACAGAAGAAGTAGAGATGTTGCATGTATGCGAAAAAGAGAACTTCTCTAATACGATACAAAGAAGATAATAGGAAGTGGAATCCACCTAGAGTAAATACTTCTATTTATTTTGGAAGACAGGAACCGTGGGACTGATTGTTTTTTTTAGAAACCTTTCAGGATTATCTGATGTCTTTAACTATGTATGTGTATTATTTAATAAAAGTTAAATTGAAAAACAACAAAGCATATATTTGATTAATTACATTTTCAGCCAATTTGGAGAGAAGGATGTTTCTTGTGGTGACACATGCCAGCATTATAGACTTTTAAATTAATCCTCTAATGATTTTTATACAACTCTAATAACTTACCATCTCTAATTAGGAAGCACAAAGTTATGTGAAAAGAGACTTATTGTTGCAGACAAATTGGAGCTAGGGAGCAAGCACATGGTATGTGATCTCTTTACTTATGATTAAGATTTTTAAAACTCAATTTAGAATAATTTTTAAACATTAGAAAAAGAGAAAATTTGAAAAATTTTCTGCTTTCCTGAAGTATACTTAGCCAAATACATTGCCCCTAATGCAACAGTGTGATAATTTTGAAAACACATTCGTATCAAAATATAGAATATTTAAATCACAAAAGAAACATTCCTCATGCACCTCTTCAAGGGCAAACCTGTTAAGATATTTGTCACCATAGGTTAATTTTTTACATTCTAGAATTTTTAAAATGAAAATCATAAGATAGATACTAGTTAGTGTATGAATTATTTTGCTCATTACTGCTTGATATATTTATCCACATTGTTATACATATCAATCATTCATTCCTCTTGTTTTGTGTGAATATACCTTAATGACATCCATTCTCTTGTTGATTGACATTTGAATTGTTGCCAGTTTCTGAATAAAAATGAATATTTTTATGAATATTTGTGTTGAAGTCTTTTTGTGGATGTGGATATTTACTTATTAGTAGAAAATACACATGAGAAAATTTTCTAGACTGTGAGATAGATGTAGGTATCCTATCTAATAAAATAGTAATATGCAAATTAACCATCATTCCCCTATACCCACAAGCCACACCTACCAGTCAGGAGTGAGTATGCAAATTAACCCCAACCAAGGTGGCTGCAGCCAGGAAGCAAACAGGATGGAGGCTTAGGATCCCCGGCGATGGAGGAAGCCAAATTTTCCACACAATCTGGTGAGCCCAGGCCTCCACTCAAGGCTACAAAGTTTCAGTTGTACAAGATAAATAAATCCCAACAAAAATGGCAGTAGCCACAGAGCTGGAGAGAGCAGGAGGCTAGGGTTGCCCCCAGTGATGGAGAAAGACAAGTTTCTGAAGCCCTGGCCTGTCTTGGCCTCCACTTAAGGCTACAAAGTTTCAATTATAGAAGATAAATAAATCCCAACAGAAATGGCTTTCACCACAGAGCAAGCAGAAGGCTTGGTTCTGCTCTAGGCTACAAAGTTTTAGTTGTAGAAGATAAATAAAACCCAGATATCAGGGACTCTGCTTGGGTCACAAGATGGTGTGGCCAGCCTGAAAACCATCACAAACCTCTTGTCCAGGCCACCCCACGCCCCCCGGGAACCCCACCCTGATTCGGGACACCCTTTAGGGCAAGCCAGCTGGCCCCCACCCATGCACCAGGTCTCTATTCTATCTAATAAAAGAGTAATGTGCAGATTGACCATCACTTCAACACACAAGATGGCTGCCACCATGTAGTCAAAAGATCCTGCCCCATGTGGACATGAGATGGCCACCACAAGATGGCCAGCAGAGGGGGACCACGCCTCCAAGGGAGGGAAGTTGGGGGCAATCAAGCCTGTAGGGGAGGGCAGTTAGGGGTGACCAGGCCTGCAGAAGTGGGCTGTTACAGGAAAACAGGCTGGCAGGGAAGTGGTTAGGTGGTGATCAGGCTGGCAGGCAGAAGTGGTTAGGGACAATCAGGAAGGCAGGCAAACAAGCATTTGGGAGCCAGCAGTCCTGGATTTTGAGAGGGATGCCTGACTGCTTGTTTAGGCCTGACCCCACTGGGATTGGGTCTAAACAGGCAGTCAGACATCCCTCAAGGGGTCCCAGATTGGAGAAGCTAAAAACTGGGCTGAGTGTTATCCCTCCCTACCATGCACAAATTTCATGCACTGGGCCTCTACTGACTTTATAAGAAACTAGCAATATCTTCCTCACCCATCAATGTATAAGAATTTAATTTCCAAAATTTGGTAATATCAGGGCTTAGCTTTTTACTTCATTTTTAAATATTATATTTTATTTTGTCTTAGTAATAAATATATGACATCTCATTGATTTTCATTTTAATCTCCCTGATGACTCACAAACATTATTTCATGGATTTTTTGCTATTCATTTAAAGTACTTTGTAAAGTATCTGGTCAAATACTTACCCTTTTTTTTAATAGTTTTCATAATTAACATTTAGGAGGACTCTTTTATATCTTTCCAACCCAGTTTATTTTAAAATATACATATTGAAAACATTTAATTTCAATTTATGGTTTGCCTATTCATTTTGTTAAACAATGTTTTTTTATGATAATATTGATTTTAAATGATATGTAATTTATTATTTTCATGGTTAGTTTTTACTTTGTCCTATGTAAAAAATATTTGCCTACTCCAAAATAATAATAGTACCCTAAGATTTTTTTCTAGAAACTATAATTTTAGACTTCCTGGTTATATCTAAAATCCATCTCATATTACTATTTTAAATTGTGTGTGGTAGAGTTAGAGGTTATTGAATATATGGCTTTCCAAAGCAATCTGGAGAATCATTGTTGAAAAGTCTTAAATTTATACCTGATAATTTTATTTGCTTTCTGTTATTTTAACTATATCTTTTTTAATGATTCTGGTTTTTTGAAATATTCTCTTTTTATAAAATGTTTTTATTTATATTTAGAGAGAGAAGAAGGGAGAGAGATAGAAAGATGGAAACATGGAAGAGAGAGAAATCATTGACTGGTTCCCTCCTGCATGGCTGGTAGCCACTGGGGATCAAACCCACAACCTGGTCATGTGCTCTGACCAGGAATCAAACTGGTGACCTCTTGGTTCCTGGGTTAAAGCTCAACTGCTGAACCATACCAGGCAGGGCTGATTCTGTTTTTGTTTGTTTTTTAATTTATTTCTTAAAGTATTAAAGATGTTGTCTTTGTTTATTTATAGCTTTTTATTTTCCCCTTGACCCTCTCCACCTTGCACCTGTCCCTCCCAGGCCTTCACCACTTTATTTCTGTATCCATAGGTTATGCAGTTCCTGGGTTAATCACTTATATGCACTATTAATTTATAATTAACATGTGAAAACCACACTTATATAAATGTAAATTTGACAAGTTTGAATACATATACACACCTGTGAAAACATAAATCCAATCAAGTTAATTAATGTAACCATAAGTCCCAAAATTTCTTTGAGAGTTCCTTTCTTTTGGTGCCCCCAGGCAACCATTTATTTTTTTTATGTCACTATAGATTAATTTGATCATATTAGAAATTTACCTAAATGTAATAATCAAAAACACAATATATATTATTTTGCAGAGGGTCTGTCTCAATACAATTATTTTATAACTAGAGGCCCGGTGCACAAATTTATGTATGGGTGTGGTCCAGCCAGCCCTCCTAGATGGGGGCCAATCGGGCCAGCTGGCTGGGAGGAGTGGTCATGGGAGGTTGGATTTCCATCCCAGGCCCTTATCTGGCCAGAGTCAACCAGGGGAAGGGGCTGCTCCTGATCGGGCAGAATAGCCAGCCACATTGCATATCATAGCAACTGTTCATCACGGTTGTTCCAGCGTTCTGGTTGTTCTGGTGTTCCAGTTGCTTGGCTTTTATATATACAGATTTATGCATTTCTTATTTGTATCAGTAGTTTATTACCTTTTTTTTTTGCTGATGATTTTCCATTGTATGAATTCTTCATAGTTTATCAATTCATCAGTTTATGGGCATTTGCAGTGTTTATAGATTTTTACTATTATATATAAATCTGCAATGTACATTAATAAACAAGTTGTTGCTTGGATATATACTTTAATTTTTTTCCTAAGTTAACAGCTGTGAGAAGAATGCCTGGGTCATATGACAAGTATATATTTAATTTTTAAGAAATGGTTTTAGAAAGTGGTTATACCATTTCATATTCTTACCAGCAGAATTTCTGTTGAAACATATACTCTTGCAACACTTGATATGGTTAATCCTTATAATTTTAGCCATACTACTAATAAATGTATAGTGGCATCTCATTATTTTCATAATTTTCATTTTCCTAATAACTATTTTAAGCATATTTCCTTATACTTATTTGTCATCCTTATTACATCTTTGTATCTTCTATGTTAATCTCCTTTGTCAGCCTTCATTTCAAAACCATATTGCCTGTTTACTTCAGCTTTAAAATATCTTAAAGTCAGATCCTAAGAGTATTTAAAATTTATTCTTCATTTTCAATGTTCTTTTGGTAACTCTAATTTTTTTTTATTTTTATGTTGAAAAACTCTGCTTAGATTTTTATTGGCATTGTTTTGAATCTCTTGATCAGTTTGAATAAAATTACTGATTCTTCTGACCCTTATACTTGATATACCTCTACATTATATAGGTCTTTTTAAATATTTCTCAGTGATATTTTTATCTCATTTAGACAATAGGTTGTATCTCTTGACAAATTTTTACCTAAGAGTTTCATATTTTTCATGTTATTGTAAATGATATTAATTTATTTCTTGTTTCAATTACTGATTGTTAAGTGCTACTATATGTAGAAAAATATTTGAACTTGTTTAATAACATTGCATTATGCAGTCTAGCTACATTCACAATTTACTTAGTTTCCATAAAATTTTCTACATAGATTATCCAGCTATCTTCTATCAAAAATAGATTTCCTTTCTAACCTAGATGGCTTTATTCCTCACGCTTGTATTATTGTACTGGCCAAAAACTTGGAGAAAAAAATCTTTGCCTTTTTTTAGACAGAAATTACCACTGAAGCCATTTAGTCCTTTAATCTCAATAGTAATTATGGAGCTATTCAGTTTGTTTCTTCTGGAATGAATTTTTAAGGAATTCCTTATCTCACGGAATTTGGCAGTTTCATGTAGTTTGCTAAAGTTATTGGCAAAGTAACTATTTTCTTTTATCAAGGTTAATACCACAAGGACTGTTTTTAGGTTTTGTTAAAGCATCTGTAACAGCAATTCTCAACTTTTTTCATCTCATGGCACACAAAATTTAATTAGTAAAATTCTGGCACCAACTATGTCTAGTGCATGTTAACCCTAAGCTGTATTTTTCATGGCTTTTCTATCTTCATTTTGTAAAGATTGATCCACTAATCTTTGTTTTCACAGCTTACTTGACTCTATTCACACTTCCTGTATTTTATTTAATTGATTTTTTACAGAGAGGAAAGGAGAGGGATAGAGAGTCAGAAACATTAATGAGCGAGAAACATTGATCAGCTGTAAGGTAAATGCCCTTAATTGAAATCAAACCTGGGACCCTTTAGTCTGCAGGCCTACACTCTTTCCACTGAGCTAAACCAGTTAGGGCAGTGGTCGGCAAACAGCGGCTCCTGAACCACATATGGAGTTTTGGCCCTTTGAGTATGGCTCTTCCACAAAATACTACAGCCTGGGCAAGTCTTTTTTGAAGGGTGGCATTAGAAGAAGTTTAAGTTTAAAAAATTTGGCTCTCAAATTGATATTTGGCTCTGTTGACTAATGAGTTTGCCAACCACTGGGTTATGACTTTCTGTATATTCTTATTGTATCTTTATGAGTAATGCAGGACAAGTATCTTGTGTAAGTTAAACATAAAATATTTCCACAAAAAGCAGTTTTTATCTCTAAGAAGGATGAAACCAGAAAATTATACACATATTTACTAGTAAATAATCTACTTGAAACAGTTTAGCTAAACTTAAAAAGCTTCTAAAGCAAGATGTGAGACAAGACGTTGCAATATTTTTTAAATTGTAAATAGAGATATGTGATAGTTTGGTAATGGAAAGAATGGTCCAAACCTTGTAGATCTAGACTCTAAAATGCATTAGTATATTTAAAAGCAATAAATTATTTTTAGTCTGATCATAATAGTTGAATTCACATAAAACTGATACACTAATCAGGATACAATTGACTTATTTATTATGGAAGATGATAGGTTAAGAATTGCCTACATCCTGTATTTCTCTATGCTGGATTCTGATGCACATACATCTGAAGAAATTACCTTCTCTGTGACATATTTTCCTAGGCCAGCTACATTCCATTGATAAATTTATTTTAATTCGGTTAATATCATCAATAAAACTATAATTCAAAAAATTTCCAGGCAATCTCATATATATTTTGTCTCCTTCTATTATTTAAATAATTTAACTCAGGAAAGCATTTTTTAAAAGCTTCTCTTCAGGTTCTTGGAGGTAACCATAAACTCTGACACTCCTGTATGCCACCAACTATCCAGCTTAAAATATTTTAATATCAGAACTTTGCCCTAATGAATAAAATTTAGACCTTGACATGAAAATATATATCTAGTGTCCAATAGTGTGATAGTACAAGGAGAGAACAAAGACTGAAATCAAAACAGATCAATCACTCTAAAAACTTTTCCAAACAATTCAAGGCTTAGAATATTGTACCTACAAATGACAATAAAAAAGCATCTTTTTACCTGCATGTTATGGAAATGACTGTCATTTGTGCACTGGATTGTAATAGTAAAACCCTAAGAAAGATATTAAAAAGACAAGTATCACTAAAAATAATTATATTTGAATATTAATATTGCACTGACATAAATGCATATGCCTTTCAAAATGAGTTAATAAAAATATTTTAAAAGTTCAAATAAAACTCCTAAAGCTAAAGATACTCAAGGGCAATATCCTTTAAGAGGGAAATACAGCTTTCAAAAGATAAAATAATCTAAAAATTATCTCTACTACTGAAAAATTATTCCATTTGTAATAAAAATAATTTGAAAAAAAAGATTAAATAATAGGTCTATGCATTTTCCTACTTAAGGGAACATCACAGAAATCCTGACAATTGCCGCAAAAGAATGGTGAGCAGAAGCAAAAAGAGTGTGAGTATACTTTCACTGTGACTAGCTTACCGGTCCATAGGAGATGAAATGGACTGAAACCTGACAAATGCCAATTCGAGCTACAAAGATAAGAGATCCTGTGGTCTTAGTTATAGATTCAGAGTAACTTTGCTGTACTTGTGACTTAATGTAACTCTTAAACACATAGCAAAATTACTTATTTTCCATCCTAAATGGAGTATGTTATCCAGTTTGGTATAACTTACTGGGTTTACTATGACATGAAGAAATAATGAATGTGTCACTCCTTAGCTTTTAACTTTGAAGAATGAAGAAAGGAAAACCTTACACAGTACTCTTGAAAAGCCATCTTCATGCAAGCTTTTGGATATTTGAATTATCTGCTAATTAATCAACAAAGTGTGTTAGAATATATTAATGTATTTATACATAAATCCATTTTCAGGGTAAGATGCTTTTCACTACATGATAGTCATCAGAAATTTTTAAAATCACTTGTGCAATATTTTATGTGCTAATTGCCAAATATGCTAAAAATCTCCTCCTAAATTTAGTTTTATTATTGTGAACCATTGAAATGTTCTCAGTATGTTCATTCATTCCTTTAATAGATAGTTGTTGCCCTCTACTATATGATAGGCAGAATCCTTACACTCAGGGCATTTTCAGTCGACCTGGGACACAGCTAGATTATAGAAAAAGCAATAAAGTTTTCTGGCTCTCATGAAACTCTTATTCCACCTGGAGAGACTGATCTTAAACAAAGGATTTTACAAAATATTTTCCAGGTTTCAGCTTGTCAATTTCTGATATGGGAAAGCGAATGGTTCTATGGGAATGTCTAACAAGAAGTCTGGAATTGCTCTTTTCCATTTCAAAAAACGTAACTCAGCAAATGTGTTTCACTGGTTGAACTTTGACCTATGAAGCAGGAAGTCATGGTTCCATTCCCAGTCAGGACAAATGCTGGGGTTGCCGGGTGGATCCCCAATGAGGAACATGCAGGAAACAGCCAATCCATGATTCTCTCTCATCATTGCTGTCTATCTCTCTCTTTCCCTCTTCCCCTTCCTCTATGAAATCAATAAAAATATATTCTAAAAAGAGAAATGTAAAAAACTTTCAAATTCAGCAACCTCATCTGAAAAAATTTGTTTTAAGAGAAACTATCTTAATTGCATCACTGCCTTAGTATAATTGCATGTTTATTTTAATTAGTAGAAATGGCCAGCACAGAGAGATTGAACAATCTACAGTTGAGTACGAAAGTAGTTATGACCTGTTTCCGGTTTGCCCATTATATGCTAAGTATCACTGCATACTCTAATGATGTAAAAATATATAACATAATAAAAGTAGGAGACAGCTAGAGTGATGCAGGTTCAAAGGCGATGGGGGTAGGGGAAATAGTGGGATGGAATATGTGCTTGTTCTAGAATGAGAAAACTTTTTTTTAAATATATTTTTATTGATTTTTTACAGAGAGGAAGGGAGAGGGATAGAGAGTTAGAAACATCAATGAGAGAGAGACATTAATCAGCTGTGTCCTGCACACCAACTACTGGGAATGTGCCTGCAACCAAGGTACATGCCCTTGACCAGAATCGAACCTGGGACCTTTCAGTTTGCAGGCCGACGCTCTATCCACTGAGCCAAACCAGTCTCGGCTAGGATGAGAAATCTTGATTACGTTTACAGGGTGAATGTAGCTCATGAACACAGACAATAGAGTGGTGAAGGCTTGAGAGGGGCGGGTGCAGCATAGAGGGGTTCAATGGGGGAAAAAATACACATAAAAGCAGAGGGGACATCTGTAATACCTTCAACAATAAAGATTATTTTAAAAAATAACCAATAAACAGAAAAATGTTAAAAACTTAAGAGAAAGATTATAGAGTTGTGAGAACACAAAGGCAGAGGCATTATTCTGGATTATTATTCCTTGATGAGTTCCTATAAGAAATAAACTATCTAATGAATTACAAAAAATAGCCCTGGAAGCTATCAAGAATGATGATGTTTATAAGCAAGAATAGGTTTTTCCTATTCTTGCTGATCTTTTAAATATTTTTATTCCAAAAATAATATAGTAGCTGCTATTTCAAGATGTGCAGCAAATACTGATAGGCATAATGTAAAATGTGAAAGCCCTCCCAACCATATTCTTAGAGTTAACCTAACAATTTATTTGTTTGCAGACTAATTTCCTTCCCAAACATGTCCTTTGAAGTGAAAATAAAATGCATGCAATAAGGTTTAATGTTTGCTCGTGAGTTTCAAGAAAATACTGAGGTCAAAGAATAGCAAGACACTGATCATGGATGAGCTGAGTAGCAAGGAGGTCAATGGCTTTTACCGTGGAAATGGAAATACAAACAAAAGATTGCATAGGTTAATGAAAGAGTTCTACAAGAGTCCCTGGGCTCCTGAATTCCAGTTTTAGCTCTGCCATTGATTTTTCTGTAGTTTTCGTTAGTCACCTATTTACCTTTGGTTAGTTACTCAATCTCCTCTTTTATAAAATGAATGGAATTGTCTGGTCAATCACAATAATCATTGTCAGTTTTAATGATTGATAGATTTTAGGAATTTAATTACTTCAATTAATATATTGAGTTATAACTTTCACAAGTTTGGAGATTATTAGAAATAGTGCTTTCAAAAATAATGATCTTAGCCCTAGCAGGTGTGGCTCAGTTGGATGGAGCATCATCTTCTACACCAAAAGGTGGTGGATTTAATTCCTATGTCAGGGCACATATCCAGGTTGCAGGTTCGATCTTGGTTAGGGTGAGTACAGGAGGCAGTCTATTGATATTTCTCTCTCACATCAATGTTTCTACCTCTCTCTCTTTTCTTTCCTCCCTCTACAACCAGTTAAACACACACACATCCTCCAGGATTAGAAAAAAAAATGTAGTGATCTTAGAAAATAAAAAATTCATTGACATTTGGCCCAAACAGTGAATCAAAGAAACTAAACATAACAATGGCATGTATTTTAAATTCAATTTTACTAGCATTATAAATGATAACTCTACAAAACAAAACTCTTGTCATTGTCATTGGCTATAAAACTTTGGAAGTTTTTTTGAAAGTTTTGTAAGCTCAAAAGATTTTTAATATCATAAAATAGTTGTTTAATCCATTTCTATTACTTTTAATAAACTGTGTGATAAAAATCCAATCCCCTCCCACTTTGAAAAAGGACAAAATAGGTTAGATTGTTATTATAAGGCATCTTAAATCACACTGTTGGTAAAACACTAACATAGCCAAAATTGACATTAAATTTTTTAAAGCTTAAAGTATTTTGCTGATATTTTCACTTTGTAACTACCTGACTTATCACAGTTCCAGTATAATAATTTATTCAGGAATTCATTTAGCAAACATTTATAAACTGCCAATTAAAACATTAACACTTAGGCTCACCTTTCTAATTTCATTGATTTTTATGCAAATACATGGCCCTAGAGGATTTAAGATATAAATGGATTCTCTTGCTCTCTTTGCTCTCTTTGCTGACTAATAAAGAGGAATTGAGGAAAACAAAAGAGAGATGAAGCTATTATTTAGAAAATTAGATGCAAAAGTTACCAAACTATTATTTCTTAAATGACATGTGTAATTAAGTTTCACTTATTTGTACTCACCAACCTGCTGCTAATTATTATTAGCAACTCATAATTAGCACTTATAATGTCAAGTATCTGCATATCCTAGATTGTAAAACATTGTTAATAAAATTTAGCTATTATTGATTGAACATTTATCATATGCCCATCAATATTTAAAAAGATAGTGATATAACAAAGAAACATTCACATAAAAATGTAAATGCATATGCTTTAACAAGTTTAAATGGAAGAGACTAACAACATTATATCATGAAGTAGATGCTACAAAATATAGATTATTTTGAGGAGTGTAGTGAAGAGAGTTAATTAATTGTAGGGGAAGTAAGATTTATAGCATGGGTATTTTTAGCAATAGTTCTAAAGCCATAATTATAACTTCATTGAAAATATGTGATGAGATAGAAGAGTATCCTGAGAATGGGAAATTATTTACAGTTGTAAATAATTCCCCATTCTTGGGTAAGAGTGAAGAAGAGTTTTTGTTTGGGAAAAATTATAGGTAGTCTAATCAGACTCACGCAAGAAGTTTAATGTCTTATGAAAAAGAACCTGGGGCATGAATTGAGGTCTAATTTTGAAGTATCCTGGGAGCCACATCAAGATAAGATGACTGCCCTAACCGGTTTGGCGCAGTGGATAGAGCATAGGCCTGTGGACTCAAAGGTCCCAAGTTTGACTCCAGTCAAGGGGCATGTACCTTTCTTGCAGGCACATACCCAGTAAGGAGTGTGCAGGATGCAGCTGATCAATTTTTCTTTCTCATCAATGTTTCTAACTTTCTATCCCTCTTCCTTCCTCTCTGTAAAAAATCAATAAAATATATTTAAAAAAAAAGATACCATAACTAACTTTTCTTAAAGTGAATATTTTTGACACTGCCTATGATTACAAATTACTTGTGGAACTGCCCTGTCAGCCCCTAGCCAAGGTTAAATGACAATGAAGGAATCTCTGTGGCCAAACTCATAAAATAATATATTTTATGCCCCATAACTTATTTGGATACATATTAATGTTTGAGAACCAAACCAAATGTTTGTAACAGAAAAGGAGTTTTAGGCTGATATGCAAAAAATTATACCATCAGCTCTTAATTTGGAAAATCATTCCTGCCACTGAATGAAATAAGAAGAGAAAAATTAGAAAGTGGCTGTGTTATTCCTATGCTGAACACTGAATGTTAAAGGTAAACAAGAGAGAAGTGTTCTGTTCTCATGCAGCTTCTATCTCCATGGAAGAAGCAATAATAAACACTATTTTGTACACTATGTGAAATTGGAGGTCAATATGCACTATTTGAATAATTAAAATGAGTAATACTTTTTTTTTTTAATTTTGCTTTACTATAGTCAGTGCTTAACAAGCCTGGCTGGCCATCAATAATGACACAGGGGATCTTATTGAAAATACGGGCATCAGAAAGTACTGTGCAGTGTGGGGTACACGGGTCTCTATTCCTAAAATACTTCCCAGGCAGCTTTTGGATGAATGGTCATTTAACCCTCTCTAAATCATCCATGGAGATGTGTGTTCCATACCAAAATGTCCTGATATTGGGTCATGTTCAAAATGTCTGCACTGAGAAAATATCCCTAGATTTAATGATCCCCTAATGTTTATTTACTAGTATATTTCTGGTTTATAGGATTAAAACATTAAAAGCACTATCACGTTCTTTTGGTCCAATAATTGTGCTGTGGCTGTATAGACAATAATAACTCTTCTTGCCATGGTAGTCTAGCAGCTGGTAATGACACATGGGACTAGGTAGATGGGTTGGCATGGAGCAGATGTCCCTTGGACATTTTACAAAGGACCAATTGTCCTACAAGGAACGTTTGAAGTGGTCTCAGCGTACATTAGGAGGGTAGCTTTGGACATATAGGAACATAGAACTAGAAGTCTCAGATTTATTAAATAATCTCAGTCCTGTACTTCACTCTTTCTTTGTAAAACTTACCTGAGGTTTAGCTGGGAATTATAATTCAATTCAATCTAAATGTCAACAATAACTATGCTACCACTATATGCCAGGTTTGCAAGGTTTGTGGGTGGTTCAGACATATTAAAAAAGGACTCTACATTGTAACACAGAAATCAGATTATATAAGACAGAGCTGAATAGTACAAAATGGAAGGGCTAGTTATATACAGTGATAAGGAAAAAGAAGTTGTAATTTATTCTATCTAGTGGAAGTGAACTGGGCGTGGGGATGAAATGGAAATCATGAAACTTCACCTTGGAATATAGCATAGTAGTAGGGTTTTGCAAGTTAAGATGGATTTCAAAAGAGGATGAGATGACATTTCAGTGTTTTTTTAAGACAGCATAAAGTTAGGTACAGAAAATGTTTTGTTTTAATGGTAATACTTTTGCTTAGCATCCTCAAGGGAACATGTTTTTCAAAATTCTTGTCACATCAGAAAACAAGTGTCTAGTTCTTTAGTACTCATGAAATTTGCAGGATAAGAAATTCACATATCAAAAATCAAAAAACTAATAGAATATAATAAAAAGCTAATATGCAAATAAACGAAATGGCTCAACGACCAGTTGCTATGACATGCACTGAACTCGAGGGGGCACCACAGAAGGAGCACTACTCAGCCAGAAGCCGCTCACTGATGGTGAGCACAGCAACTTGTTGGGAGCGTTTCCTACCTCAGGGGCAGTGCTAAGGATATCTGAATGCTGGCTTGGGCCCACTCTCGTGCACAAGGTTTCCAGTCTTACAAGAATAACCTTGAGCATTTGACTGTGATTCTTTTTCAGTCACAATTTGCCTATTTCACAAAACTCTCATAGTCCCTTAATGCCTTGTCTAGATTCTTTTTCTTGAGTTTCATTTTCTTCTTTTGAAAATCAGAGCAATCTACATAATAGGCTATCTGTCATAAGAGGGGGCGTAATAGCAAAGCAAACTCTCAACTCTATTGAAACTGAGAGTCTTAATGTAAGAAAAATGAAGTGAAGTAAAAAAATCAAGTTTGAAGAACATAGAACTGTATTAGTTAAATCTCACAAGAGGCAAATGTCACCAACAGAATGACATTTGAAAATGTTTTTATTTTTGAATTTATGCTCAATGTTTCTTTTGCTCACATAGTTCTAGGGTCAGTTGTTTTAATTTTTTCTCAACCAGTATATCCCTTCTCTCTTAGGGCTGGCGAGCAGACCAGTATAGTATTATAACATTAGAGATGTTACAATATGCAAAGGTTCCTATAATGGAACATAAATGATGCATATGTAATACTAGTTATTTCAAAATTCTGTATCCATTACACTCACTAATTTGCCCTCAAAGTTTTAGTTTTTGAAATATTAGAAACAAAATTAGTTATAAATTTAAGTGGCACAAGCCAGGAGAGCTGTGCTTCCTTCCTAACATTACATGTACAATTCAAATAAGGTCATATTATTTCATTACAAATTGTGGAAAATACCTACTCAGAAATGCAGAGCATTGAGCAATAGCATGCTCACATCATGTAAAAGGCAGAAGAAATGTACAGAGGAGATTGTGATAGAAAAATCAAGCAATTAGCCCCATTAATAAATAGTCTTCTTTGTACAGGATTTGGCATCAGACATATTTAGGTAAGAATCCCACCACCACTCTGTTAATAACTATGACCTTAGGCAAATTACTAATCACTCTGAGCCTCCATTAACTTAATCTATGAAATGGGGAAAATATAACTCAACCTCAGGGTAGTATAAGGAGTCAGAATAATATAAAGTAACATACAAAAACCTCAAAACAGTCGTTCCTAGAATCAATAGTAAAAAGAACACAGAGTTGCATCCCTTTAGTTTTGAAGTGGCAAATATATGAAGAATCATTCTGTAACTTGAGAGTGTTACATCTGCCCTCTGATTCACATTCTAGAATGTTAGGCCTTATTATTTTAAGTTATGTCTATTAAACCACAGGTTTTTCAGATGACACTGGCGGTACTTTGGATTCCACTGGTACCTCTTCTACACACATCATAGAAGGCAGCCATTTGTCCAACATTCCCTATAATAGGACTACATCATGCTCTTAAACCAAAACAGAAAGGGGACTGCCCAAATGCGCAGCGTGCACACGGCTTAATGACTAGTTCCTTATGTCTTGACTCCTCTAGGCTTTCTTGACACCAGCGCCTCCATGGCACTCTCCACCCTGCCAAGTGTTCTGTTTCTGAGCCAGTTATTAGCAAATGACTGCTGTTCCAAGCTCCTGGATGGCAGAAGCAGACCCTGTGAGAGATGTTATGATCTGGCTGGCCTTATCATTTATTGGCTTTGTTGGCGTTTGAAGGCTTCTGCATGCTAACACTTGCAGTGTAAGAGGACTAGAGCCAAAAAAAAAGGATCAAATTGTCAGCAAGTTCTCAGAGGAAAAGATGCAAACATCTTAAATATATTCATGTGATTGCATATATGCAGAAATGTAAGAAACACATATATTAGTTCGTTAGCATGTACATTCTTAAAAATGAATACACATATATAACTAAAAAGGAACTTAGATATTCTAACTCTATGGGTCACCAACATAAACCCTATATTGTGAAACATACAGTTGTTATTTATAGGCATGACATACAAAAGAATATCAACCTTGTATAAACGTGACCTTTATGCAAATCTATAGAAAATCTGTTACACAAATGTGTATTTAGGCTCCATATAAACATATGTAACCAAAATGCATAGAAAGACACAAAATATTTTGATAGAATGAACATTAGTTTTTTTAAACTTTATTTATTAATTTTTATTAATTTTTATTAATTTTTATACATATCTCCCCATTGCCCCCCCCTCCCTCCCAGGCATACCCCGACCCCCCAGTGTCTGTGATCATTGATTATGCTTATATGCCTGCATACAAATCCTTTGATTGATCACTTATCTATCTCACCTAACTTTAATCTTTCTGCTGTAATTTCACAGTCTGTTTGATGCTTTATGATTTTTGTCCTCCTGAGAATTATCAGTCTACTCCCTTTCTGTGCTCCTGATTCTATTATATTCACCAGTTTATTCTGTTGATCAAATTTTTAATTCACTTAACTTTTAGATTCACTTGTTGATAGATATGTATTTGTTGTTCATAATTTTTTGTCTTTTACCTTTTTCTTCTTCCTCTTCTAAAAGAGTACCTTTCAGCATTTCATATAATACTGGTTTGGAGTTGATAAACTCCTTTAGCTTTTTCTTCTCTGTGAAGGTCTTTATCTGCCCTTCAATTCTGAATGATAGCTTTGCTGGATAGATTATTCTTGGTTGTAGGTCCTTGCTGTTCATCACGTTGAATATTTCTTGCCACTCCCGTCTGGCCTGCATCGTTTCTGTTGAGAAATCAGCTGACAGTCGTATGGGTGCTCCCTTGTAGGTAATAAACTGTTTTTCTCTTGCTGCTTTTAATATTCTCTCTTTCTCTTTTGCTCTTGGTATTTTAATTATGATGTGTCTTGGTGTGGTCCTCTTTGGATTCCTTTTATTTGGGGTTCTGTGTGCTTCCTGGACTTGTAAGTCTATTTCTTTTACCAGATCTGGGAAGTTTTCAGTCATTATTTCTTTAAATAGGTTTTCAGTATCTTGCTCTCTCTCTTCTTCTGGCACCCCCACAATTCTGATGTTGGTAAGCTTGAAGCTGTCCCAGAGGCTCCTTACATTATCTTCACATTTTTGGATTCTTTTCTCTTCTTGCTTTTCCAGTTGAATGTTTTCTGCTTCTTTATATTTCAAATTTTTGACTTGATCCTTGCCTTTCTCTAGTCTGCTGTTAGGACCCTGTTTAATAGTTTTTATTTCAGTCAGTGTATGTTTAATTTCTAGTTGGTCTTTTTTTATCTTTAGTTGGACCTTTTCCATCTCCTCTTGGGTCTCACTAACTTTATCCATCTTTTCTAGCATATTCTTGAAAAACCTTATAAGCGTGGTTTTGAACTCTATATCCAGTCGTTTTTTCCCCTCCATTTCTTTTGTTTGTAATCCCTTCCCTTGTCTCGGCATTTTCACTATGCTGGGGAAACTTCTGTGTTGGATTCAGCTTTATGATACCAGACGTGCAAAGCCCCAGAAGCCTCTGTTGAGCTTGGGATGGGTGGAGTCTCAGGGCTTAAGGGACCGCCTTGCCTTCCAGTCGGCCCCACCCTCCACGGCCCCTGAGTCTCACGTGACTGGGTAATGGCTGGAGCGGTCCTTGTGCGCGCTCCGCACCCGCAGTGCCTCTAGACCACTGCCTTTCCTGCTTCCCTGCGCACCAGGACCACACGAGTCTAGGTCTCCACGGTTTCGTCCAAAACAGGGGTTTAGTGAAGTTAGAAGTGGCAAGTTGGGAGGGTCTGTCTCCCGCCCACTCGTGAAAGCCAGCGACACAATCAGCAATCTGTCCTGCGCACAGTGCCATGCGCGCCACCAGGCCTTTGATCTTTTGCGACTCCCCTAAATTTCTGTGCACTTCTCCCTTTTCACAGTCCAAACTCCCCCCGTATGAGTTTCGGCTGGATCTGGGGTTTAGTGTCGTAGGATAAGGGGTTCAATGCCTTTGAGAGTCTCCATTTCCCTCCTGCCAGAGAAAGCCAGCCAGGTACTCCGGCACCCGCTCTCTCCTCGCACGCGTCTCTATACCTCAGCTTTTTGCAGCTCCTCTGGGTCTCCGTGAGCCCCTCTCTTTCCCTCTAGTTGTAGAACTTCCACTCAGCCAGCTTTCCGGTGGTTCTGGATGATGTCCGTTCTGTCTTTTAGTTGTAGTTTTGAAATTGTTGTGTGAGGCAGCAGTGTAGGTGTTTACCTATGCCGCCATCTTGGATTCATCTCCTGAACATTAGTTTTATCACCAGTTTGAAATACTGCACTTTGTCAAATAGTTGTCTGATGCTTTCTTTTAATTATTTCTCATTCTTTTCACATAAGGTGTTTTCATCATCTTTACATTTTTCACTAAAATAATGACATTGCCTCCTGTTATTGATGGGTAGTCATTCTTTAATATCTGTTACTTTCTTGGAGCTTCTTACGGTTGTCCTATGGGTTAAAGACTTAATGTTATTGTTTTGGGTCTTACTGAGACAGCAAAACCCTAAGAGAAGAGAACTTATCTGTGACAAATTTTTAAAAATGTAGTGTCATTTAGAGAGAAATGTAAAATAACCTGCTTAGAATTTACTGGAAATGTTTTATAATGCAGTGTTCTATAATGCAGTCACTGAGAGATGGTCCCAAGTTCAAATCCTGACTCTACCAGTTACTGGCTGGCTGCTTGACCTTAAGAAAATTGCTAACTGCTCTCTAGGTCTGTTTCATCATTAGGAAAGGGAAGTTTCATAATTACTGCCCCATAGGGTGGATTTGAGTATTCAATGAGAGGATGCATTTAAAATACTGTTTGCTTACTGCTTAAAACACAGGAAGTTCTCAGTAAGCATCAGCTGTTATTGTTGCTGCTTTAAAATTGGTATCTGCAAAACCAGATAACTCTAGTACAATTCTCTCTAAGGATATATCTTGTGCATATGTGGATTTAATGGCCTCCAAGATATATTATGTCAGAATGTGGGATGCTGATTTCACCATAGTCTGTTCACAGATAAACCTTTACCGGGAATAATTTCCCATATGATTGATAACAGCATTTGTGATAAAATGATAGACAACCACAGGTATTCTATTTCAAGCAATTAAAGGCATGAGCCCCATACTAAGTAAATTTCTTCCCAATATGCTGACACAAAATTTAAAAAATAATAATAATACACATCTTTTTTTTCCAAGCAAAATGTCAATTTCAGATTTCTCAGACATCAGCAGAACATTTGCTTTGTTAAGAGTCCTACCACTTGTCAGAAAAAGTAGGATATGCAGTGTTTGCTTTGCTCTCATATAAACCTTAAGCACTCACAAAGGTGTATATATACACAGAATAACATATTTATGTACACATACCCGAAATAACATGTCTTAAGAAGTTATTCATTTAGAAAATTATTTTCTCCTGGCTTTGCTGTATAATTCCTTGAGTATAGTATACAAAGAATCAGTTGACTTAATAAAAAATTTTTTTCAGGAATAACCTTCTTGGAGAGAGGGAGGATGGGGGGAAAGAGCAAGAAAGAGATGGTTGTATATTTTTCACAGTTGTGTGGTAGGACATGCAGATATAAGTGTGTGTTTGTACAATGATTTACCTTGCCATACACTTGATAAATCACTGAATATTTCTTTGAAATCTTTCTTACCTCAGTTTACTCTCCTTTCTCCATGTCACATTGTTCAATGAAATTGTTTATGTCAAATGAATCAATGCATGAGGACATCAATTTATTTGCACAGAATGATCACTGCTAGGATTAAAAGATACCCAATTTGCATTGCATGGTGAGAAAGGACTCAAAACAACAGCACCATTTATATATTTTATTTTGCATTATAGATATATATATAATAAGGTTTCTAAAAATATAATTTTATACATACACAGTATAGAAATCTTTATGTATTTAATGGTTTGCTCACTTGGTAATTTTGCTTCCTACACTCTTGCACATGCCTTAATGCCTTGAAATAGCACCATGGTTAGCAGGATTTGGAGTTTTTTGTTGTTGTTTTTTACCCAGTATTTGGATAATATGGGATATTATTATTTTGTTCATTTTCATAAAGCTCACCTAAACCACTTGACTGTAACTATGGAACAGAGACATCAAAATTCCACCTCCTAGCACAGTTAGATATCTTTCTGTTGAATTCATTTTCATTTCTCTTTATGCACAAACAACCCCCTCCCACACTCTTGAAGTCTTTGCTTCTTGAAGTTGATGCATGTTGTCTAAAGAGCTAGAGAAGGGGTTTTATACAAGTCTCTAAGTTGGCAGTGCTATTTGAAAAAGTTTCCAGAGCTGACTGAATCTACATTATGTTTATCCAGCACCATTAATCCATTGCCACCAGAAATGGTCAATTAATTCACCTTGTAAAATTTATTAGTCTCATTTGACTTCTTTATAAGAACAATGATTTAGTTGTGAAGTAGTAATGTGTATATTCTAGGGACAGGGGTGCATGAAAGCAAATGTCTCCTGGATATGTTATAGCTCTTTGTAATATATCAAGTCAACTTCTGTATAATTATTCACCACAGCAAAAGTATGTGATAATGTGTGTGTGTGCGTGCGTGCATGTGCTCATGCATGCGTGCACCACTACTCATGTAATATTGATAATATCCAGTGAATCTGTAAATGCATGTCATCTTTGCCTTTGATTCTTAATTTAAGAAAACTCAAGAGAAATAGAAAGAACCACTTTGACTCATTTTTACCATAATGCAGTGCGGTCAGGAGACATTATCCTGATACCACTAGCTCAATATTAAGATTTACATATAGCAATATTTGCTAATCACATAGAAAGAAGAGAAATGCAAAGGTCACTTTGCTAGCACTCTCACTGCACCCTCTGCATGTTCATATTCTTCAATGATAAGCTCAGTTGTTTATTTGTGTTAGTGTTACTGGGGAAATTGGGCTATCCTCTTTCCCACTGTGTGCTGGGAGTGGGTTCTTACAATATTTCAAGAAAAATAACAATTTTTCTGAGACTCCCACAGGAGGATGAGTGATGTTTATTTCTGTGAGATTACATTTCTGCATTTCCAAAGCTCCTTTCCAGTCATAGAAGAAGCATAGCTGGGGTTTCAGTAAGGCTAAAAGCAAAGCCAGTCACCAGAGTTCCTGTTCCATGTTGCAGCCAAGTCCAGTTCAGCGTCAGGCTAGTGGCAACCCATTAGTCCATTGGGTGTGGGGCCCACATACCGATGGCCAGGTGGGTGAATGCCAGGAAGCAGTAGTGAGAGAGCCCTGCAAGCCAGGAGTCAAGTGTAACACACCAAGAGGATCCAAGAGAGTTTCTTTGTTTAGGGAATTGAGGTTCCCAAATCTCACACTCTTCCTATAGCCACACCTATTCTGGCCAATGACCAGGTGTGACTGACAAATAAGTATTTTCTCAACTTCACCCCAGCTTTCCTGGGCATGCATTTATTTACCTCCCTGTTCAGTCCCCAGCAATCTGAGGAAAATAGACTGATGTCTCCCTGGGGAGTATAAGAAGTTGAAGCTACCAAGGTGACATACCTATAATATTCGCCCTTCCCTTTGCTCCTTTCCTATTATTAATAACTGGGTTAATTATAATGGTATCATTATTACCCAAGAATTCTATTATATGGGATCATGGAATCTCTTACAGGGTTAAGATCTAAGATTTGTTATTTTTGTCTTAGTACCTTTAAACTCTCCACAATGACAATATCTTCTCTAGAGAATGAAATAGATTAAAGATCAATCTGACTTTGTCAATTATATATCTTTCCAGTTATATTTAAGCACATTGTTTTTTGTTATATATGAATTATAGTCATTATTATAAATTGTTTTAGAAGTGCATCATAATTTCTCACACTTTATTTCAATGACTACAGGAAACTAAGTCTTAAAATCACATAATTTATGGTGAATAGGAAATTCAAGGAAAAAAATAAATACATTTATTTTGAAGGTGAATATAAGTTGGAAAAAAATCTTATAATTATCTAAATGTTTTTGTTCTTGGGAAGCAATTTGTTATTGCCTTAGGGTATATCTTTGCAGGAATTCTGGTTAAAGATGGCACACTGAACATACATTTTTTTTTTAGTTTTTCTCTTCCTCCTCTCAACTATGAGATGATAGTGAGGGTACATAAATTTGAATAATCATAAGTAACCCTGAAAATGAAAACAGATTTCATTTGCACTTCAGAGAAGTTGATTCTTTAGAGCATTCTGTAATAGAATAGAATTAAATTGGCTGAGAAATCAAAGCATAGGGGGACAAAGCCTAGAGTATGACCAGTAAAGTGCAGGAGATCTCCTCATAATTGGGTTTGAAAGAGGTGCAAACCCAGAACCAGCAGCTACAGAAAAAAAAATCAACCATTGACCCGTAATCAGGATTATAAGTGACTAATAGTTTGATTAGGCATCCCCAAACAGAGGAAGATGTGTCTATCATTTGCTCAAGATAAATCCCAAAACCAGCTTTCTGTAGAAACTATATCATTCACCTAGTGTAAAGCTACTTGGACTCTTTATGCCTATGAAAAAAGCAGAAAAAAAATCAAAATAATTTAAAACTTAACATGGGGTGGGGCCAGTGAAGGGTTAAAAGGGAAGGCAGAACTGCTGACTGCTCTGCTCCAGACAGAGCCCCTTTTTATTTATTTATTTATTTATTTATTTAATCTTTATTATTCAGATTATTACATTTGTTTCTCTTTTTTTCCCCTCCATAGCTCCCCTCCACCTGGCTCCTACCCCTCCCTCTACCTTTACCTCCCTCCCATTGACCGCATCCATAGGTGTATGATTTTTGTCCAGTCTCTCCCTGTACACCCCTCACCCCTTTTTAGAAAATTGAATTTATTGGGGTGACATTGGTTAATAAAATTATATCAGTTTCTGGTGTAAAATTCTATAATACATTGTCTGCTTATTGTATTATGTGTTCCCCACTGCAAACCAGGATCCTTCCATCATCATTATCTCCCCTCTACTCTCTCCTCCCTCCTCCCAACCCTCTTTCTATTTTCAGATCATATCTGAATACTCTTGGAAGTTCATGCCTCTGCATAATATTGTCAGTATTTTCCTGAATTTTTTATTAATTTATTTCATTCTCACAATAACCCATGTGTGGTAGGTCCTATTATTACAATTATCTAAGAGATAAGTGAACTGGAACACACAAATATCACATAATTTGTTCAAGTTCATACAGCTAGCAAGGGTTAGAACTGAGACTCGAGATCAGTACTGTATCCTTAACCAAGACCCTAGGCCAAGCAGATGTAATGCCTGCTATTTGATGTGTCATAGAAAATGACAGATTTTCCACATAGAGGAAAGGACCAGAAAAATAGGCCAACAAACCTACAAGAAAAACTCATGCCATCTGCCTGTGTTTTTCAACTGAGTCACTAGTTCAAGAGTCTGAACAGACAACCAAGAATCAGCAAACATTTTAGGAAAACCAATAGCCAGTAATGAAGATGAACAAAAGACTTAAAACTAAAAAAGCCAGAGATATTTTTAAGAAACAAAAGAGAGATTTAACAATTATAAGAATTATGCTTAGAGAAATAAAAGATATTTCATCAATAAAAAGTAACACTGCAATGAAAAAAAGTAATTTTATAAAAGTGAAGTCTCTTGGAATTTCAAATGTAATACTTAATTTTTTTTAAAAGTCCACAGAGTAGCTAAGTAATAATACAAAAGACCTAGTTTAAGTAAAATTGTTTATCTTGAGTAACATAACTATGAACTCCCTTGGAATATGGATAAGATGAAAGAAATTAAGAAATGCAAAGGATCAAAGCAGGCATTCAAACAGCCATTAAGTAGAGATTTTAGAATGAGGAAATTTAGGAGAAAATGATAAAATAACACATGAACATAATTTTAATTATGATTCAAAAAGGTCATTTTTTTAGTATTTAAAGAATATGCTGGCTATCAAACAGAATGGGATAAAAGTTTTAAACCTGTAAATATTTTGGGAAAATTTCTGAATTTGAAGAAAAATGATAAAATCTTTCAGAATGAAAAAAATATATATAGGTTGTTTCCAAAGGAATAAGAGCTCAGTGTAGCTTTATATTGATTGCCACCAAACACCAATCTGGTAGTAATGGAGCAATGCCTTCATAGTTTGGAGGTAAATGACCTACAACTTGCATTTACAAATTCATCTGTCAATAAATTTAAAAAAACCCACAACAGACTGACTCATATATTTTATGTCTCATTCATATTTGTTTCAAACGTTTTCTTGAATAAATACTGAGTGGCCAGATTATTATGAACTCTGAAAGCGTAATAATCTGGCCACTCAGTGTATATCCTATATAATAAAAGGCTAATATGCAAATTGCCCCCTTGACCAGGAGTTCAACCAGTAGTCAGGCTGACCAACTGCCCATGTCCCTTCCCCCTGGCCAGGCTGGCTGGACCTCAACCATGCACAAATTTCTGAACCAGTCCTCTATATATATACACATACACTGAGTGGTCAGATTATTATGTATTCAGAGATCATAATAATATGGCCACTCAATGCATATTCAAACAAACAAAAAAATCCAAAATTAAAGTTATTTAATCCAAGGTAGAACTAAACTAGGAGAGCAAATAGTTAAAATCAAAGGTGATGACTATGAAGTAGATTCTAACTGTGCCAGAAAGTCAATTAATAAAGTTTGTCTTCAAGAAGAAAGTGAATTTTATCTATAGAATGTGATAGGCCTCTGTCTCAATTATCAACAAGAAACAAACAAAAAAATGAAACTCTGGGAAACATTTAGAGTTTTTTAGAAACAAAAATAAAATAAAATTATGTGCATAATATAAAATAAAATAAATGGTGGTATAATTTTGAACAGGTAGTTAAATACCAAATATTAATTTCACTTAGGCATGTAAAAAATTCTTATTTCAGTTGCAAGATTTTGGGAAATAGAATTTAAGTTCTTTGGTAAAATCACAGTATTTTTTATCTAGCATTATACCATATTTTACCTATTCACAATATGGTTTTTATTAGTTATCTATCTTTAAGTTAATAGTAGACCAAACATTCAAGAGAGTTAATTTTAGTTAGAGACCATGAATGTTCTAAATCATGGCAACTTGAAAATGTGCTCGTTATGTTATAGCTGACAGAAGTCAGAAACAGGAGAAACAGAGGAGAGAAGCTACATATGAATTTCCTCTTATTATATAGCAAGGAATCAATAGATATTGTTTAACAATTATGCAATATAAGTAAAGATATATATGATTTTATAGTTAAAAATATAACTACAAGAGGAACAACACTTATAAAAAAATAAAGCAGGGAGAGGAGAGGAAAATAGAGGTATCAGTAATTAAATTGGCAAATTTTCTCTAAGATGCCAAGAGGTATCATACAATGGATAAATAAATTGACAAATCAAAAAAATAACG
Organism: Lasiurus cinereus; assembly: GCA_011751065.1. Classification (NCBI taxonomy): domain Eukaryota; kingdom Metazoa; phylum Chordata; class Mammalia; order Chiroptera; family Vespertilionidae; genus Lasiurus; species Lasiurus cinereus. Next base: position 15,633,161 of record JAAGEH010000005.1, on the reverse strand, counting down.
ATGTGATAACATTTAGGTTTATGATTGTAACTATAAGTTAATTTGTGAAAATTAAGCAGAAAGTCAAATAGTGTGTCTATAAAGTGGGGTGTTGGGGTGGGGGGAGAGCGCAGAATGCTTTAATTTCACATATACTCTTCTGTACTATTTGAGATTTTAAATCAGGAACATACCAAACATTATAAAAATGTATGTATGCATATACATGTGTGTGTGTATGTGGAAACATGCAAATACCTGAATTTAAGCAGGTACGTATATTCCCTTCCACCCTTTCATATTTTTTCCATAGAGTGTTTATAAAACACATATGGGTGTCTGTCTGCATATATCTAATGCCTTTTAGTCAAGACCTGTGTTCAATCAATCCTGCATCACCATTGTACTTTTCCCTAAGAGTGGAACAGTTTCTAGGAATAATCTATATATATAAAAGGAGACCGGGAGTTTGATCACTTGCTATGATGTGCACTGACCACCAGGGAATGAAGGAAGGCTCTGGCCAGCAGCCGGCAGCCAGGGAAAACATGGCCTGGTCAGCAGGCAGAAGGCCCCTATTGGTTCTGATTGCCAGCCAGTCCTAGGAACCCTACCCATGCATAAATTTTGAACACTGGGCCACTAGTATAATCATATGGTGCAATAAATTTTAGTATCTATTAGATATACAAAGCTAACCTCATGACTCTAAAGATGTGGTGGTATATTCAGCTTTGTGGTCTTTATTATTTTCTTGTCAGTCATTAGGGTTTCAAATGTGGTTTCTCATGAAAGAAGCTGGCTAGTACCCATTCAGAAGATTTGGTGTGCACTGGTTACAGTTCGGAAGGGTACTTTGATTTCTAAGTAGAACACATTCGGAGGGTAATGAGTTTAAGATGTTAAAATTTCACAGTACAGAAATTTGTCCAGATCATGATCCAAACATACTTCATAAAATCCATGCACCTGAAGGAAGTCTAAAGTATCTGATCAGTATATTCTCTTCCTTCATCTAAACTATTCAAGGAGATAAGTTGGATGAAGTTTTTATATAAACTAATAAATATATTAGCATTATTTTTTTTCTAACCAGGAGGGTGTCTAACTTTTTATATTGTCAATTTTTCAAATTCTAGTTCTAGTGTCATCTTTTTTAATTTTATTGAGAAATAATTGACAAATATAATTGTAAATATTTAAAGTGTACAATGTGATGATATACAATGTAGAATGATTACCAAGACTAAGGTAATTACTATATCCATGACCTCACAGTTAATATAGGTCACTCTTTTGTGTATGTGTGGTGAGAATGTTTAATATCTACTCAGCAATTTTCAAGTATACAGTATCACAGTATTAACAATAGTTAGTATTCTATACATTAGATCCTTAGAATTTATCCTAATAAAAGAGTAATATGAAAATTGACCATCACTCTAACATACAAGATGGCTGCCCCCATGAGGTCAAAGATGTCTGCCCCATGTGGACACAAGATGGCCAGCAGGGGAGGGCAGTTGGGAGGGACTAGGTCTGCAAGGGAGGGCAGTTGTGGGCAATCAGGCCAGTAGGGGAGGGCAGTGGGGATCAGGCCTGCAAAAGAGGGCAGTTGGGGGTGATCAATCCTGCAGGGAGGGCAGTTAGGGGTGACCAGGCTGGCAGAGGAGGGAAGTTGGGGTTGACCGGGCCTGGAGGGAAGAGCAGCTTGGAGGGACCCAGGCCTGCAGGGGAGAGCAATTGGGTGGAACCAGGACTGCAGGGAGAGGGCAGTTAGGGGTGACCAGACTTTCAGGGAAGGGCAGTTAGGGGTGACCAGACCTTCAGGGGAGGGCAGTTAGGGGCAATCAGGCAGACAGTGGTGTGGTTAGGAGGTGATCAGGCTGGCAGTCAGAAGCAGTTAGGGGGAATAAGGAAGGCAAGCAGACAAGCAGTTGGGAGCCAGCAGTGCTGGATTGTGAGAGGGATGTCTGACTGCCTGTCAGGTAGGATTGGGCCTAAATGGGCAGTCAGGCATCCCTCTCAGGGTGCCAGATTGGAGAGAGTGTAGGCTAGGCTGAGGGACACACCCCCTGTGCACAAATTCCGTGCATCGGACTTCTAGTCTCTATATATAAAAGCCTGAGCAACCAGATACTAGACAACCAGATGACTGGCTGATAGCTATGATGTGCACTGACCACCAGGGAGCAGACACTCAACACAGGAGCTGCCCCTGATGATCCGAGTGCTCCCACAGTGGGAGCACCGCTCAGATGACAGGCCAGATTCTGGGCTGATGGCTGCACAGCTCTAGGGGCATGAGCCTCTCAGCAGACACTCCCCCTGTGTGCCCAAGGTGCAGCAGCCTCAGGCACAGTGAGGCTGAGATGAATGGGAGCAGCGCTAGCCCAGGCTCAGGCTCCTCTGAGGCCACCTGCCGCTTCGCACACTACTCCACACTGAGCAGGATTGAAGCAGATAGCTGGATGGAGCCCGATGAGCTGGCAGGTAAGGCTGGGCTGCAGCAGAGCGGAGGTCCACTGATCCCCACAGGCCAGGCCGAGAAACCCCACCAGTGCATAAATCTATGTGCCTGGCCTCTAATTCTTCTAATACCTGAAAATTTATGATCTTTGAGCTACATCACCATTTCCCTCTTCCTTCAGCCCCTGGTAGCCACCAGTCTATCCTTTGTTTCTATAAAATCTTGAGGGGGTGACGGAGCGGGGGGGTATTGTGTGTGTGTGTTTGTTTGCCTTTAGATTCCACATATAAGTAAAACCATACAGTATTTGTCTTTCTCTTTCTGGCTTATTTCACTTGGCATAATGCCCTCCACATTCATCCAAGCTGTTGCAAATGGCAGTGTTTCCTTCTTTTATGGCCTAATAATATTCCATAATCTATACACACTGCATTTTTTTTTCCATTGAAGAACATTTATTTTGTTTCCATATCTTAGCTATTGTGAGTAATGTTGCAGTGAACATAGGGGTGGAGGTATTTCTTCAATATACTGATTTTAATTCCTTTACATATATCCCCAGGAGTGTGCTTGCTGGGTTGTATGGTAGTCTAGTTTTAATTTTGCCAGATTATTTCCCAAAATGACTGTATCAATTTACATTCCCACCAATGATGTTTGAGTACCCTTTTCTCAACATTCTCATCATCATTTATTATATCTTATCTTTTTTATAATAGCCATCCTAACAGGTGTGAGGTGATTTAGATTTAAAATTTCTGATGATTAATGATGTTGATCACTTTTTCATATATCTGTTGACTACCTGTATTCCTTTAGAGAAAAAAAAAATATCTATTTACTTCTCTTACCCATTTCTTTCTTTTTTTTTTTACATTTCAGTTTTTTATTTTTATTAATTTTTTATACATATCGCCCCATTGCTCCCCCTCCCTCCCAGGCATACCCCAACCCCCCAGTGTCTATGTTCATTGGTTATGCTTATATGCATGCATACAAGTCCTTTGATTGATCTCTTATCTACCTAACCTAACTTTAATCTTCCTGCTTTAATTTCACAGTCTGTTTGAAGCTTTACTGTCTCTGTATCTATCCTTTTGTTCATCAGTTTATAATGTTCTTTATTATCCACAAATGAGTGAGATCATGTGATGCTTCTCCTGCATTGACTGGCTTATTTCACTAAGCATAAGGCTCTCCAGTTCCAACCAGGTTGCTGCAAATGGTAAGAATTCCTTCTTTTTAATGGCGGCATAGAATTCTATTGTGTAGATGTACCACAGTTTTCTGATCCACTCATCTGCTTAAGGGCACCTAGGCTGTTTCCAAATTGTAACTATTGTAAATTGTGCTGCTATGAACATAGGGGTGCATAAATCCTTTGTGATTGGTGTTTGTAATTTCTTAGGATAAATTCCTAAGAGTGGGATTACAGGGTCAAATGGGAGATCCATTTTTAGTTTTTTGAGGAAATTCCATACTGTTCTCCATAGTGGCTGCGCCACTCTGCATTCCCACCAACAGTGCACAAGGGTTCCTTTTTCTCCCCATCCTCGCCAACACTTGTCATTTGTTGATTTGTTGATGATTGCCTTTCTGACAGGTGTAAGATGGTATCGCATTGTCATTTTGATTTGCATCTCTCGGATGATTGACTTTGAACATGTTTTCATGTGTCTCTTGGCCTTCCTTCTGTCGTCTTTTGAAAAGGTTCTATTTAGGTCCATTGCCCATTTTTTTATCATATCGTCCATCTTCCTTTTATTAAGTTGTATAAGTTGGCTGTAGATTTTGGAGATTAAACCTTTATCAGTGATAACATTTGCAAATATGTTCTCCCATACAGTGATCTTTCTTGTTGTTGTTGTTGTTTTTTTTTTTAATTAAATCTTTATTATTCAGATAATTACATTTGTTTCTCTTTTTTCCCCTAGCACCACTCCACCCAGCTCCCACCACTCCCTCTGCCCTTACCTCCCTCCCTTTGACTTCATCCATAGGTGTATGATTTTTGTCCAGTCTCTCCCTGTACACCCCTCACCCCTTTCCCCCTGAGAATTATCAGTCCACTTTCTTTCTGTGCTCCTGATTCTATTATATTCACCAGTTTATTCTGTTGATCAAATTTTTAATTCACTTAATTTTTAGATTCACTTGTTGATAGATATGTATTTGTTGTTCATAATTTTTTGTCTTTTACCTTTTTCTTCTTCCTCTTCTAAAAGAGTACCTTTCAGCATTTCATATAATACTGGTTTGGAGTTGATGAACTCCTTTAGCTTTTTCTGATCTGTGAAGCTCTTTATCTGCCCTTCAATTCTGAATGTTAGCTTTGCTGGATAGATTATTCTTGGTTGTAGGTTCTTGCTATTCATCACGTTGAATATTTCTTGCCACTCCCGTCTGGCCTGCATCGTTTCTGTTGAGAAATCAGCTGACAGTCGTATGGGTGCTCCCTTGTAGGTAATAAACTGTTTTTCTCTTGCTGCTTTTAATATTCTCTCTTTCTCTTTTGCTCTTGGTATGTTAATTATGATGTGTCTTGGTGTGGTCCTCTTTGGATTCCTTTTATTTGGAGTTCTGTGTGCTTCCTGGACTTGTAAGTCTATTTCTTTTACCAGATCTGGGAAGTTTTCAGTCATTATTTCTTTAAATAGGTTTTCAGTATCTTGCTCTCTCTCTTCTTCTGGCACCCCCACAATTCTGATGTTGGTACGCTTGAAACTGTCCCAGAGTCTCCTTACATTATGTTCACATTTTTGGATTCTTTTCTCTTCTTGCTTTTCCAGTTGAATGTTGTCTGCTTCTTTATATTTCAAATTTTTTACTTGATTCTTGCCTTTCTCTAGTCTGCTCTTAGGACTCTGTATAATATTTTTTATTTCAGTCAGTGTATGTTTAATTTCTATTTGGTCCTTTATCATCTTTAGTAGGACGTTTTCCATCTCTAGTTGGCTCTTTTGTATCTCTAGTTGGTCCTTTTTCATCTCCTCTTGGCTCTCGCTAAATTTATCCATCTTTTCTAGCATATTCTTGAAAAACCTTATAAGCATGGTTTTGAACTCTATATCCAGTCGTTTTTTTTCCCTCCATTTCTTTTGTTTGGTATCCCTTCCCTTGTTTCGGCATTTTCACTATGCCGGGGAAACTTCTGTGTTGGATTCAGCCTTATGTTACCAGACGTAAAACCTAAGAAGCCTCTGTTGAGTTTGGGATGGAGTCTCAGGGCTTAAGGGACTGCCTTGTCTTCCAGTCGGCCCTGCCCTCCATGGCCCCTGCGTCTCACGTGACTGGGTAATGGCTGGAGCGGTCCTTGTGCGCGCGCCCACAGTGCCTCTAACCGCTGCCTTTCCAGCTCCCCTGCTCACCAGGACCACACGAGTCTAGGTCCCCAGGGTTTCGCCCAAAATAGGGGCCCAGTGGACTCAGAAGTGGCACAGTTGGGAGGGTCTGTCTCCCGCCCACTCGCGAAAGCCAGTGGCACAATCAGCAATCTGTCCTCCGCGCAGCACCGTGCGCGTGCTCGACCAGACTTGATCCTTTGCGACTCCCCTAAATTTCTGTGCACTTCTCCCTTTTCACAGTCCAAACTCCCCCCGTATGAGTTTCGGCTGGATCTGGAGTTTAGTGTCGTAAGATAAAGGGTTCAATGCCATTGGGAGTCTCCGTTTCCCTCCCGCCAGAGAAAGCCAGCCAGGTTCTCTGGCACCCGCTCTCTCAGCGCGCGCGTCTCTGTACCTCGGCGTTTTGTAGCTCCTCTGGGTTTCTGTGAGCCCCTCTCTTTCCTTCTAGCTATAGAACTTACACTCGGCCAGCTTTCCTGTGGTTCTGGATGATGTCTGTTCTGTCTTAGTTGTAGTTCTGAAATTGTTGTGTGAGGCAGCAGTGTAGGTGTTTACCTATGCCGCCATCTTTGATTCTTTCTTGTTGTGTTGTCGATGGTTTCTTTTGCTGTGCAAAAGCTTTTTATTTTAATGTAGTCCTATTTGTTTATTTTTTCTTTAGCTTCCAGTGTCTTTGGATCAGTATCAGTGAAGAAGTTCTTTCGGCATATATCTGAGATTGTGCTGCCTGTGGATTCCTCTAGTATTTTTATGGTTTCCCTTCTAATGTTTAAGTCCTGTATCCATTTTGAGTTTATTTTTGTATTTGGTGTAAGTTTGGGGTCCACTTTCATTTTTTTGCATGTATCTGTCCAATTTTCCCAACACCATTTATTGAAGAGGCTATCTTGGCTCCGTTGAATGTTCATGCCTCCTTTGTCAAATATTAGTTGAGCATAGTGGTTTGGGTGGATATCTGGGTTCTCTATTCTATTCCATTGGTCTATATGTCTGTTCTTGTGCCAGTACCAGGCTGTTTTCAGAACAGATGCTTTGTAGTATAGCTTAAAATCTGGTATTGAGATCCCACCTACTTTATTCTTCTTTCTCAGAATTGCTGTAGCTATTCGTGGTCTTTTTTTGTTCCAGATGAATCTATGAAGAATTCTTTCTAGGTCTGTGAAATATGTCGTTGGTATTTTAATGGGTAGTGCGTCTGTATATTGCTTTGGGTAGTATGGACATTTTAATGATGTTGATTCTCCCAATCCATGAGCATGGTATGCTCTTCCATCTGTTAACATCTTCCTCTATCTCTTTTTTCAGTGTCCTTCTCTTACCCATTTCTATTGTATTATTTGCTTTTAAGCCATTAAATTATATTCATTTCTAACATATTTTGGATATTATCCCCTTATCAGATATATGGTTTACAAATATTTCTTCCTAGTCTCTAGTTTGCCTTTTCAATATTGTTTCTTTTGCTATGAAAAAAAAAGTTTTAGTTTAATTTAGTCCAATTAATGTCAAGGGTATATTTCCTATGTTATTATTTAGGAGTTTTATGATTTCAGATTTTCTACTTCACTCTTTGATCCATGTTGAGTTAATTTTTTGTAGCTGTGTAAGACAGTAATCCAGGTTCATTCTTTTGCATGGGGATTTCCAGTTTTCACACACCATTCTGGACATATCATACTACTTGATTTCAAACTGTATTACAAAGCTATAGTAATCAAAATATTATGGTACTAACATAACAAAAAAGATACACAGACCATTGGAATAGATAGTTCAGACACAAACCCATCCATATACAGTCAACTATTATTTTAAATCTCTCCCCCCTTTCCCTTTCACTTTCACATTGATTTTTAGCGAAAGTGAAAGGGAAGGTGGGGGAAGAGAGATTAACATCAATATGAAAGAGACACATCGATTTGTTGCCTCCCACATGTGCCTATAACTGGGGCCCAGGATCCAGCCTGCAACTGAGGTACATGCCCTGGACCAAAATCCAACCCAGAACTCTTCAGTCCACAGGCCAGTGCTCTATCCACTTAACCAAACTAGCCATGGCCAATGAACTACTTTTTAATAAGGATACCAAAAACACACAATCTTTTCAATAATGATGTGGGGAAATCTCGTACCACCTTTTTCATGAAGTCTTTCCCAGTCATCCCAGTCCATTTATTAATGAGTGCTGTAAATAAGCAACATTTATTGAGGACTAATTATCAGGAAGTCAGATATACATATAAATTAGGATTATAGACATTGTCCTTAAGTAACCAACACTCTAGTGCAGCAATTTTCAATGGGTGTGCTGCCAGAATTATTAAAACTTGCAATGCCTATTTATTCAGTGGCACTAACCTCTTTTCCCTTAGATTGTCAAATAAAAAAAAATGAAAACAGCAATACAACAATAGTTACCCAGTGTGAATAAATCGAAATGATACCTATTTTTTTGTCAGATCAGCAACATAATTTTTTGATGTGCCACAGAATTTTAGTAATTAGTTTATGTGTACTAGGAGATGAAAAAAGTTGTTTCAGTGAGCAAAACAGAGACGAGGGAAGTCAACATATCTATATTATAAAGAGGTAATATGCAAATTAGTCCCGAACTCTGTAACTTGTCAAGACCAGACAGGAGGAGGTTGCTCACACAAGTGAAGCCCAGAATGGAGATGGAGACAGAGGCAGGAAGGCCTGCTGGAGCCAGACACCGGCAGGGAGGCCGGGGGATGCTAAGAGTCAGGCATGGGTCCTGGCCTCCTGCAGTGCCATCGGGCCTAACTCCTGCGCCAGCTGGTGCTGTGCAAGTCAGGCATGGGTATTGGCGCCCCGCGGCTACATCCTGACTGATTCCTGTGGTGGCTGGTGATGCACGAGTCAGGCATGGGTCCTGGCCGCCCCGCAGGGTGTCTCCTTGTGCAATTTCAATCACACACTGGGCCTCTAGTAATGTAATAAAGGGAAGGAAATGCTCCTGGTAGAGGGAAGCATTGAATGCTTTAGGAACCCACTGGGACCCAGTTTAGTTAGAAATGAGAAAAACTTAGTGAACTTGTTAAAGGAATTTCTGAGTCTAATAATAATGGACAAGTAATAGTTAATCAGGCAAAGAAGCCTTCTAAGTGTCTTCTAGTCAGAGGACACCATTACAACATATATTAATTGTACTCAGATAGTTGTCCAAGTTGTGTTCCTAAAGAATTGCCTTGGCTGCTTGCAGGGACTGGATGAGTCAAGGATGTGAGCAGAGAACCATATGGAGACTATTGCAGTGATTTGTGTGAAAAATGATTGTGGCTTGGACCATGGTTGCAGAAAAAGATGAAAAGAATAGAAGGGATTTGTGATATATTTTGGAAGAAGAAATGACAGAAATAGGTGATGGGCTATTTGCTGGGAAGTGGAGCAAAAAGAGGAACAAAAAATCATTTCCAGCAGCCAGATGGGCAGTAGAATTTTCACTGAGATAGGGCAGTCTGAGGAACAACATGTTTAGAATGAGTAAGATAATTAATAGTTTAATATTTGAATATATCTTGTATCCCTAATTAAGTAAAAAAAAAAACCTCCTATGATTCCCAAATATGACATGTTGATAAAAGATTAATTCATTTAAGGGTAAGGTAGAGTACTAAGAAAATTAAGTTCATTTAAATTATGTGAATTAATTTTCATATCGTTTATTTAGTTAAGTGCAAAAGACATTCATGGACATAGGTAGTTCATTAGTACAAGGAAAGTCAGTTGATTTGATTGAAGCCAACAAAAACTTTAACCAGGCTGCATGGTGTTGCCTGAAATATAGCCTTGAATACACATGGTGGAGTCATAGATAGAGAGGGAAATAAGGATATACATGCTTTGGCTTTCTGCAAGTGCCACATACCTCCTTAAAACCATTGAATGGCTTTTATTTGCTCTTCAAAGAAACTGCAAACTCCTCTGGATCCTCCTTCTATTCCCTAAACATGCTCCTCTTCACATCTCTGTATTGACTATTCTGCCTTGAGGCCTTTAGTGCTGTTCATCCAGCTCTTTGGCAGTTTGGCCCCATGTCATCCTTTGGGTTTCAACACAAATGTCCATACTTCGGAGCAAGTTTCCTTAACCTCACTAACCAGAGAGACCTTGGCCAGTTGGTTCTGCATAGCATAACATTATCATCACTATGGCCAAGAGGCCTTACATGTCTAGTCCCCCAATCACCGTCTGATCTTACCTTGTTCATTTGCTCCATTCTTGATGGTCTCTTGCTGTTCATCAAGCATACCAGCCAAATTCAATTGCAAATCCCTTTACTTAGAAGATTTTTCAATCATACATATATACATGGCAAACCATAGTGAATTCCTTGGGTTTTTTTCACAAATAATATGTTAGGAGAGCTTTCTTTGTTAATACCCTCACATAAGAAAGCATACCTTGTCACATTCCATCTCTGTATGCTGTGCCCTTTTTCATATTACATAGTAGGTCTTGAAAAATCATGTTTTCTTCTATGTTTTGGGCATTAATTATCTTCCATGTTAGAGTTCATTTTCATGACATCAACAACTGAGTCTGTTTGCTCAATGCTGTACATAGTAAGGGCTCAAACAGATTTGTTTGACTTGTACTTCATAATAATAAGCATTTATAATAATTCACAGTGAGGTGTTTTCTCTATTAGGTGGCAATTAATTAACTTGTGAAAAATATCCCTTACTAGTAGGATATAATAGTAAAGCCTGAACATAATTAATCAACACTTATTGATTTATTTTTTAGATTTTATAAAATAACATCTAATTTTGTCACAAATCAATAAATTAGATACTTTTAAAAATTTAGTTTCTAGGATCTTTATTGTGATTAGTATTTATTCAGGTCTACATCCTATAAAAACTGTAATAATAGTAATTTTGAACACATCACAACTGTAATGGTCATATGTCCATTAATAAATAATTACTGAAAATGTAAATTATATTGAATAACCCCCACTTATGAAGTTAGAGGTGTCTATGGACCATTTTAAAAAGATTGTCATTAAACTAGAAAGCTGGTTTTAAAACATTTCTTCCCTGTAAACTAGAAAAAGTTACTAACCAGAATATTACTGTTGCCAGAATGAATCATTGTCATATTTAGTTTGTAATTCTTTGTGGAAAAGATAAAAATTATGTTCAGTATTATAGCTCTTTAAAAGAGTGCAAATAATATTTACTGTTAAGAATCTTAGAAATCATACATCTTCTACCATTCCATTGCAGTCAGGCAGAGTCATAATCTAAACTTCATATAGAAAATATTTTTACAAAATCATTTTAATTCAAAAATATTATAGGAGCTCTGGAAGGTATAGTTCAGATGGTGTGGCCCAGACACCAAAATGTCACTGGTTCCATTTCCGGTCATGTAGCAGGTTTAATCTCTCTAACATTGATGTTTCTCTCCCTCCCTCGCTTGTCTTTTCTCTTTCTCCAAAATCAATTTTAAAATATTGTAGGACCTCCTCTGCAGTTTCTTGCAATCTACCCATCTTTCTATCATCATGCCTTTGATCTACTAACTGAGGATGAACTGGAAAGAATTCTGAGAAATATGGTATCTCAGGATAAACTGAAAAAAAATGCTAAGATTAATGTTGTGCTTTGAAGATTCGAAGTTATATAAAATTTACCTTTTAGCAGAAAAGACAATAGCAGAACTCTAAAGCAAATGAGGCAACAAGAAGAACAATGCAAATTAAGGAAATAATATTAGTTAAAGCTCAGTTCAGGAAACTCACACCACTTTAAGTGGTTTAATCAGCAGGAACTTTAATAAAAAAGAATCAGTGCTTATAAATGAAGGGCTATCAGGAAAACCTTAAAGCTAAGAATTCTTGGAAACACACCAAGTACATTATAGAACTTGCTTGCCATGTTTTGCACATGCCCCCTGGTGGCCAGCACACATCATAGCGACCGGTTGTTCAGTTGTTCCACCATTCGATCTATTTGCAGATTACCCTTTAATTATATGAGATGAGCCAGTGATACAATCAGAACCATGGAGAACCAGGAAGCCACCTTGGGAAATACTGAGTTCAAGACCACACCACTATAGTTAGGATCCAAACAGGAGGGTATGCTAGTAAATATGTGATGATCAGCTGGGTTGTTGTCCCTCCCCCTATCCTACTGAATTAAACTGTTTGTCAATTACTGTGGTGTAAAGAATCCCCTCATGGTCTATTATAAGCAGCAAGGTGAAGTCACTAAATAAGTTGCAAAAAGATAAGCACTAATACAGCATTACCACAATGCTGATAAAATAAATGTAAACAAATTCAAAAGCATAAAAAATAGCAAGATGCAATATTAGGAAGTGATGAATTTTGAGTTTTTATTACATGATTCTAGCATAATATATTTAATTTTAAGTTTATGTAATTTAAATTTTAATAACAGTTATGTTTAAAACCAGCATGCAAAATTCCTAAGAACTTAACTGTGGGCTCTCATAAGCCAATATGATTTGGCTCCAGCATTCAACTGTACACAAGTATCAAGAAGCCTGGGATAATGAAGCTGCCATCACCACACTGCCACAACTGAATGGAAAGTATTTCCAAAAGTTTACTTCAGTTTGCCAAGTAATGTTTAAATGAAAACATCTGTTTGACACTATTTTCCTGAGATCTCCTTTCACTCTTACAACTAACTAACAGGGAGTAATTTCTAAAAGTGTTATTTTCTAAGTCAATAATGGTTATCAACTTACCACCTCCCCAGTTTTTAAAATACTCTCATTTGTAAACTGGTATACTGGGAATAGAAGGTGATGAAGGGAAAGGAAAGTTTATGAAGGAATTAGCAAGTTTATAGTCAGAATCAGCATTGTGCAAAATGTTAAATGCATAAATAATTAAAAATTGAAATTAAAAGATCTGGTTTTTAAAACTCTAATGAACCAAAGTAATAATGCTCTCCCACAAACTAATAGCTTATATCAGTCACTATAGTGATGCCAGTAGCAGAAAAATGCTCCCTATGCCCTGGCCTCTATCTACCAAAAACTATGTGAATGCTTTTAATGCCCTTAACAGTGCCTTTTTAGTCTGATCAAGAGATAAATACTACTGCCATTATTTAAAAAAAAATTATTCTCATCAATAAACCTCAGATTGGTAGGCTGCAAGGAATATGAAGAATAAAAGTGTTAATAAAAGTGTCTCATTTAAGGCATAGGTGCCTATATAATGCCTTCCACTTGATGAAACATGTTAAAATTTCCAAAAGTCTACTAAATATAGCATATAAAGCACTAAATATAGCACACAAAGCACAAGATTAAACTCTTGGTTATGTTTGTCTGAAACATTGTTAACATTACAAATTTTTGACCACGCTATAAAATATAAATAAGAAAACTGTAGAATGACAATCTCATTTGGGGCTACTACTCTCTCATTAAAGTATTGGTTGTCCATTTCCTACTATCATCCCTTCAAGAAGTTTTAGTAAAGATACAACTCTTATTTGTGATACCTATAAAATAATTCAGTTACTAATCTTTCTTTGGCTGTCTTTAGAATGACTTCAGCAATAGAAAGATTGTCACTGCAAAATATTCCTACTAGAGCGTAATTAAAATCACAGATTCTTTGTAAGCACAGCATACAATGTTTAAACAGCATTAGTAGCTCATTCCAATTACAAGGCAGGGTTTCAGGAGAAAATGAATCTATTGAAAACACATTTTCACATGTACAAAATAAAACTCTAATTAGCACCATCATGTTAAACACACATAGGCTATAACTCAAGTTTTTACTTTCCCGTGTATTTGTATTTTTTTATTTAAATAGATTTAATGTCTCATATTTTTGTTCAGCAAGAAACCTGGTAGAAAAAGTGGAGACTTTGGGATCAGATAAAAGTAGACTCCAAATTATGTTCTGTTCTTTTAAGTTATTCCTTTCTGAGACTCGGCTTCTTTACATGTTAAATCTAGTCAAAATTCCTCCTGTGAATTTCGTACCCTCCTTATAAACCAGTCTGTGAAAATGTCAGTCCCATAAGCTGTGAAACATGTTTTATCATCTGCATACAAGAGCGTTCCCCTCATTTATAAAAACAGTAGGATGGGTTCAGTGACAGGGGATGGGTGTGAGACCAGTGATTTGAGGTAACAATTCCATAGATAGTAAAACATTGTCTACTCTGTGGATTTTGACACCTTTTAAAAAAAAAGTTATCTAAAATCACACCATGATGAACAAAAATAAAATATAAAACTTGGTAACAACTGAAATTATTGTTTATTTTTTGTATATCAGTAAATATTTCAAACATTCAAAAATGCCTAGTAAAATATAAAGCATCCTGACATTTACCATTCAATTAGTAAAACATATAAATTACAGTGGAATATATTCTTTCAGTAAACTGTATATAAAAATGTCATTTTTTTTTTGCTGGTTCAAAATGCTCTTCTAATTTTTGAAAATATAAACACTGAGTAATTTAAATCTCCTTGCATACAAAAAAGAAGGTACTAATTTGAGTATGTGCATAGGGCAAAAAAGGATAAAATTTTAAAATGCACTAGTAGGAAAGCTAAAATACAATTGCAAAAATGGAGCATCCAGAAAAACAAAGCATAATTTGAAGTAAAACAGAAGCACAAATTGAAATTGGGAGAATTCAGCACAAGGAATATCCTCATTCAGTTTGAAAAATGAGAAAAGTACTCAGAAAAGTCATGGATTTTGATATAGATCGTAAGAATTAGTATGAATTGGGGAGATGCAAGAGCATGAGGCATTATTCTTTATTGAAAACCAAATATACTGATCATGTAGCTTTAAACAAAAAGTAAATATATTGCAAAGTTACTGGGAGCTTAGAGAATTTAAAAAAAGGCTAAAAGACACAGTTTGGAAAATAGGAAAGAAAAAGGATGGATTTAGAAAATTGGCAAGAATCTTGCTAGGCAGGCAAGGAAAATGTAACCAGAAACCATATGTTTGTTGTAGCCTTTAAGCCATCCCTGTAACAACAACAAAAATATGAATTGTAAATGCCTTTTGCTTCTTGTGTCACTCTACAGAATCAAAATCCTAGGCAGGAATGACCTAGAGGCATCTAGTCTTGGTCAAAGGCTACATTTTGGATTCAGGAATTAGGGAGTATAGGAGTAAAAGAAAGGAGAACCCACTCTGTGATATTGTAAATGATAGAATGAATACTACAGCTACCGGTTTAGATACCAATAACAGTACTTTCTGCTAATTTGGCATACTATGCTATCTATACATATTAAAATACTTGTGGGTTTGTTTGGTGTGTGTGTGTGTGTGTGTGTGTGTGTGTGTGTGTGTGTGTGTTTTCATTTAAACTAACTTTTCAATCTTTTTGAAAATATGAACCTGAATCATTTACATTTTGAGTCATTCCAGTGAAATTTACTCAGCATTGATATTTTGAGTGAAAGGAGTACTCATTTGTAAGCCATCCTTATTTGCCTACATTGTCCTCAAGCAGAGGTAGAAAACTGCTTTCGACAATGTAGTTTCTCTAGAAGGATAATACTTAATCCGAGTTCGAAGATTTCCTGAACAGACTGTCAGCAGATGACTGGATCAGAAAACTATGGTACATCTACACAATGGAATACTATGTTGCCATAAAAAGAAGGAATTCTTACCATTTGCAGCAACCTGATGGAACTGGAGAGCATTATGCTAAGTGAAATAAGCCAGTCAATGAAAGAAAAATACCACATGATCTCATTCATTTGTGGATAACTATAAACTGAGGAACAAAAAGCTAAATATAGAGGCAGTAAAGCATCAAACAGACTGTCAAATTATAGCGGGAAGGTTAGGGAGAGGTGGGAGAGATAAGAGATCAACCAAAGGACTTGTATGCATGCATAGTGTAAACATAACTATTGGACGCAAGGCACTGGGAGGTGAGGGCATATATGGGAATAAGGTGTGGGGGTCAATGGGACGATATGTACACATATAATACCTTAATAAAAAAAATGGGGAATAAACATTTCCTGAACAAGTGGAATAAAAATTTGCGATACTGTGAATTACACATGTACCTCTGCACTGAAATTGCTACTTTTCCATTATTAAACTAATGAAGATAAAGATTAACTGGAAAAGTTATCGATGAAGTGAAACTATAGTTCACTATCAATAAGAAAATAGTTGTTCAAAACTAAGGTTCTTAAAGTTACTAGACAAGAGGTCATTTTCTTGTTAGAGTAAAAGATTGCAGTTAGCTAACCATTCCCCTGAATAAGAAATCTTGTTGAGCAACTTAAAATCATTGTAGGAAGACATGCCACAGATTCAGCAATGATCTAACACTGATACACTTTGCTATTTAAGATTGTGCTTTTTCATAACTTGGAATATTAAAAAGTTAATCAAGATTAAAATTATCTCAACTTTTTTTATATATCGTTTGTTGTTCTCATCTGAGGATATTTTTTTCCATTGATTTTTAGAGAGAGAGAGAGAGAGAACATCAATGTGAGAGAGACACTTCAATGGTTGCCTCCCTCTCCCACCCTGACTGGGGCTAGGGATCAAACCTGCAACCCAGGTACATGTCCTTGACTAGGAATCGAATCTGCCAACCATCAGTGCACAGGCTGATGCTCTAACCACTAAGACCACCAGCCACAACTCTTTACATATCTTTTTAAGCATCAGATTCATTCTCTTTGAGGCTTTTCCTCTGAAGTACAATGGACATCTTTGTTTCAGATTCAATTATTAACTTTTTAAAGAATCTGAGTAGTATAAATTCTTATGAAAACGAGGTATTTAGAAGAAAATATTTGTTCTAATATTACTTTTATTATTACATGAGTAGATATAAAATATAGAATGGAAGTGAAAGTGTTTTTATTTCTTCCTGTAAAAATGTATTTAATGCATTTATTTGTAAAACTTCAGGCATAATAAACCTTTGAACTAAAATAAAGATTGTGCCTTTTTAATATGCTCAAATAATATAATGTCATCTAATCTTTTATTGATAGTTTAAACTCTGGTCTGATTTATTTAGAGTATTATATGCATACAATTTTATTACAAAAGTTATTGGTTAGCATATATAGTTTTTATTAATTTACATTTCAATTGTAAGTTAATAAAACTTTCAAATGTTACTATATTTCTAAAATGTTACACAATTTTGTTTTTAGTATGTTTTAAATTTGTAGTTTATTGATTTAAAATTGTATGCCCTCATAAAAATAATATTCTTTGCAAATAAATACCCAATGCCAGTAAAATCATTTTGCTTAGTATTGCTATCAGGTACCACTTTATAATATTTCTCACAATGGAAAATTTCCACAAACAAAAAAGGGTGTTTGAGATAGAATAGGAGAAAATCAAATGCAGGAGTAGAGGCAGGGAAACTCGGTGCTTTGGGAAATGGTGAGTTATTTAGCAGGAACTTTGGTTACAAAGATAAACTTATTTCCTTTATCATATCTTTAGTCAACCTTGGAAAGTCACCGTCTCCTGATAGAACTTGAAGTTTATCATACACATTTTTGAGTGGAATTCAGGTGACTCATGATAAAGAGCCTGGCAATAGAGCAGATACAACTTAGGTATACCATGGCTGAGGAGATCACATGCTCATCGTTATAGAAGGTAAGTCAACAGATACAACATGGGCCCTCTAACCAAGCATATGTGCAGAGTAATTACATGAAAGAGTACAGATAAGTCAGCAGTAAATAATCATCATCAGAAAATGTTCAGTTATGCTGAAATCTTTCCAGGAAAGTGAAAGTGATCAGAGGATTGTGTAATGGGAAAGGGGATATTTCAAATACAAAGCAAAGCAAGTGATTACATGTATTCATTCTTCAGCAAGTAGAAGGAAAGGGTTTTAATGATCACTCAAGAATGAATTAGGAAATATTTTAACATGACATCATCCCAAAATATTTAACATTTTGTTCTGTTGATTTGCCATAAAAAGGCAAACTAGTAATCCAAAATAATAAAATCTTAATAATATTAATAACACTCAAAAGATTGCTAGGCACTGAACTTAGTAGTTCTAAGCACTACAATATGTAGTTTACTAGTGGCACATTAAGGCCCTTGTCAGTAGATGAAATATTAAACAATCACAATTAATATTAGAACCTTGTGGAGAAAACATTTTTCAGGTAAAAGTCCTACTCAATTTTCAATTCTTAAAGTGTATATAGCAATGCTTCCTGTGGGCAGTTTAATAGTTCATTACAACATAAAGTCATTTTCTGTAAGTGAGTATATAAGACAGAGGGTGTTATTCAAACTAGATTGTGAGCTGGGAAAGAATTAGTAATATTACTTCAGATGAATTTGTCAATGTTTAAGACAATTACAGCTAAAACCTTGGTTTTAAATGACTAAGACCCATGATCTTTGATATCATGTCACAGTACTTTGTTTCCTGAATGAGATGAAGGAAATGGGTTCAGTGATATTAGAACCTACTTAGAGGGTTCCTAAGCAATAAGGAAAGAGGTAACAGCTAAATTCTACAAGGATTAACAATGTTATACCCTAACCGGTTTGGCTTAGTGAATAGAGCATCGGCCTGCAGACGGAAGGGTCCCAGGTTCCATTCCGGTCAAGGGCACATGCCTGGGTTGCCCACTCAATCCCCAATGTGGGGCTTGCAGGAGGCAGCCAATCAATGTTTCTCTCTTATCATTGATGTTTCTATCTCTCTCTGCCTTTCCTTTCCTCTCTGAAATCAATAAAGATATAGTTTTAAAAAAATGATAGGAAAACATGATCAAATGGCACCTCTCTAAATTGTGAGAGAATTATTCCATTTGAAATAGGAAGAAATGATATTTCACTGGCACATTTAGAAACCTTGTATATTTAAAAAAAAACTAACTTCGTAACTTTGCAATATCTAACTGTTATATATGCTACTGACATTTCCCATCAGGTAAACATTCATTACATAATTTTAAAATGCAGGAAATGGATGAAATGTTACCTAAAAGACAGATGATTTAGGATCAAGTCTTCCTTTCTACTTGCAGTTATGTGATGAAACCTTACTAAGTTCAAGCCTCAGTTGCTTCATACATCAACGAGAAATACTAATTCCTTTGTGCCTGGGTATAGAGTAGACTAGGTCTCTTGGGGTTCTTTCACTGATGACATTCATGATTCTGCGATTTAATATGTTCATGTTCCCACAGAAATAAAGGAAAAAATAAATTATTTTACACCTCCTTACTTGCAACATCAATGAATAAATGCCATCATTCTCATTCTAACACAACACTAACATTTTGAATATTCACAGTATGTCAAGCATTGTGTTAAACATCAATTAATTTAATCCTCAATATAATACTGAGAGATTACAATTAATTTCCCCATTTCACAGTTGAGAAGCTGAACATAAAGGAGGTTAAGAAATTTGTTGAAGGTTACATATGTTTTGAATAATAAACGGATTGAAACCCAGGTCTCTCAGAGACTAAAGATGCTACCTTCCTCTGTGTGGCAGTTTCTCATGCTTGTTAGCACTGAAGGATCTGCATTGCTTCAACAAGGCAATACCCATATTGGCCTCAACTGCTTCTGAGGATTCCATTTTAGCCCTCATCCTCTAGTTGGGAAAATTATAACATGCTATACGGCACCTTTAACTCTGCCAAAGCAATGCCATATATACCTTAGTTTATTATCCTGGAAATTTTGTTTACCAGATATAATTGCTATGCCTATTCCCATTTGGCATACAAAAATAATAATAAAATAAAATACTATAGATAAAATATTAAATATATATATATATTTCAAACCAGACCAGCTCAGTGGATGAGTGTCCACCTTTGAACCAAAAGGTCACACACAGTTCAATTCCCTGTCAAGGCACATGCCTAGGTTGCAGGCTTATCCCCAGTAGGGGCATGCAGGAGGCATCCAATCAATGATTCTCTCTCATTATTGATGTTTCTATCTCTCCCTCCCCTTCATTCCTCTCTGAAATCTATAATTTAAAAAAAAATGTAATTTTAAAAATATTTTCATAGTTAGGGAATGATTAGGGTGTGGTAAAAAGAGATCTGCACAAAGAGCTAAGCAGATCTGAATTGTAAGCCCAGGGTTCCCATCCCCCCGCAGGTCTCTTCCCCTCACTTCATGTTTTTGTTTCATGGTTTCCTGCAGACTATAGCCTATTTTGACCTCTCGGTGCCCAGCAACAACAGTAGCAGCAAGCCTTGAAGCAGTAGTACGTGAGACATAGACTCACCAGCACACATTTGTCAGAGAGACATTTTAGCCAGTGAGAGCTCTCCTTAAAATATCTTAAAGAAAACTAAGTAGAGTTGAATATCAACTAGAAGAAAAAGCACAGAAGAGCATTTGGGAAACATTTTTATATATTGTTTCTATTATTTGATACCTGTTTCTAAGCAAGACATTTTGTCAAGTTGTGGATTTATAGTACCAGAGATAAAAACAAAAAATAATATTGGGCAAGCAGCCTATTTAAAGAGATGTTGTGTTCTGGAAGACAGTGGGAGGGCAATGATGACTGAGTGGGTCTCAGTGAGGACGATGCTCTGAGTGGTGAGTGCACAGGTAGCACATGTGTCATGTAGTTACCTATGCACAGGTTGTATCGCCTGGACAGAGGAAATGCTCCATAGCTAACTGGCCCAGCATTTGGTCTTCTCTCCTCTTGCTTTAAATAATTCGCCTAACCCATAATTATTTCTAGCTTCTTAAAAGAGGTTAAAATATGTCAGGATGGCCAAGAAGATTGCTTACTATTATGTATAGGAATATGAAAACCCCCAAAAAGTCTGATGAATTATCATCACTAACAAATCTAAGGGATAATGATAATGACAATTAGCATTTACTAATAGCTACTATTTGCCAGGGACTATGCTTAATGCTTTATGTGATTACATCTTGAAAACAGTATTTTGTACAAAAGGAAAGTGAATTATAGAGGCGTTAAATTTTTGCCTAAAGTCATACAGATGGTGATTAGAAGCGCCAGGATATGAACTTTGAAGTTGGACTCAAGTGGGAACTCTTAAATATTTCACTAAATCGCAGTTTCTTCTCACGGAGCATGTGTTAGGCACTATGCCAGGTGCATTATTGTATTTCATCTTTATATTTATTATCATCCACATTTTCCAGTTGAGGAAACAGAGGCTTAGATAAATGAAGCAAATTATTAATTTAGCATACAGCTGGTGAGTGGTGGAGGCCAGATCAATTCTATTTTTGTTTTGCTTTCATTTGTGGATTCCAGTATCCTTGTAAGCATGTAGCTCCCTTCCATATTGCTTCTATAGAGAGCAGCATCACATGTAACAAGAAAGAAAACATCTAATTTTGCCCCTTCTTTGTTCAAATGAAGAAACTGAGGCTTATAATGAATGAGGACTTACTCAAGGTTATGCAACTATTTGCTACAAAGCTGTGACAAATATGTTCTGACAATTTATCCAGAAATTATCTTAAAGCATGTTCTGTGCCCTTTTCTCATTAGGTAATGTCTACTGTGACACACATTGAATTTAGAATTATATAGGGTTAGGTATGGTTACCTTTTGCATTTAAAGAGAAAATTTCTAAGTAGCAATTTCTTACTTGTGTTATTTTTCAATCACCTGGAAAAAATTAATACATGATAGCAAAGGCACAGTTTATTTTATTCTTAGTCTCGAGTTCAGCTTCTATATCTAATTTTACAACATTGACTCTGTCAACTTACTTAGTTTACCCTCTAAAGCTGTAGACTCCCTGAAAATATTTAGATATATTTATTTACATTTAAGCTTATACCAAAGATTTAATGCCATATCAAGGTTTGTTCCATATGATAATTTTTAACAGGAACTTTCAATAAGCATATTTGTAGGCATCTTGAAAGCACTGAAAGGTAAAAACATATCCCTCAAGTACTCTTTTATAGAGTGGTTTAGTTTGCAAAGCCACAGGACAATATTTAAACATTCAGGGGTCCCAGACCCAAAGAGGGCTATGGAGATAGTTAATAGTACAGTGTTCCTAAGACAGGATAGAAGGGCAACCCCAAAAATACATTGCTTAATTTATGCAATAAAAAATAAAACAAGGATAGGAAATAATAGAGGCTAAGAACAGCAAGCCAAGTAATAATATTTCCTCCAGTTTCTTTATGTGAGTCATTTCATTGAAAAGTGTGATAGCTATTCAAGAAAGAAGCACTGTGCAATTATACCCAGTAATGTTTACTACATACCTTTGCAGAAAGGATATTTGGTTAGGATGGTTAGATACAGGGAATCAGAAACCAAATGAAGTCCTGGCTCAGATCCAGCTTATAGTGGGTCAACAGTGCTCACAATTCCTTCTGCTGATAATTATCCTAGTCACTGAATAAATAATTTTAATTGATATATATGTAGTTGGCAAAATCCTCATATTGGCTCCTTGACTTTTAGTGTAAGATCTATCATGCTAATAAAGGCCAAGCGGAAGCTCTGAAAATTCCCCTATTCTTACAAGATAATAAATCACAAACTATATTACATTATCTTGGGAATAACAGTATCTGATGTCATCCTAAAATATATAAAGGATACAGGAGTGATAGTCCTTATATTAGCATACAATCTACCAGTTTGGCCTTTAATAAAACTGGATCACAGTGGATTACTACAAACTTTACTGATAATTCTAATGAAGTTGCTGTATTGAATGTGTATATTTATTGCAGAAAATTAATGTAACTTTGAGCAAATGGTACTGAGCCTTTGATTTGGTGAATGCATTTTTTTATATGAAACTCTACTCTAGGAGGTAGAAAATATGAACTTTGTATGTCCATGGGTTCCCATAACCAGCAACTTGTTTGGGTTTTGGTCATTGGAAATCCCTATGGGAGGGATTTTATGCCTGCCTGGAAAGCTACTTTGAGCTAGTTGTGTTACTTGATTGAAGGTTACTGATCTAGGCAACTCTGGGTCTCCAGATTGCAATATCCCCTGCATTGCTATATTCCTCTATGACTGAGGATATCAATAGCCTGACTACCACTAAGCTCCAGGTTTTGGTGTTAATTCCACACCTTTGGAATTAGTTCTTTAATAACAAAACTCCCTTAATTTTCTTATTGTAAATGAGTCTTCTGTTTTTTTTTGAAACTTTGAATGTTTGATATGAGACCATCAAATTCCTCTGAGATATTGAGAGGGGAAGGACAGATAAACTGAGAATTGGAAGACAAAAATTATACTGAGTGATTCTTGAATTAACTTTTTCTCAATGGGTCCTGGACATATTTTAAGAATGGTATCAATATCTAATGAATGGCCTTTCTGTCATTGTATTAAGATAGTTTTTCTAAATGTGTGGCCTCTGTACAAGTCACATTGACAACACTAGGGAACTTGTTAGAAATATAATTTCTTAGCCTGCATCTCAGACTTATTAAATCAAAGATTCTGGAAGTAGAGGCCAGCATTCTATATTTTAAGAAGCCCTCTAGGTGATTCTGATATATGCTACAGCTTAAGGACCATAGTAAGGTGAATCATGATCCTGCCTTCCTAATACTCATATTTCACAGAGAAAAACTAATTTAAGTATAGCCAAACACATTGGAAATTCTTTTTAGGTAAAACCAAATATATGAAATGAAGACATAAAGAGATAATGAAATAATTATTGCCAAGCTTCCACAATTATTTTTAAAGTTAGCAACTACGTAGAATATTTAGCTCTCCTATGACAAGCTTTTCATAATTTTCAGCTCTAAGAACCACATACACCATAAAGAGGCATCTAGGTAACAAATAAAAATTTAATTATTTACAGGTCAGACATTTCTTTCTGTGTTTTCTGCAGAATAATATTGTCATGAACTATTTAATAGGAAGTATTGGGAAATTGGAAGTGGTGGTAGACCTCAACTCAAATAATTAAAGAAAACTTTTAGTTTAATATTTATTTATAATATGAGCTGTCCTAACTTATTCATATGCATATAGTGTATTTTATCTGCCAGAGTATCATAAATATAAAATGAATTTTTGGAGAACACTTAGGCCAGGAAATGGTATAATTAGTAAAATAGGATTATCTGCCAGGAAATCAAAGACAGATATGAACAAAAATGAGAGAATTGAAGGTATGGAATTAGAATTATTCCCTAGCATGGCAAAAATGTACCATATTGTTAAAGATAGAAAATAGAATGACAAAATTACCATGAAGGAAGGAGAAGGTAGCTTTGTCATGTTACAACAGATTTGTAAAGAATAAGCATAGTAAAGCTGTAACCTGAAGTAGAGAATTCCATATACTAAAGGCAATTCTTCACTTTAAATAAGTAGTAAGGAGAAACATTTATTAATCCAATATTTTATGTGGTTTCA
The DNA here is from genome assembly GCA_011751065.1 of Lasiurus cinereus. NCBI lineage: Eukaryota > Metazoa > Chordata > Mammalia > Chiroptera > Vespertilionidae > Lasiurus > Lasiurus cinereus. Next base: position 15,608,945 of record JAAGEH010000005.1, on the reverse strand, counting down.
ATGAGGAGTTTATCATAGTTGATCACCAGTGGAATGTTGGTGAAAACCCAATATATCTCTGCCTTAATATATAACTCCCTTGGAAAGAGCACTAATAATTCACATTTTAGGCCTATTATTGTTGTTCTCATGGTTTAGTGTTCTGAGCAGAATCCAAACAAAGTCACAAAACCTACAGAATCAAATCAGAAGTAATATTAATATACCTAAATTTTTGGCCCTCCCAGATGGGAATATTATGAGAATTGTTCAGAAGGAAGTTGAAGTTAGGAGAGGTATTAGCTTAACATAAATCTAGAGGATCTGGGCTAAAAGACAATATTATTTGGAAAGTATGGACTTAGAACACAGGAATTATAAGTGAGATTTATTTGTGTTCCTTTTTGTCCTGAAAAAACACACACACACACACACACACACACATCTAGACATCAGGTCTCCTGTATAATCTCTGGTTGATGTGCAACTTGTGCTAAATTTGACAAACAACCCCAAATTCCTTAGGAAAATAATCCTAATTTGCTTGGAGTGGTACTAAAGTTTCCATGATGAGCAACTCTTTCTTTAGTGGACAAATCCATTTTATTTTGTGTGAATTTTTAAAATGCAAAAGCAAGGGAGCCCATAATTTTAACGTTCTTTTGTTAAGCTTTTGAACAATTTGTGTGCCTGTGTGTATATATATATATACAGCTATAAATACTGTTGCTTGATAGAAAAATTCACATTAGGGTACTTAAATGGTTTAACTTTATGATTATAATGAAAGTATTTAAGTTAATGATGAAACTTTTCATTTTAATGTGAAAGGTTAAAATTATTAAATTTGTAACAGTATTAAATATATAAATTATCACATTTATAAATTTATTCTAGTAGGTTTATAAGACTATTTTAAATACTTAGAAAGGTTTTATTAGGCAGTTGAAGTACTAAAAGAAAAAAATTGACTATTTTAAATTTATAAAGGCAATTTAAAATTTTAAAATAATTATTATAAAAGATAGCTTAAAGGTAATTGTTAAAATTGAATAATTTATTAATTAGAATTATGATTTGTAAGTGAAAACTAAAAGCTTTTGAATTAATAGGTTTTAAAATTTTACTATAAAGCAAACATTTATATCAAAAGTAGCTACAAATTTTGTATTTTATATACAAAAGACAAAAAAATTCTTCCAATCCTATCTAATAAAAGAGTAATATGCAAATTGACCATCACTCCAACACACAAAGGCAACCCCCATGGGGTCAAAGATGGCTGGCCCCATGTGGACACAAGATGGCCACCACAAGATGGCCAGCAAGATTGTGCAGTTGGGAAGGACCAGGCCTACAGGAACGGGCAGTTTAGAAGGACCCAGGCCTACAAGGAAGAGCAGTTGAGGGGACCAGACCTGCAGGGAAGGGCCGTTAGAGGTGAGTAGGCCTGCAGAGGAAGGCAGTTAGGGGTGATGTGGCCTGCAGGGGAGGAGAGTTAGGAGCAACCAGGCCTTTAGGAGAGGGCAGTTGGAGACAACCAGGCTGGTGGAGGAGTGGTTGAGGGGAGATCTAGAACAAACTGTCCAAAAATTCATACCAAAAAGTTACAGCAATCCTGAGAAGAACAAAGTAAGAGGGATCTAAATACCAGATATCAAGCTGTTTTACAAAGCCACCATTCTCATAACTGCCTGGTACTGGCACAAGAACAGACAGATAGACCAATGGAATAGAATAGAGAACCCAGAAATTGACCCAAAACATTATGCTCAATTAATATTTGACAAAGGAGGCAAGAATATACAATGGAGTCAAAAAATGATGTTGGGAAAATTAGACAGATACATGCAAAAAAAATGAAACTAGACTACCACCTTATACCATGCACAAATATAAACACAAAATGTATAAAGGACTTAAACGTAAGATAGGAAACCATAAATATATTAGAAGAATCTGTAGGCAGCAAAATCTCAGACATATGCTAAAGCAATTTCTTCAACAATATCACTCCTAGGGTAATGGAAGCTAGAGAGAAAATAAACAAAATGGGACTACATCACAATAAAAAGCTTTTGCATAGCAAAGAAATCATCAACAAACAACAAGAAAGCCCACTGCATGGGAGAATATATTTGCCAATGTTATCACTGATAAGGGTTTAATCTTCAATATTTACAGGGAGCTCATACAACTTAACAAAAGAAAGATGAAAAACCAAATCAGAGAAATGGGCAATGGACCTAAATAGATACTTTTCAAAAGAACACAGAAGGAAGGCCAAGAGACATATGAAAACATGCTCAAAGTCACTAATCATCTGAGAGATGCAAATAAAAACAACAATGAGATACACCTATGATCAACAAATGACAAGTGCTGGTGAGGATGCAGAGAAAAAGGAACCCTCGTGCAATGCTGGTGCAGTCACTGTGGAGAATAGTATGGAGGTTTCCAAAAAACTAAAAACGAAACTCCCATTTGATCCAGTGGTCCTCACACTTCTAGGAATATATCCCAAGAAACTAGAAACACCAATAAGAAAGGATATATCCACCCCTATGTTCATAGAAACACAATTTACAATAGCTAAGATTTAGAAGTTTAAGTGCCCATCAGCAGATGGATGGATTAATAAACTTTGGTACAGCTACACAATGGAATACTATGCTATTTTTGCAACAGCATGGATAGACCTGGAGAACATTATGCTAAGCAGAATAAGCTCAGAAAAAGGTAAATATCACATGATCTCACTCATTGTTGCAATATAATGAACTACATAAACTGATGAAAATAAAACAGATCCAGAGACAGAGAAGCATTGATCAGACCATCAAACCTCAGCGGAAAGGAAGAGGAGGGTATGTGTAAGGGGGAGAGATCAACCAAAGGACTTGCACACATGAATATAAACCTACCCAATTGACACAGACACCAAGGGGGTGAGGGCTGAATGAGGAAATAAGGGGTAAAGGGGCATAAGGACACATATGAAATACTTTAATTAATAAAAAAAAAAGAGGAAATTCTGCCATTTGTAACAACATGTATCTTAAATATATATGCTAAGTAAAATAAATCAGACAAAGAAGACAAATGCTATATGATTTTAATTATACATGGAATTTTTAAAAAAGCTGAACTCATAGAAATAGAGTAGAATGGTGAGTTTTAGGGACCAGGGAAAAGGGGACATGGAGAGATAGAGGTCAAAGGGATACATTTCCAGTGATAAATTGAATAGTTCCTGGGGATCTGATGTACATCGTGATGCCCATCTACACTAATAACAGAGAAACATGCAAATTGACCATACCCCCACTATGCCAACAAGCCCCTTCTACCAGCCAATCAGAAGTGAGTATGCAAATTAACCCAACCAAGATGGCAGTGTCTATGGAGCTGGAGCAAACAGGAGGAGGCTTGGATTGCCCTGGCAATAGAGGAAGCCAAGCTTCCCACCCGCCCTGGCCAGCCCTGGCCTCTATTCAAGGCTACAAGTTTTCAATTATAGAAGATAAATAAATCCCTAATACTTGTTTCTAGCCGACCTGGCCTCCTCTGAAGGAGGTAGTGAAAAAAAAAAAAAAAGGAAGGGCTGGGAGCTTGGATCACCACGTGGTGATCAGGCCAGGATGGGACAGCAGTTGTGAGTGATCAGGCTGGTGGGGGCAGGGCCATTGAGGGTAAGCAGACCAGCAAGGGAGCCAGTTGGGGCTGAGCAGACCATCAGTGGAGGTTGGTTGGAGGTGATTAGAACAGTTTGGGGGGGGGCAACTTGGAGTGAGCAGGCCATCAGGGGAGCAGTTGGTGGTGAGAAGGCCAGCAGGCAGAGTGGTTAGGAACAATCAGGCAGGCAGGTGAGCGGCTGGAGCCAGTAGTCCCGTATTGTGAGAGGGATGTCTGACTGTCAGTTTAGGCCCAATCCCTGTAAACTGACAGTAGGACATCCTTCGGGGATCCTAGATTGGAGAGGGTGCAGGCTGTGCTGAGGAACAGCTCTCCCCCCCCTCAACCCCATTCATGCATTTCATGCACCAGGCCACTAGTAGTTAATATCACTGTATTATATGCATGAAACTTGCTAAGGAAGTAGAGTTTATATGTTCCCACTACAGAAAAAGTAGTAGTTATATGAGGTGATGGGTGTGCTAATCTTTCATTGTAATCATTTCACAACATATACATATATCAAATCATAATGTTTATACCTTAATGTTATATGTCTGTTTTATCTATATAAAATGGGTGGTGGAAGGAGAAAACACCTAGATGGGTTGCTGTTTAATTATACAAGGTGATTTATTATCTTTGCCTTCCCTTCAGATATCTAATAAATCACCTTGTATAACTAAGCAGCAACCCATCAAGGTGTTTTCTCCTTCCACCACCCAAAGTATGGAAGGGGCTATTAGCATCAGAAATCAATAAATTGGGAATCACAAATATCAGACAAAAGGATAGAGAGAAGGTATATCGAATAAACATGGCATCAGGCGGTTCTGTAAGGAAGTCAGCTATGAAAAGTGTACCTGTGACAGGATTGGACAAAGGGGGTATTACAGGTATGGCCAAGGGGACAAAGGATTGTGTTGCTTGATAATTTGATTTAAGTTATAATCTGTTCTATGCTATTCTAAAATTGACTTTGGTTATTTTTAATATTTAGTGAAACACTTGTTCAAATTAGCATAATCAATGACTCTGAAATTTAAAGGAAAGGAGAGCTTTTTTTCTATGCTTTCTATAGGGGTAAAAAGAGCAAAGAAAATAATATAAAATTGAGAATTCAATAGAAAAAATTTGGATCAAGGTATGTTTACTAAATCCATGCAAAATATTTGGGAGGTGATTGGACTTTCTGTAAGAGTTGAAATGGGAACTCAAGGAAGTTTGTTTGTATTTAAAGACCAGATGGACAACATGTCATTGGAAGACATACTGACATTCAGGTGACAAACACATGGATTACTGTCATATATAATGAACTATAAAGAACATACAGTTGAGATTTCCTCTTCAACAAAGAATTATTGTGAAGACTTATTTAATATCCAAAAAACAATACTGGCCCAAACTGTAATCTTCTCTTAATCTGGCCATTGCCCTTTATTAACTTTTTATTGAAAGCCTACGAGATGCCTAAGGTCAGATTCCTGTCTTTAAAAATTACCTGAATATTGCATTGCATGCTTTAACATTGAAACCCACAAATGAACCTTATGTCTCGCCTAATAAATTTAATAAATAAACAATTTTAATCACCTAGAAAACACTTCTGATAACTCTCTGAAACTATCTTTTCTATATTTGTGTCCATGGCTCTCCCCTTGGTTTAGAAATTGGCTTATATGACCTTCTTTAGGTAACTTGAAGTTCTTCTTGTTTTTCTTAATTTCCCTATTACCTGTGTCTTGGAATACAAATATTTTCTCTCAGCAAAGTCTTTCTTACAGCCTGCCCATTTTTTCTCTCCACTGGGATAAAGACAGGGATAAGGATGGGATAAAAAATCAGTTCCATGTTACAGTGAATCTCTTCTTTGTGTTATTTGTGAATTTTTCTCTTTGCCTTCCCTTCAAATATCTACCCATTAAAACGTGTACTAGTATTAGAGCTCTGTAGTTTGTTGCTTACAACATATTTGTAATGATAACTACAAACTAATTGTAGAACTATTCAAATGGAGACATTGCATTTTCAGATATAGAGGAACACCTTAGTCATGAATCATCAAGGTTTAGAGAAAACATTTCAAATGCCTTCAATCCAGGTGCTTTTATCTAAAAAGTAGCAGGTTGGAGGAATCAATCTTTCCATAGCCAAGTTTTCCAATCTTATCTCTACCCGCTTCAAGTCTTTACTAGGTCACTGTAATTGGTATTCATCTTCCAGCTGAGATGTGTCAGAGAACTATGTGAGGTAAATCAGCCTGGTTTCATATTAAAAACGAAATAAAAATAGTGAATATCATTAAATTAAAAATGCCTATAGCATTGTCTAGGCTGGCAACTAACCCTTTAATTAAAAAAAAATCTGAACCATGAATAAAAAGAATCATTACTTGGTATTATTATTTCTTTTGCATAAGGAGTTCCGCTGGCAATGGAAAGAAGTGGAGATGACTTATTAGGATGAGTTATTATTGAGAAGAAATCACAAATAGAGAAAAAGCCCTTCCGACAGCCTTCATTTTTAGTGAATTTCTCTGCAAAATGTCATCTCACTATACAGGTTATGAAACAGAGGCTTAATGAAAGTAAAGAATTACTTGCCAAAGATCAAATGGCTACTATGGGATAGAATTAATATTTAGAACCTGGTTGGCCCTTGGATAACTTGATTGGTTATTGAGTTGGAATTTTCTTGAGCAGAGAAACAAGATAATGCTTTTATTGTACATAGAAATGCATAGAAAACAGTTACTGGTTTTGCAAAAAATCCCAAGCATTACTTCTTTGGTTTCACTTAGCCACCCCTTAATGTTTCTAACCTGTCTTCTGCCTGGCAGTTCTGCAGCAACAGTAAATGACAACATTCAGCATGAAGTTTTGTAAAAGTACTAAGTGACATATTTCAAGAAATGCTAATTTAAACTTGGAGCAGTTAAATCTCTGAGGATTCAACATATGCTTTAAATGGATCATGGGAAGTAACAAATGACAATTGAGAGCATTCTAGAGGCAGGTGAGATACAATGGCAACAATTTTTAAAAACAAGTGCTTATACTGATGAGATCTTTATCCATTGTCCTCATTTTATAGTGACAATTTGTAAATTTCTACCATTTACTCATGGAGTTGAATACCTGAAGAGACCTTTCATGGGGATTCAGTGCTACTGAAAACAGTGACAACATATAAATCCTTGAAAATATGCATTACTAAAGATATAATCATTGGTAGATATTATTTTCATCTCTTTAGGTTAATCAAATTTTCTCGTGGAATAAAATAGAGATAAGTCCAGTTGAGCTAAGCAGGCAGTGACAAAAATGTAGGTATTTTACCACCCTGATATTCCCTAGTTAGAAGTATGTTGTTAATTGAAAGGACAGGGCCAGCCCACCTGAAGCCAAATTATAGAGCAATGTAATCCTGTCTCCATAATAGCTTTTGGCTGTAACTTCTAAGAATTCACTTCAGAAAATAAGTAATTCACTCTAGCTGGGTACGAATGTCATATAATTTTTCTGCCATAGTATTATTTTGGATTTGACAGCTAGGGAAAGGATTAGAGAGGGTTCCAGAATGTACATTGTGGTAAGGATATTTTGCATGTTTCTAAATTTTGTGATAAGTAGATGAAGAGTTTAAGAACTTAACAGCCTTGATATGAATATATAAGTAGCTGTAGATATTATGGGTATAGAAAAGGAATAGCTTTTCACTGAAAGAGGATAAGTGAATTTTTCAGAATACTTGCATTTTTCTTAGGACTGTGCATTTCACAAAGCTCTCAGGTCACACTAATTACACCTCCACAATAAGGCTTCCCCGCCCTTGAGGTAACACCACTAGTGTTTCTGCTAAGAACAAAGAGAAAATTGACTGTATCTTTTCCAAGGCTATTGAAAATCAGGCTATAGTTATATTTTATTTCTTGCCATTTTTAAAATAGCCCAAACCAAAGGAATAGCCTGACCAGTTAACCTGCCTGCACAATTGCAAGGCAACAATGGCCACAAGACTGGGGCTATCTCTGCCTCTCCCAAATCCATTCAGCAAAGGCACCAAATTCTAAGTGAAATGACACTTAAACAACTGCAGTCATTATTAGACAAATGCAATTCTCAGGAACTGGAACCACTTTGCTGTCAGCTTCCTGGCTCAGCATGTTCCCAGGCTTATGATTATCACACAGCTGCAAAATTTAAAGGATGCTGCTCATTAGTTAATGCTCATCTAGGGTACCCAAGGCTGAATGTCCCTTTCATGCCAGGGCAGTCTGTCCAAATAAAAGAAGAAGAAAAAAAGCGTATGTGTCCTAGACTATTTCCTACTCTCAGATTTTCAAAAGGTTCTCTTTAGCCTCTTGTTAGCCTTGGTATCTTTAATGACTCAACCCTACACCGAAAAGGAATGGTGGAACTGGTTCAGTCTTTTATGAAAACTTTTGTGAGAAAATGAGTGTCTTCTGTGCTTGTTATTGTGATTATAAAGAACACCACACTAAAAGGGGACATATGTAATTTTTTCAACAATAAAGATTTTAAAAATAAATAAATAAATATAGAGCACTACATAGAATTCAGGAGACTAGCATTGCACTTCCAAAGCCATAGCAACTCATTTAATTCCTCTGGTTTTCACTTTCACTTTCTCTATCTCTAAAATGAGGTACTTGGATTCGATTCCCTTCAAATTCATGTTTCTATGATTTTTATAGATTTATTCATTTACTTCAAGCTAATGATAGCTTGAAATGAAAAACACCATCACATTAATTGACACCATTTTATAAACTATTTCACACACACACACACAGGCATATACCCTTTTTAAAGACAATGAGAACTAAATTATTGAAAATCTACTAAAATGTCAGCACTATTTTTACATGATCTTATTTGATTCTCATGAAAAAATTTTAGAAGTTGGTTTAATGTACCAATATGTCCAGTGAAGAGACAGTTTGGCAGATTTTGAAATTTAGATAATTTATTCTTCTAGTAAATAGTAGAGTTTGAGAACTATAAAGTCATGCTTATTTCACATATTTAGGGTGCCTTCTACTATATGTCTATTTAGCTCTTTCAATGGTAAAAAGTCATATTTTTTTAAGATTACTCCTCAATAACTTCTTGAATGACCTCTATATGTCCAGCTCTATTCTTGACACTAAAAATATAGATCCTGATATCATGGACCTTATGTTCTAGTGCAAAGGAAAGAAATATACAATAAAAAAAGATACGTTAGTATCTATCCATCATGTACTAAGATAGTGATAAATGATGAGGAGAAAAATAAGACACAGGAGGATTGAAAATATTGAAGTGTTAATAAGAGTGAGGATGGGGGTTAAGCTTATTTGAATGGAGTGGCAAGAAAAGTTTTCATTATGAAGATGATATCTGACAAAAGAACAAACAGAGATGTGGGAGTAAGACATGTAAATAATTTGAGGAGCAGCATTATAAGTAGAGTAAAGAGAGAATGTAAAGATCCTGAGAAGTCAGTGTCCCTGGAGTGTGTAAGGAACAATCAATGAGGACTGGGTGACTGGAATGTGGGAAAGAGACACAAAATAGAGAAAATGAGGTAATTGTGGTAAAGGACAGATTATATGGGGTCTTGTAGACCATTAATAATTCTCTAACTTTAATTTTGAGGCATAAAGCCATTGGATGGTTCTGAGGTAGAAATTTAATCACAGTAATATTACCTGGTGGCTATATTAAGATGAGACTACAAAGGAGGAATGGAGGGAGCAGGAAAAACAATTAGAGGTAATAGTGATAATGATCTAGGTGAGAGATGATATTGGTTTTCAGTAGACTTACAATGGTGGCATAGAGATAGTAAGAAGCAATAAGATTCTAAGTATTTAAAGTTAGAACCCACATGACTTCCTGATGAATTCGATAAAGTGTAAGAATAAAGAGAATAATTAAAGGATGGGGCTTTGTTTTTAACCTGACAAACTGCAAATTTGTATTTACCATTGATTGAGATGGAGAAGACTTTTAAAGGAGCAAATGTAGAGAAAGCATTAGGAGATTTGAACACTGAATATTTGGATATTTAAAATTAGATTTTAAATTTGGCTTGCCTATTAAATACCCACAGAGTCATTAAGTAGTTTAATAGAGATACAAAATTTTAAATAATCAGCATAGATATGGTAGTTAAGGTTTTTGAGAATGTTGAGATTTCTATGGATATAAGTATAAATTAAAATATACTCACATATACATTAGATTCCACAAAATGGGTGTGTTCCATTTAGGGAAAGAGAACTAGGGGGAAAACTATGAGAAGATTATTAGCAGTATCAGATAAAGACAGGTTGAAAACCAGGATCTGTAGTTTCTTAGAAGCCAACAGTAAAAAAGTCTTTCAAGCATGAGAAAGTGATTAACTGCCAAACACCAGTGATAGGCCAACTAATATAGTTCTGGGAATTTGCTATTTGATTTAGCAATGTGAAAATCATTGGTAACTAGGATCTTGGAAGAGGAAAATAAAATTATTTAGTCCTGGCCAATGTTTCTAAGTGGTTAGAGCATCAGCCTATGCACTGTGAGCTGGGGGGTTGATTCCCAGTCAAGGCCAGGTACCTGGGTAGCAGGTTCATTCCTCACCTAGGCAGGGTGTATATTGGAGGCATCCAATCAATGTTCCTTAATCACATTGATGTTTTTCTATCTCTTTCTTTCTCTCTCTCTTTCTTTCTCCCTGCCTTCCAATCTATCTAACAATTTGTCTGAAAAACTTTGCTCTAAAGGGAAAGAGAAAAATGGAGTGATAGCTGACATAGGGTTATTATAAGGAAGATAAAGATGGCTAGCAATAGATATCATCTGAAAAATTCTTTACTTTCTTAAATAGTAAAGAAATAATAGGATCAAGTTAGATAAATATCATTAATTTGGTTTATTAATAAATAATTATTGAGTGGCTTCTTTATGTCAGGTACATAGCAATGAACCTTCAGGAAAAGCCTGTGTTTTAAAAAGTAGTAAGTTCGATGTAGACAATTAAAGCAGAGTTTGTATAAAAGAAGGATTGACCAATGGCTAGTAGAGATTGTATGTTCAAAATGCAGTTTGGGAGATCCCTAAGATGGGCTTTAACTTTAATAATTCCCTAGAAGAACTCACAGAACTCATAAAAGTCAATATACCTATGGGTATAGTTTATTGAAGCATGAGGACAAGGAATGCAATCAGCAAAGGGAAGATTTACAAAGGGCAGAGCCCAGGGGAAAACAGGAGCAGGTTTACAGTTGTCCTCTCCCACTGTGGTCATGAAGACAGTGATTACTTCTACCAGGAACATGTGCATCTATATTTAGGGAGTGTTCCCAATCAGGAAATCTCACTCAAACCTTGGCTTCCAGCGTTTTATTTGGGGTTAGTCAAATATATAAGCAGAGCTGACTGCCTGCATGGCTGACCTGAGTTACTCACTCACTCTACAGCTCGTAGAAGTCAAGCCAGTATCACTTGGTCTAAGGTATTTATCATAAATAACATTGTTAAAATAAATTATCAGATATGCTCCAAGATCATAGTTAATGATATTCTTTTGAAACAAAATATCTAAGTTTTGAGATTCTCTCACAGGAACAGGGCAAAGTCCAAAACTTTCTTTGGAAGATGTTCTTTCATACTCAAATGTAGAATTTTGATGTTTTCATATAAATATTCATATCTCCAATACTTATTTTAATCTTCTAAAGGATCTTGTATTGTCTTACTTAAGCAACTCTCTTAGCTTCCAGATGCTCAACTAGAATGTCTGAATATTTTAGCAGTTTAATCTGATTTTTCTTTTATTCATTTGACTAACTTAACTGGTTGATGGTTTACATTATTTGATTTCAAGAAGACTCTGGGCTGAATCAACTGTGTCCAAATTAGAAAACAAATTATCTTTAATTACTGAGCAGCTTGAAATAATTTAACAATTTTCATTCAGAAGATGAAAAAGATGGAATACATTTGTGACTGCTAAAAATCTATCATATCAGAAAATTTGAGAATAAAAATAACCTTTAACAGAGATCAGAATATTAAATTTTAAACATTGTTTTCCATCACAAAAATAAATATCTCAATTTATAAAATAATAAGATTTTTTATTAATGTGTTAATATGTATTGTTTTTGTAGAGACAAAGAAATTCAAATCAATCAATGGGCCAATGTGACTCATATGAAAGGCAGAACTAGAGTTTCTAATATATAGGCAGGCATTAATCTTTCCATTATGTCAATACGATCTACAAAAGTCTACCCCAGAGAGTCTCCCATAATGAGAAATTAATTTCAAATATTTGTCTGATGGTACTTCACAGTACATGATTCAACCAACAATATAATATAGGTTATAACTCATTATCATTGTGTTTTTGAGTTGCAAATTCAATTATAAAGTCCCTTTGTTTGTGCCCAGCACAACTTGACTCTCTTGAGTCACTTATTCAATTTCTTTATTTCTTCCCCGTTTTGAAACTTTAGAGTCTCTAAATGTTCAAATATTTTTCACAATCTCATCTTCCAATATACACAACTTTGAACCCCCATTGCAGGATGAACCTTCAAAGACTGTCTCTGTTTCTAGTAGTTCTTGTCCCCAACCAATTATTTCTTTTCATGAATCATTTTCACAGAGCACTATGCTATATCCCATGCCTTTTTTTTTATTGTGTTACATGTATACATATCTTCCCATTGCCCCCTACCCCCGCCCCTCCAGGCTTACCCCAATCCCCCAGTGTCTTATGTTCATTGGTTATACTTATATGCATGCATACAAGTCCTTTGGTTGATCTCTTATCTACTCCACCTCTCCTTAAACTTCCTGCTGTAATTTGACAGTCTGTTTGATGCTTTACTGCTTCTGTGTCTATCCTTTTGTTCATCAGTTTATAATGTTCTTTATTATCCACAAATGAGTGAGATCATGTGGTGTTTCTCCTTCATTGACTGGCTTATTTCACTTAGCATAAGGATTTCCAAAAAACAAACAAAAAAATAAAAAAAAAAATTCAACATTGGAGATTTTGTTAAAAAAATGAGGGAAAAGGAAAATCTATAGAGACAGAGGTAGACTAGCTTCTAGGGAGGGAGAAATGGGGTGTACCTTGGAATGGTATAGGGTTTCTTAAAGTGATTAAAATGTTCTCCAAGTTGATAGTGGTGGTATTTGCACCATTCTCTGATTGTATTAAAGCCATTAAATTGTATACTTTAAATGGATGAATTTTATTATATTGAATTACATCTGAATAAAACCAGTTTTAAAAACAAAAAAACAAAAATAAATAAATAAATAAAATAATAAGATTTTAAAATAAACAGCTATTATGGCCCAAAAATTAATGACCAAAATACACAAAACTTACAACCATCAAGACATATTCTATAACTGTTGTGAAAATGTTTTAGAGAACTCCTAAAAATACTTCACCATAGCAATCCACGATGTATTCTGAAGTTCTTGGATTTGCAATATTACTTTCATTAATAAACAAAAAACAAAAGTTATATGTGGTAATTCCATATTCATACATATGCTATTTCAACCCTGAAACAGAACAACTATTTTAAGCTTTGTTTACAAGCACATGCTCAGAAGTTAAGTATGAAGGAAAGGGTAATAATTCTGATTATTTTATCTGAATAAAATATGGTATCAAAGAAAAAATATGAGTTTATATGCTTTTGGATTCTATTAATTTGGGGGAGGGAACAAGTTAGAAGACAGAGATTGGATTAGGGGTGCTTCATATGCTTTCTGGAACTCTGCTGTATTCTAAAGGTTTCTTCATTAATGTAGCTTGCCCTTTATTTCTAAGGGCTGTCTTTCATCAGCTCTATAAGTAAGTCAGTGAAAGAAGGATAAACACAAATTTACTATCCACTATTTGCTAATTGTACTAAATATATTTCATCTGGTTGTTTTCCAAAAGAAACCTCACTTATGGTGATATTATTATGCTCAGAAAGAGCTAGAAAAAATTAGGATTAGAGAGACTACATAACAAGCCTAAAGATATACTATTAGTAAGGAACAGAAATGAAGCTTGAACCTAGATAAATCCCAGAATACCATGTGAAATGTAAGATGTTTCTGTCCAGGGTAGAGATCTATAAGAACAGATTAGAAAGCAACATCTATGAGTCCACAAAACCAATAAAAAAACAATCATTGAGCCAAAATAAATGCTTATTAAGTATTAGAGCTCTTTGGTGCCATGGTACAGAAAAATATATATAACCTTGAGAGAGATATACTTAAGAAAAGATGATTAAATCGGTGATTATAATCTACTTCAATTGTGGAACATAAAAGAAAGCACTCTATTCTTGTAGGCTAAGGAGAATAACATTAGAGCTAATGTGAGAACTGTTTAAAGCATGAATTCTTCAGGAAGGTAATTCTTCAGGAAGGTAAACTATGAAAGGATAGTCCAGGCAAAAATGACAAGTATGAAGAAAGACACAGAAGCATGGCAGATTTCAGTCTGGTTAAGGAAGGAGGAATTTACTGATTGACCATAGCATGAAATATATAGGAGATTTAAGAGAAGATAAGAGTGGTAACACAATATTAGGGTCACAATGTCTATTTTAAGAAATCTGGTTTATTCTGTAGTCAAAGCATAACTATCAAAAGGGAATGCCTTGGAAGGAGAGAAAATGGCGGCGGAGTAGACAGATGCGTCTGGAGCTTTGTCACTAGGCAGAGGGAGAGAGAGTGGCTGAGAGTCACACTGGGAGTGTTTTTGGCAAGTTAAGAGTCAGTTAGGAGGAATCCAAGATGGCAGCATAGGTAAACACCTACACTGCTGCCTCGCACAACAATTTCAAAACTACAACTAAAAGACAGAACGGACATCATCCAGAACCACAGGAAAGCTGCTGAGTGGAAGTTCTACAACTAGAAGGAAAGAGAGGGGCTCACAGAGACCCAGAGGAGCTGCAAAAAGCTAAGGTACGGAGACGCGCGAGCTGAGAGAGCGGGTGCCAGAGTGCCTGGCTGGCTTTCTCTGGTGGGAGGGAAACAGAGACTCCCAATGGCATTGAACCCCTTATCCTACGACACTAAACCCCAGATCCAGCCAGGGTCGCAGAAGATCAGGTCCGGTCTCGCTGCTCGGAGGACAGACTGCTGATTGTGCCACTGGCTTTCGAAACTGGGCGGAAGACAGACCCTCCCAACTGTGCCACTTCTGAGTCCACTGGGCCCCTGTTTCGGGCAAAACCCTGGGGACCTAGACTCGTGTGGTCCTGGTGCGCAGGGGAGCTGGAAAGGCTGGAATTAGAGGCACCGCCAGCGCACGCACAATGACAGCTCCAGCCATTACCCAGTCACTGAGACTCAGGGGCCATGGAGGGCGGGGCCGACTGGAAGGCAAGGCGGTCCCTTAAGCCCTGAGACTCCACCCTCCCAAGCTCAGCAGAGGCTTCTGCGGCTGATTCCAGCACAGAAGTTTCCCCAGCACAGTGAAAATGCCGAGACAAGGGAAGGGATTACAAGCAAAAGAAATGGAGGAAAAAAACGACTGGATATAGAGTTCAAAACCACACTTATAAGGTTTTGCAAGAATATGCTAAAAAAGATGGATGAATTTAGTGAGACCCAAGAGGAGATGATAAATACACTGACTGAAATAAAAACTATTATGCAGAGTACTAACAGCAGACTAGAGAAAGGCAAGGATCAAGTCAAAAATTTGAAATATAAAGAAGCAGAAAACATTCAACTGGAAAAGCAAGAAGAGAAAAGAATCCAAAAATGTGAAGATAATGTAAGGAGCCTCTGGGACAGCTTCAAGCGTACCAACATCAGAATTGTGGGGGTGCCAGAAGAAGAGAGAGAGCAAGATACTGAAAACCTGTTTAAAGAAATAATGACTGAAAACTTCCCAGATCTGGTAAAAGAAATAGACTTACAAGTCGAGGAAGCACACAGAACCCCAAAGAAAAGGAACCCAAAGAGGACTACACCAAGACACATCATAATTAAAATGCCAAGAGCAAAAGAGAAAGAGAGAATATTAAAAGCAGCAAGAGAAAAACAGTTTATTACCTACAAGGGAGCACCCATACGACTGTCAGCTGATTTCTCAACAGAAACGATGCAGGCCAGACGGGAGTGGCAAGAAATATTCAACGTGATGAACAACAAGAACCTACAACCAAGAATAATCTATCCAGCAAAGCTGTCATTCAGAATTGAAGGGCAGATAAAGACCTTCACAGAGAAGAAAAAGCTAAAGGAGTTCATCAACTCCAAACCAGTATTATATGAAATGCTGAAAGGTACCCTTTTAGAAGAGGAAGAAGAAAAAGGTAAAAGACAAAAAAATTATGAACAACAAATACACATCTGTAAACAAGTGAATCTAAAAATTAAGTGAATTAAAAATCTGATCAACAGAATAAACTGGTGAATATAATAGAATCAGGAGCACAGAAAGGGAGTAGACCATTAATTCTCAGGAGGACAAAAATCATAAAGCATCAAACAGACTGTGAAATTATAGCAGAAAGATTAAAGTTAGGTGAGGTAAATAAGTGATCAATCAAAGGACTTGTATGCATGCTTATAAACATAACCAATGATCACAGACACTGGGGGGTCGGCGTACGCCTGGGAGGGAGGGGGGCAATGGGGAGATATGTATAAAAAATTAATAAAGATTAATTTTAAAAAAATAATAAAAAATAAAAATAAAAAGGGGAAACATCCTGAACGAAAAAAAAAAAAAAGAAAGAAATTACAAACACCAATCAGAAAGGATTTATGCACCCCTATGTTCATAGCAGCACAATTTACAATAGTTACAATTTGGAAACAGCCTAGGTGCCCTTCAGCAGATGAGTGGATCAGAAAACTGTGGTACATCTACACAATGGAATTCTATGCCACCATTAAAAAGAAGGAATTCTTACCATTTGCAGCAACCTGGTTGGAACTGGAGAGCCTTATGCTTAGTGAAATAAGCCAGTCAATGAAGGAGAAGCATCACATGATCTCACTCATTTGTGGATAATAAAGAACATTATAAACTGATGAACAAAAGGATAGATACAGGGACAGTAAAGCTTCAAACAGACTGTGAAATTAAAGCAGGAAGATTAAAGTTAGGTTAGGTAGATAAGAGATCAATCAAAGGACTTGTATGCATGCATATAAGCATAACCAATGAACATAGACACTGTGGGGTTGGGGTATGACTGGGAGGAAGGGGGGGCAATGGGGCGATATGTATAAAAAATTAATAAAAATTATAAAAATAAAATAATAAAGGGAATGCCGTAAATATATATTAGTGTATCATAGTTTTAAAAATGCTTGCTTTTCTGCCTTAAGGAGTGGAACATTTTCTCTCCAAAGTAGTAAATTTTCTTTAAAGAAATACCTTGTAGATCATTTTGAATGTGATAGATATAAGAAGCTTTCTCTTTCTCCTGCCTCCTTCCCCTGGCATATAGTTAGAAAAAAGGCAAAGAAACAAAATGTATATAAGCTGACTAAATAATAAATTATCAGGAACATGGGTATACAAGAAAAGAAAAAACCTTAAATTCCAAATGATTTTTAGAGTGCATTATATTTGAAAAAAGGAGCGGGGAGTAGAAGCAACTATGAGAATAAAATTCCCATATAGGTTTGCAGAAATCATGTGGAGAAATGTTAGATTACCAACTACACACAGGGTAGGTTTAAAAAAATCATTTAAATAGGACATTGATAAACAGGAGAGAAATATGACACCTAGTTAAGTGATTCTTACAGTATTTTTTATGTAAATGACAATAGTAATAACTTGGACTAAGGTGTTAGCAGTGGAGATGCAAAATATTAGATGGTTACAGGAAACATTTGCAAATAAAATTAGCAAGACTTGGCAATTATTAGAAAAATTTAGTGTTGTTTTTTTTTTGTTTGTCTTGTTTTGTGTGTGTGTGTTTTTCCCTGATTGGCAGTGCCATTTACTGAGATAAAGAAGAATAGAGAGAGAAAAGCCAGCAGAATTAAAATAAGTGTTGTGTTTAGCTGTGTTGAATTTAAAATGTATATTAGATGACTAAGTGAAGATATTGCCACTATCCTGGTTGTAATTACCTAAGAAAGTAGTATATATATGCCGAGACCGGTTTGGCTCAGTGGATAGAGCATTGGCTTGCGGACTGAAAGGTCCTGGGTTCGATTCCAGTTGGGGGCATGTACCTTGCTTACAGGCACATCTCCACAGTGGGGCATGCAGGAGGAGGCTGATCGATGTCTCTCTCATCAATGTTTCTGACTTTCTATCTCTCTCCCTTCCTCTCTGTAAAAAATCAATAAAATATATTTTTTAAAAAAAAGAAAGTAATATATATGAAGAATAATGGAGGAATTTAGATAAAGCCCTCTTGTGCTACATCTAGAGGCCTAGCAAAAAAGTAAGGAAAAGAGACAAAAATGGAACAGTCAGCCAGTTAGTGGGAAAAGAATAATAATAATATAAGTGTGGTGTGATGATAGCAAAAACAAAGGTGTTTCAAAAATATGGGAGTTAGTTTGTGTCCAATGCTGTTGAGAATTGGATAAGAATAGATAAGTAATCTTTGCCTTGAATGTATAGAAGTCACTGGTAATGTTGACAAGAATAATTGTTAGTGATGTGTTGAGGATGGAATAGTCTGAGTATAGTATTGGAAGTAAGGAAGGTAAGACAAATTCCTATAACAGATAAATTTTTTGCAATTTGTTGTGAAACTCAGGAAAAGTTGGATAGTAGATTCAGAGGGAATATTATATAATAAAATGCATACATTGTTTAATATGAAAAAATTAGAGAATGTTTGCATTTTCCTAGGACTATTTCACATTACAGAGAGGATGTGCTTTTAAGAACAGAGTCCATAAAAAATGCTATGATAACATCTTCCAGTTGCCTTGCAAAGATCTTTTTACCTTAATAACATTTATTCTTCCTCACACATTGAGATTCCCAGGTCCTAAAGGTTTGCAGTTGGCTCCATAATATCTTGATCAACAAATCATTTCTTGTATTTTCCTTTTTTAAGTAACTTTTTATTATAGAACTAGAGGCCCAGTGCACAAAATTCGTGCATGGGGGTGGGGAGGATGTCCTTCAGCCCAGCCTGCTCCCTCTCCAATTTGGAACCCCTTGCGGGATGTCGGACATCCCTCTCACAATCCAGGACTGCTGACTCCCAACTGCTCGTCTGTCTGACTTCCTGATTGCCCTAACCACTTCTGCCTGCCAGCCTGATCACTCCCTAACCACTCCCCTGCCAGCCTGATTGAGGTCTAACTGCTCCCCTGCTAGCCTGTTTGCCCCTAACTGTCCTATCCTGTGGACCTGTTCACCTGAACTGCCCTCCTCTGCAGGCCTGGTCACCCTAACTGCCCTCCCCTCGAGGCCTAGGTCCCTCTGCCCACTGCCTTTCCCTGTAGGCCCAGTCACCCCCAACTTCCCTTCTGTGTCGGCCTGGTCACCTCTAACTGTCCTCCCCTGCAGGCTTGATCACCCCCAACTACCCTCCCTTTCAGGCCTGATCCCTCCCAACTGGACTCCCCTGCTGGCCATCTTGTGATGGCCATCTTGTGTCCACATGGGAAGGATCTTTGACCCCATGGGGGCAGCCATCTTGTGTATTGGAGTGATGATCAATCTGCATATTACTTTTTTATATTAGATAGGATAGAGGCCTGGTGCATGGGTGGAGGCTAGCTGGTTTGCCCTGAAGGGTGTCCCAGATCAGTGTGGGGGTTCCCTTTGGGTATGGAGTGGCCTGGCTAGGGGCCTGTGGTGGTTTGCAGGCTGGCCATATCCACTGGTGACCCAAGCAGAAGCCCTGGTATCTGGGATTAATTTATCTTCTGCAACTGAAACTTTGTATCCTAGAGTGGAGCCAAGCCTTCTGCTAGCTCCATGGCAGTAGCCATTGAAACTTTACTGCCTTAAGTGGAGGCCTGGCCCAGGCAGGGTGTGCAGAAAGCTTGGCTTCCTCCATTGCCCGGTGCAACTCAAGTCTCCCTCCTGCTCTTTTTGTGGCCGTAGACATCTTGGTTGGTTAATTTGCATACTCACTCCTGATTGGCTGGTGGGCATGGCTTGTGGTGTAGCAGAGGTATGGTCAATTTGCATATTACTCTTTTATTAGATAGGATAGTTTTAACTTTCCAGGAAATGTTTAAAGATAGTACAGAATGTTTTCTCATGCCTGACCCATATCTCCTTTTATTAAGATCTTAAATTAATAGGGTATGCCCTGGCCATTCTGACTCAGTTGGTTGGAACATCATCCTGTACACAGAAAGGTCGCAGGTTTGATTCCCAATAAGGACATATACCTAGGTTGTGGGTTTAGTTCTGGTTGGGGCATGTATGATGTCTCTTTCTCTCTCTCTCTCTCTCTCTCCCTCTCTCTCTCTCTCTCTCTCTTTTTCTCTCTCTATCCCCCCTCCCACTCTGCCAGAGTGCCTTTTCCTTAATAAAGCCAAAATCTCCACTGAGAAAGCCTCATCATTTCACAAGAATTATTCTCTTCTTCCCCTGTCAGAGACACAATAAGATCTTTCTCAATTTTTCTACACCTTAAGAACTTGGTGTAGATCCTGGAAGTATAGTCCATTAAAGTGGAGAAGCCCACTTTTAACTGCACATTGTCACACTATACTACACTCAACATCTAGCAACTTGGCAAAATGGTCATTTAAGTTTCCTACTACTTTTTTTAAATATTTTTATTGACTTTTTTACAGAGAGGAAGGGAGAGGGACAGAGTTAGAAACATCGATGAGAGACATCGATCAGCCGCCTCCCACATGCCCCTTTCTGTGGATGCACCCACAACCAAGGCACATGCCCTTGACCGGAATTGAACCTGCGAATTGAACTTTCAGTTTGCAGACCAATGCTCTATCCACTGAGCCAAACTGGTTTTGGCGAATTTTCCTACTATTTTATAGTCCTAAGAACTTCTGCTGCAAGTAAAAAGACTGTGGTTATAATTTAATTCACTTGTTTCTCAGGTTGTCAGGGTGGCAGTTTGTGCTGCAAAACAGTTCTCTCATGCATCCAAAAAAAGTCATTGATTTTCACTTTGTCTAGCTTTTTTCTTGTTTTTAATAAGGGAATTTTAAAGGTCCTTATATATTGGAGCTGAAAACTAGAAGCTAGTCCCCTTGTGTTTAATTCATCATAACATGCCTGTCCTGCTTACTCTTTCATTTGAATTTTTCAGATGGATAGCCTGAACTTTATCTAACACTTTTGTGCCTAAGTAATAATGTTAAGTGTTACCATTCTATGGAGTTATTCTGTGGTGCAAGGCATATGTAATACGTAAATCAATAATAAACTTAGTATCATAAGACCTCAGTTAGAATCCAAGCTCTGGCATTTGATGGCAAGATTTTAGGCTTATTACATGGATGATATGAGATATGTGTTCAATGTTATTTAGAAGCTTTCTTAAACTTTTAAGTTACATATTTGTATTAGTAAGAATAAAATTATTGTTTTAAAACTAAATACTTGATTTTTATAAGAGACAATACTAGGCAATTCAGAGAAATACTTTTGACCTGATTCTAATACAAGGATACTTCTAGCTGAAACTGGTTTGGCTCAATGGGTAGAGTGTTGGCCTATGAACTGAAAGGTCCCAGGTTCGATTCCCGTCAAAGGCATGTACCTTGGTTGCAGGCACATTCCCCAGTAGAGGAAGTGCAGGAGGCAGCTGATCAATGTCTCTCTCTCATTAATGTTTCTAACTCTTTATCTCTCTCCCTTCTTTTCTATAAAAAAAACAATAAAATATATTTATAAAAAAAGGATACTTCTAAATTTTTATCAAGTAAGTTACTGCCTATTCACTTTGTATTTCAGAGTAGTTAAGAGTTGTTCTCTATTGAAGGTTCTAGATTGTCTGGATATTATTTATTTGTTTTTCTCTCTTGTGCTTGGGGAGGTGCTAAGAGACTATATCCTATTTTTTACCTGTTCACTCATCCATGTGTCCATTTAATTTATTGAACTTGAGTATGTTTCAGGCATATGTTTGGCATTAAAGGTTCTCTCCTCAAGTGCTCAAAATGTGGGTTGGAAAGGAGCTACATAAATAAACATATACAACAGAGAAAAAATGTTTGGTAAAAATATGGCTAGATGAAGATGTGGTATATATGGCATACACAATGGAATACTACTCAGCCATAAATAAGAAAGGATGAACTACTGCCATTTGAAACAATGTGGATGGACCTTGAGAATATTATGCTAAGTGAAATAAGGCAGAAAAAGCTAAGAACCATATTATTTAACTCATATGTGGGATATAAAACAGAAACTTGTGAACTGAAACAGCATTGTGTAAGTTGCCAGAGGAATGAGAGTTTGGGTTGTGGGAGTGCAGAGGGCCTAATTTACTCATCATGCATAGATATCACCTGTATGTGTTTTATGGCACACTTACACATACACACACACATACATTTATAATTAATATTAGCATCTAATGTAATATATATATATATATATGTATATATACACACACATATATATACATATCTACATATATACATATATATATATATATATATATATATATATATATATATATATATATATGTTTCAAGGCTTTAATTTCATCCTTCAAACTTCTATATTATAAAGGTAATGTATACATAAATGTTGTACAAAGGAATATTCTCTAATTTTATATACATCCCTGGTATTTAAATGTTTGATTTATTTCCTAGCATCTTGATTTCCTTAAAAATAAAACAAAAGCTTCTAGGAAATTGCATTGAAGTATAATTAAGGCTTAAAGCAAATGGAAAAATTTTAAATGTGAAATATTTATCTTTCTGAACATATTTTTCAGAAATCAAAAATATGACATAAGTAATGGCAACCTCTATATGGAAACTTTCAACTTAAGTATGTTATGGGACATCTTATCTGCAAAGTGAGAAACACACTTCAGCTTCTGAACAAGATAAACTAAAGGGATTGAATTAACCCAGGCCCTGAAACAACCCAAAGAAGAAACAGGCAAAATATAAAGAAGCAATGAGGAGAATCCAAGATGGCAGCATAGGTAAACACCTACACTGCTGCCTCGCACAACAATTTCAAAACTACAACTAAAAGACAGAACGGACATCATCCAGAACCACAGGAAAGCTGGCTGAGTGGAAGTTTTTTACAGCTAGAGGGATGGAGAGGGGCTCACAGAGACCCAGAGGAGCTGCAAAAGGCTGAGGTACAGAGACGCGTACGTGGAGAGAGCGGGTGCCAGAAAACCTGGATGGCTTTCTCTGGCGGAAGGGAGACCGAGACTCTCAAAGGCATTGAACCCCTTATCCTACGACACTAAACCCCAGATCCAGCCGAAACTCATATGGGGGGGAGTTTGGACTGTGAAAAGGGAGAGGTGCACGGAAATTTAGGGGAGTCACAAAAGATCAGAGGTCTGATGGCGTGCACGGAACTGTGCAGAGGACAGGCTGCTGATTGTGCCGCTGGCTTTCGCAAGTGGGCAGGAGACAGACCCTCCCAACTGTGCCACTTCTGACTGCACTAAGCCCCTATTTGGGGTGAAACCCTGGGAACCCAGACTCGTGTGGTACTGGAGCGCAGGGGAGCCGGAAAGGCAGCAGTCTAGTGGCACTGCGGGCGCACTCACAAGGACCGCTCCAGCGATTACCCAGTCACGTGATACTCAGGGGCCGTGGAGGGCGGGGCCGACTGGAAGGCAAGGCAGTCCCTTAAGCCCTGAGACTCCACCCATCCCAAGCTCAACAGAGGCTTCTTCAGTTTTGCAAGTCTGCTATCATAAGGCTGAATCCAACAAAGTTCTCCCGGCATAGTGAAAATGCCGAGACAAGAGAAGGGATCACAAACAAAAGAAATGGAGGGGAAAAAAGACTGGATATTGAGTTCAAAACCACGCTTATAAGGTTTTTCAAGAATATGCTAGAAACGTTGGATAAAATTAGCGAGAGCCTAGAGGAGATTAAAAAGGACCAACTAGAGACACTGACTGAAATAAAAAATATTATACAGAGTCCTAACAGCAGACTAGAAGAAGGCAAGAATGAAGTCAAAAATTTGAAATATAAAGAAGCAGAAAACATTCAACTGGAAAAGCAGGAAGAGAAAAGAATCCAAAAATGTGAAGATAATGTAAGGAGCCTCTGGGACAGCTTCAAGCATACTAACATCAGAATTGTGGGGGTGCCAGAACAAGAGAGAGAGCAAGATACTGAAAACCTATTTAAAGAAATAATGACTGAAAACTTCCCACATCTGGTGAAAGAAATAGACTTACAAGTCCAGGAAGCACACAGAACCCCATATAAAAGGAATCCAAAGAGGACCACACCAAGACACGTCATAATTAAAATACCAAGAGCAAAAGACAAAGAGAGAATATTAAAAGCAGCAAGAGAGCACCCATACGACTGTCAGCTGATTTCTCAACAGAAATGATGCAGGCCAGACGGGAGTGGCAAGAAATATTCAACATGATGAATAGCAAGAACCTACAACCAAGAATAATCTATCCAGCAAAGCTATCATTCAGAATTGAAGGGCAGATAAAGAGCTTCACAGAGAAGAAAAAGCTAAAGGAGTTCATCAACTCCAAACCAGTATTATATGAAATGCTGAAAGGTACTCTTTAGAAGAGGAAGAAGAAAAAGGTAAAAGACAAAAAATTATGAACAACAAATACATATCTATCAACAAGTGAATCTAAAAATTAAGTGCATTAAAAATTTGATCAACAGAATAAACTGGTGTATATAATAGAATCACGAGCACAGGAAGGGAGTGGACTGATAATTCTCAGGGGAAAAGGAGTGAGGGGTGTACAGGGAGAGACTGGACAAAAATCATTCACCTATGGATGAAGTCAAAGGGAGGGAGGTAAGGGCAGAGCGAAGGGTGGGAGCTGGGTGGAGGGGTGCTATGGAGGGGAAAAAAAGAGAAACAAATGTAATAATCTGAATAATAAAGATTTAATTTTAAAAAAAGCAATGGTTCTCAAACACTTCGCATTTGGCAACAGAGGACGTGGATCTCAAGAGAGGAGACACAGATAAGATGGGCCAAATGATAGCTCCAATTACTGCCACAAAAGTGATTTCAGAGCCTGCGTAGAGAGGTGAGCCCAAGCACAGTACAGTAGGTCCTTGGGTTTCATCAGAGATACATTCCTACAGCGTGAGATAATGCAATTTTCACCATAAATCAGAACCCACCTACATAAGCACCTATGTCACTCACATTGAGTACATACACAGCAGTAATGAAATGAAACAGTAAAAAAAATTTAAAAGAAAGATAACAATTCCTGACCTTTAATTGTGCTAAATATAGTAAATAATAAAAAAAAACATAAAGCACATATGTACATATGTCAAAATGACAGAACTTGTTTTTATATAAATGGAGATAACGACATACATGGAGTCCAACGTAACCCAAGGACTATCTCTCTACAGAGGTCTGACAGAGGGGAGAGGATAGAGCTTGAAATCACTGAAGGCCAAGGTGGCTAAAGCATCACAAAGGCAAGAGCTGCAGAAATAAAGCATTCTAGAAATCGCATGCCATAAACTCCATGCACTTTAAGTGTACTGTTAAGTGGTTCTTGCATATTTACCAAATTATTCAAATATCACAATATAAATGTAGAACATTATTTTGTTGTTAATCCTCATCCAAGGATATTTTTTCATTGATTTTTAATACAATTTTATTGATTTCAGAAAAAGGAAGAAGAGGAAAAGATAGAAACATCAATGATGAAGAGAATCATTGACCAGCTATCTTCCACATCTCCCCACCGATGATAGAATCTGCAATCTGGGCATATGCCCTGACTAGAAATCAAGCCATCACCTCCTGATTCATAGGTCTGTACTTAACCATTGAGCAACACCAGCTCGGCTCAATTGATTGTTTAGAAAGAAAAGAAGGGAGGGGAAGAGATACAGAGAGAGAAACATTGATCTGAGAGAGACACATCGATTGGCTACCTCTTGTATGTGCTTTGACAGAAGGGGATCGAGCCTGCAACCATGGTACATGCCCTTGACCAGAATTGAGCCCAGGACTGTTGAGTCTGTGGGACAATGCTCTATCCACTGAGCCAAACCAACTAGGGCTAGAGCATAGTTTTTATTCCAAAAAGAAACCCATGTTTGTCAATCACTACCCAGCCCTCCCATCTCAGCCCTAGGCAACCACTAAGCTGTTTTATTTTTCTATATCTTTGTCTACTGTGGATACCTCATATAAATGGAATTATAAAACACATTGTCATTTGTGACTGGATTCTTCATTTAGCATAATGTTTTCAAGGTTCATTCATGCTTTGCCATGCATTACTACTTCATTTATTTTTATTGGAAAATAATATTTTAAGGATATAGCACATTGTATATATTCATTTATCAGTTGATGGACATTCGGTTAATTTCTACTTTGGGGCCATTATGAATAATGCTGCTATGAAATCTGTATATGATATATTGGTAGACATATATTATCCTTTTTGTTAGGTATGTATCCAAGAGTGGAATTAGTGGATTATATAGTAATTCAATTTTTAACATTTTGAAGAAATGCCAAAATATCTCCCAAGTGACTACACCATCTTACATCTTAATGAGTGATGTATAAAGATTCCAATTTCCTCATATCCTTGGTAACATTTGCTGTTTTATATCTTTTTTATTATAGTCATGCTAGTTGGTCTCAATTGGCATCTCACTGTGATTTAGATTTGCATTTACCTAGTGACTTATAAGGCCAAACATCTTTTCATGTCCCTTTATATCTTCTTTAAATATATATATATATATATACAAACTATGCCCATTTTTAAATTATATGTTCTTTTTATTGAGTTGTAAGTATTCTTTATATATTTTAAAACCAGTTTCTTATTAGATATATGTGATTTGCAAATATTGTTTTCCATTTTGTGAGTTGTATGACTACTTTCTTGATGGCATCAATTTTAGTACAAAAATTTTTAATTTGAATAGAGTTCTAATTTACCTATTTTTTTTGTCACTTGTGCTTTTGATGGTATATCTAAGAAAGCATTATTTACCTAACCCAAGGTTATGAAGATCCACTCCTTTGTTTCACTCTAACAATTTTACCAATTTAGCTCTTAAATTTAGGCCTATTACCCATTTTAATTAATTTTTGTATATGGGGTAGAGATCATTCTTGCTCTTTTATCTTTTTCCATTTCTTCAATTTCAGTCTACATGTGTTCTTAACACTGAAGTGTGGCTCTTGCACACAGCATATTTTTGGATCTAGTTTTGTGATCCATTCAGCCACTCTGTGACTTTTGATTGGAGAATTGAATCCATTATATTAGTGAATATTAGTAGGCAAGGATTTACTAGTGCCATCTTGTTATTGTTTTCTGACTTTTTATCGTTCCTTTGTGTTTTTGTTTCCTCACTTACTGTGTTCCTATGTGATATATTTTTTATAGTGGTATGTTTTAATCCCTCTCTACCTTTCATGTGTCTACTATAGGTATTGTGTGTGTGTGGTGTGTGTGTGTGTGTGTGTGTGTGTGTGTGTGTGTATGATTAGCATGAGGATTAAACACCTTACATGTATATAACATGCTATTTCAAGCTGTTAATGACACCTTCAATTGCATACAAAAACTACACTTTTACTTCTCCTCTCCCACTTTATGATATGAATGTCATAACATATATTTTATATTGTATATTCATTAACAACTTATTGGATTTATAATTATTTTTGATACTACTCTCTTTTAACTTTTGTACCACAGATCAAAGTCATTTACATGCCTCCATTAGAGTAATTCTAAATTTGGTATGTATTTACCATTGCCAGTGAGTTTTATATTTTTATAAAAAACTAAATGGAACTATAGTCTAGGCCACAAGGGACTGAGTATAATCCAGGTCTGTAGCTATGACAGTGTGTCAGCCTCCTGTCCATGGGAGCACCTTCTTAAAATGGCCTTCCTTGACAATGGGCTTGAAGTTTCAGGATCTCCGGAGTTTTCACAAAACATGGTTATCCATAAATGGCGACAAATATTGTTGCTAAAGAGGGATAAGAATCAGGAGGGAAAAAAACAGATACAGAAGCAAAGAAGCAATGAATAGACTGTCATATTACAGCAGGAAGGCAGGGGAAAAAAGGAGACATATGTACTACTATTGGTAATACTTTCTCAGTGACATCACACCACCATAATCACTTTGAACTAAAATAGTTAGAGTATCGTTAAGAAGCAGAGAATGTCAGGCTGGACTTTTTTTAAAGCAAAATAACTCTTCTATATATGCCTTTCAAGAAATTCAGTCTAAATGCAAAGAACTAACTATGTCAAAATTAAAGGGGTAGAAAAGATATACCATGAAACTTCTAATCAAAATAGAATAGGTCAAAGAATATCACCATGGATTAAAAAAGGGTCAGTTCATAATGACAAAGTACTCAACAAATTAAAAGGAGATACTAATCCTGAATAGTAAAAAACACCTAAAAACAGAACTTTAAAATGCACAGGTCAAAAATGATAGGACTGTGAGAAAAAATGAACATTGTGGGGAAACTGCACATGCAAATAATAATCACCACTGTGTACACTGCGTTTCAACACAAAAGAGAAAAAGAGTTGCAGCAATAGCAGTTCTTTCCCATTTTCATATATTCATTAAGATGTGCTTATTTGACTCTCACAACAGCCCTATGAAGAACAGAAATTTGATATTATTATTTTATTTAAAAAGTAACAATGTTCAAAAAGATCTAATTAGTTTCTACCCTAGTTCAGAAATTATGGTTTATGCAGATAAACCATAGTCATAAGCAATAAAATTTGAAATGGAAACATTTATAAATCTGGATTTTATTGGATGGTACATAGATGACATAAAGTATGGTCTAACAGGAACACAGACAGAATTTAGAACATAGAAATCCTTAGGTTATTCTTAAAACAATAAACAAAGCAGAATGTCCTTAGTAAAGAAGCATACAGACATAATTTTTAATCAAATAAACTGTCTCCTCAAAGTTATCCATCTTTTAACTATCAATTGCAGCAAGAGAGTCTTGGCTCATCTGAGAAATCATAAAATAAACTCACAAATATAAAATTTAATGAGAAATCAAATAACATAAACCAATCTCATAAAAAAGAAATGAGGAAATGAAAAACAGCCAAGATAAAGAAATCTGACTTTAATACTCTTGATGGTTTGCCAGTTCACAGCCTGCTATAAAAAATCACTATAATTAATGGGTCTAGTTATTGACATATTTGGAGAATGGAAGGAAACATTGCCACAGTTATTATTTTTGCTGACATGATGATATAATTTGTGACAAGGATTATGTGGATATACCTGCATAATACTGTAGGAATTAACCAGATTACCAACTATTTGTGTAAATTTTAATACTAAAGTCAAATGCAATGTAGTAATAATACAAATTCCAAATAAAAAAAGGATGTTTCATATGACATACCAAAGATAGCTCTAGTATAGCAGTCAGATAATTTCGGTTTGCATATCAACTTTTCAGCTGATTAGTTCTAGTGGATCTCAGCAAGGTTATTTCACCTTTCTGGCCCTAATCTTTTTTCATCTAAATGAAGAGGCTCATACTAACAAATTAAACATGACAATAGTAAAAGACACTAAGCACACTGTGCTGAGTACCTTAAAGAAGTATACTTCAAATAAATATAATTCACTACCAGTTTTAATTGTACATGAGAGTGCTTCAAATTATAATGATGGTGATAAGTATTTATTAAGTGAATATTTATTGAGAAATTAACAATATACTACCTGCATTAGATACTGGGTAATATTATCAGATATTGAGAAAAGGGAAAATATCAAAATTAGGCAATTTATGGCACATTCATACAAAAATAAATAGTATTATTATTTGAAGTAATGCTCTGACAATATGAGCACTAGAATGTTTTTAAATTTCTGATTATAAAAGTAATAATTATCAAGTTTTAAAAACTTGAAAAGTATTTCTAAAATAAAAACCAAAATTATTTGAAATACAAAAAGATAGACCCTATTGACATTTCCAAAAATTATTAATGTTATATATATATATATGTCAAAGTCAAATAATATTGCCCAACTAGCATGGCTCAGGGTTGAGCATCAACCTATGATCCAGGTGGCCATGGTTTGATTCCTGGTCAGGGCACATGTCTAGGTTTTGGGCTTGATCCCCAATTTGGGCCATGCAGAAAGCAACCAACCAGTGTTTCTCTCTCACCATTAATATTTCTTTCTTTCACTCCCTCTCCCTTCTTCTCTGAAACCATTAATAATATTTTTAAATCATAATAGTCAAATAATACTAAAAGTCTCACAATGAATAACAACCATCAGTCTCAAATAGACATTCTTATCACCCTGTTCTTATGTTTTGAGACAATCATGTTTAATACTTACCCTGTTTTTTTTCTGACATTTATTTGTTTATCTAGATTATAAGGTTCATGGCATTTATTGCTTTATCAATATACTATGTATTAATTTTATTTTTTATACCAGGATTTAATTATTTTATACGGATCCTACTCTATCCCTTCCTTTTTCTTATCCATACACTGTTGTTTTGGTTTTCTATTGCTGTCATAAATAATTATCACAGATTTAGTACCTTAAAAATCACAAACTTATTATTTCAATGTTCTATAGGTCAGAAGTCTGGTAGGTCAGCTAGTTGCTCTGCACTGGGTATCATGAGGTCAAATCAAGATGTTGAACAGACTCTTGAAGAGAATCTATTTCCAGGCTCTTTCAGGTGGCTTACACAATTCAACTCATGTTGCTGGAATCTGGGATCCTCATTTTTTTCTTGAATGTCAATTGGGACTCTTTTTCACCTTTAGATGCTTCCAGTTCTGGGAGATGGCTTCCTTTATTAGAACCAGAAAAACAAAAATGTAAACAGCAAAAGGTAGGAGCTATTTTAAGTTACCATAGTTACTCTGCCACACTCTACCATCCAGCTCCATTGATCCACAACACTCTGACATGCAAAATACAATAACTCTCCCAATCTTTCAGTTTCACCCCCTTACATTACTTGCTCAAAGTCCATGATTTCATCCATATAGATCAAGTCCAGGTGA
This sequence comes from Lasiurus cinereus, assembly GCA_011751065.1. Taxonomy (NCBI): domain Eukaryota; kingdom Metazoa; phylum Chordata; class Mammalia; order Chiroptera; family Vespertilionidae; genus Lasiurus; species Lasiurus cinereus. The sequence continues at coordinate 15,578,056 of JAAGEH010000005.1, read as the reverse complement.
AAAATGAGACTTCTGCCTGGTCAATGTGGCTCTGTGGTTGAGTATCAACATATGAACCAGAAGGTTACAGTTCAGTTCCAGGTCAGGGAACATCCTGGGTTGCAGGCTCGATCCCCAATGGAGGGCATGCAGAAGGCAGCTGATCAATGATTCTTTCTCATTGTTGATGTTCTCTCTATTTTTCTCTCTCTTTCTACCTCTCCCTTCCTCTCTAAAATCAATTAAAATGAATTAAAAAGAAAGAAAGAAAAAATGAGGCTTCTGTGTATAAGCCATTATTTACAACTCTTAGAGTACCATTATTTCTCACTTGTGGACCTGTGAAACTAAAGAAAAAAAAATGTCTTTCTCAAACATATTTAACATACAATAGTTGGACAGACATGAGATAATAGCTACAGATTTCTGAATCAAATATGGAGAAAGTAAAAGTTAAAAAAGTGACACTGGTAAGCGGAAATAAAAGTCAGAAATAAAGCTGTTTTTCACAAACAACCAGGCAAACTCCAGCCATAGTTTCATTTTTCCCAGAAAACAATGTCTCTTTATTTTTTTATTTTTATTTTTCAATTACACTTTATATTTATTACTAGTAGCCCTGCGTACAAATCTGTGTGCCAGTAGCTTACTGCCACCATCCAGTAGCTCTTTTAACTGCTACCCCACCCTCCTATAGCTCCCTGCCCCTCCCCCTGCATAGTTTGCTGCCCTGCCCCCTCCTGTAGCTCTCTGCAGCCTGCTTGTAGCTTGCTACCCCACCCTCCTGCGGATCTGTGATCCGGTCATTATGCAGCTGGTCATTATGCTTCATGGCATAACTATCATTTGCATATTACATCTTTATTATATAGGATAATTTTGTATTAATTTAAGTAGCACACCATAGTGATTAGGCAATCTTATACTTTACACAAGTCCCTTCCCCCGTCTCATCCTCTCCTCCTCCGCAATATAGTACCCACCTGGCATCACACATAGTTACTACAATATTATTAACTATATCCTTATGCTGTACTTTACATCCCCATGACTATTCTTTTACTACCAATTTCTACTTCTTAATCCTCTCATCTTTTTTCACCCAGTTCTCCCACCCCCTTCCCTCTGGCAATCATCAGTCTGTTTTCTGTATCAATGAGTCTGTTTCAATTTTGTTTGTGTATTTTAATTTTTAGATTCTACATATAAGTGAAATTATATGCTATTTGTCTTTCTCTGACTTACTTCATTTAGCATAATATCCTCTAGGTCCATCCATACTGTTTCTAATGATAAGATTTTATTCTGTTTTTAAGGATGAGTAATATTTAATTCTCATATATAAACTCTGTGTATCTATATACTTGGGTTGCTTCAATATCTTTGCTGTTGCTATTATCTATAGTTTCTTGATAGATTTCAAAACCTGGGGATAATCCTGGCTTTAGTTTCTTTTCCTGGTTTCAGTTTGGTTTCTTGGTTGTGCCCTTTGAATCAGATTTCCTTTTACAAAGAAAGATAGCATGTGTTTGCAGAGAACTTTTATCAGTCTCATCACATTTCGTAGAATTTGAAGACTCCAACAGTCTTTTCATTTTGTATCCTTCTGTACCTTTCAGTCCAAGATGGCAATTTTTACTGAAGTAAATTTCTCAAATATGTTGTCTGTCTCCAGTTGTCTGTCTGAAGTTCACTCCAATAGACAAAAGCTACATCCACAGATTTTTTTGTAACAACTCTATTTTGAATTCCTGCTGAGGTGGCTGAAGGTCAATGCCATTAAGTTTCCTAAAGACTCTTGTTTGAGAGGATCTGTGAGACATACTTTTAATCTTGTGAAAGAATCCTTTATCTGAGTGAATACTCTGACCTTTTTATCTTTCCCAGGTTTTATTATAATGTTGTGCAGTTAACATGTTGGCCTTTTCTCTAAAGTATGCTTTCCTGACAGCAAACCTCTTAATGTTGGTGTTTTTCCCATCTGGAGAGATTGAGGATTTTCAGAATTATTGACTCCTGCTTCCTTTTGGTTTAATAGTCTTATTTATCTCGCTCCCATTTTACTATAAGCATTAAGGAAAAAAAAACAGATAATTTTCAGCAAGTTTCTTGGAACTCTCTTTAGCTGTATATATAATCAAATTATTACTTAAACATCTTGATTTTCAGATAACTGCAGAAGATAATTTTGCTAAGTTTTCTGTCACTGTATAACAAGAATCCCCCATTCTTTAAGTTTTCAGTAACCTCTTCCTCACTTCCTTTTGAGTCCTCCACTGTAGTTTCTTTTAAGTCTAAATTTCTACTAAAGCTCTGTTTATGTAATTTAGGCTTTCTATCATGTTCCTCAACATGTTTCCAGCTTCAGACCCTTGCTCAGTTCCAAAGTCACTGACAATTTTAGGTCTTTGTTACCACATCATTTCACTCTGGTACCAAAATCTATTATTAGGCTTCTATTGCTGCATAGAAAATTATCACAAATGTAGGAATTTAAAGCAACACATTTATTATTGCACAATTTCTGTGGGTCACTGTTCCAGATATAAGCTGAGTCATCTTTTTGAATTCCCACAAGGTTGCAATCAACATATAAGTCTTATATATCTTTAGCTTTTGGACACTGATTACTCAGAATTTTTAAATAATAAAAATTTTGGGAATACTGTGTAGTTTATACTTGAAATACATGAATTCATGTGGCGTCACCATTTCTACGATGTAATATATTACTGTTATTAAACCTCTTGATCTGAATGACTTGGTATTGAAGCAAATTGTTTTTCAGAGTTGACCTTCGAAAACTTATATGTCCTATCATGGTCTGGTAAAGTTTATCTTTTCATGAGTCATGATTCATTTTGAAAGCTGTGGTTTCTGTCTTATTTTTTGAATAAATTAGCATGATATTCTGTGAGATAACAATGTAGAATAGAGCAGGATGGAAAGCAGGATGAGCCATAACCGTTCCCTAAATGGTTAGAGCAGTGGTTGGCAAACTGCAGCTTGCAAGCCACAATTTGCCTCTCTGTTGACTAATGAGTTTGCCAACCACTAGGTTAGAGTATTGGCCTATGGACTGAAGGTTCACTTCTAGTCGACGCACGTACCTTGATTGCAGACTCAATCCCATGCTCTGGTGAGAGCCATCCAATCAATTTGTTTCTCTCCCATAGATGTGTCTCTCTTTCTAAAAATCAATGGAAAAAGTATCCTCTGATGAGGATTAACCAAGAGAAAAAAGAAACCATAATTATAGTTCTGGTTAAAAAATTTAAGATTATATGTTTGGATTTTCTACATAAATTCAAATGTTTTTTCATTTTTGTTTATGATGAGAAATAACAAAAATGAATGTGTATTAAAAGTCAATATTTATGTACTATATCTCAGGGATTATATTAATTTTTCCCAGCAAAGTTGCCATATCCAAAACCACAGATATAATTGATACCAACACCTGGATAAGTTATTTTTTTTATACTATTACTTTCCATATCCTTTTTGGTTTCTCATTGTGCAAACAGGCAAGTTAACTGTGGAGACAATATGAGACACCAAGTTTCTCAAGTTACTGGCAATAGTTTCAGTAATTTTTCCAAGGGATGCAGTATTGATTTCAGTGTACCATCTTGTGAGGGCATTTGTAAAATACTTTTATATCCTTTTTATCATACTTATAATTCATACTCTTCCAATCCTCTCTCTCTAAATGTTAGTGAGAAGCGCAGAGATTCTTCCAGTAACATTTATTCCCCACTATATTTTCTGGGACTGGGTAAATAATCGCAGGGCATTAATGATCCCACTAAAAGCCTATTAGATTAATTTAGGTTAACTCTTCAGTTGTCACTTAACTACACTAACTTGTGGCTTGTAGCATTTGGCATTTTTAAGGATAAGCATAAAAACAGAGTCAATATTCAGTAACCCCAGGAATGTCTGGGGATTTTCTTTCACCAGTGTAATAATCAATTTGTTGATATTTATGTGTCTTTGGGAAGTTCTCAGGTAAAAATCAATGGCCTAATTCTGTGGCTATATTGTAGGGTGCTTCCATAAAAGGTTTCAGCCTTTTTCTCAGAGTAGCACCAAATCTGTGAACTCGCTTAAGTGTAGACATAAAAGTATATTAATCCCCAAAATATTAGCTATATTCAGATTTCTAGTCAGAGGATGTAGAATTTTTACCTACATATATCAAACAGAACCATATCTGGCTGCCCATTTATTTTAAGAATTCTGAATCTATTAGTCATTGTTATAAATCTATGTGCCAAAATAGTCTAATTCCCAGGGAATTCTTTAAACTTATTTCATACTTGCTTCTACCTTGTCTATGGTAGTTAAGCACTGCCATCAGGTGCTATTATTTTGAAATTTCATGTTTTCCCCATTGAAATATTAGAACTTAGTTCTATTACAGTATCTTTTTTGCCTTTTTTCACATTTCTGACCTACAAAGAGGCAGCACCAGAGATCTCTTTAATGACCAATATATGTCTGACTTTTTTAATGAAGGGAATGATAAAAAGTGTGGTTTATGAGCAGTTAAGCAGATTTCTTATAATAGACTAGAGGCCCAGTGCACAACCTTCATGCACTGGTGGGATGGGGGAAGGTCCTTCTGCAGTCCAGGATCCCTCAGGAGCCGGTCTAAGCCGGCAGGCAGACATCCCCTGAGGGGTCCTTAGCACTGCCTTGGAGGTGGGAGAGGCTCCCGCTATCACTGCTGCACTCGACAACCATGAGCCTGGCTTCTGGCTGAGCAGCACTCCCTATGTGGGTGCGCACTGACCACCAGGGGGCATGCCTGCATTGAGCATCTGCCCCACTGGTCAGTGCACATCACAGCAGCCAGTCATTCTGCCATTCGGTCAATTTGCATATTAGGGTTTTATTATATAGGATACTTCCAATATTCTTATTTCTGGAAGCTTTCAGATACCCTTCTCTGTTGTTTGACAAGAAACTTCTGCCGTTAAGACCTCATTAACTAAAGGCCACAATGTATCCAGGCTTCAATGATCAAATCAAATTAACTATTAATGTCAACTGCTGAAGCTGCCAGTTAAATATAGTTCCTAGCTAGGTAAACTCCTTTCAAGGATGGGCCTAGAGGTAAAGTGAGGTACTAGATTGGGAAGATGTAGTCTGCAATGACAAAAGGAAACACTGAGGTTCAAAATTCTTATCCTCATCCATAAATGTGCACATGTAACAATTCCACGGTTCAAGTTCCTGATGCTTCTTCAACAGGACCCATATGTTAGTGTAAGAAAGCTGGTGGGATTAAACAGTTAATTGGCCTTTCAAAGTCTATAATTCTTCCAATGAAATCCTGGCTTTTGTCTTGATATGAGAAATAACATATTCCTTTAAAGTTGCCATTGAGGCATTCTAATTTTCAACACATATTCTTAATTACATGTTAACAGTTTCTCATTTCTATTTGTACATATGTGTGATCTCTAGGACTAACCTGAAAAGCAGTGTCATTGAACAATTTGTATATTCACTAATGTTGCCTCTATGATTAGTTGCCACAGCCACATGTTCTCCCAAACCTGGCTCTCTATATGTACTTTATTCCTTTTACCTAATACTGCCACCAGAGGTAAGGATTATGCATGTCTCATTTCCTTTAGGCAAGAAAACCTTTTTTTTTTTTTGGTACTTGAAAGTAGGGAGTAGCCTTATCTCTGAATATGTATTCAACGGTCTATTTTTTCTGGCCACTTTGCTGGAGTGATTATTTACCAATTAGGTTTTCATTAAGAAATAGATGGCACACTTAAAACACGAAAGTTTGAGGAGGGTTTCATTGTAAATTTACAACAAAAGTAGTAATGTAAGATAATCAGAAATATAGCTATTTCCACTCTTGGACCAAAAGAAACACGAGGAGAAAGAAATTACTAGAATTCTGATGGACACAGTGGTTGTATTAGTTTCCTAGGTTGCTATAAGAAAGTACCAGAAATGTATTCTTTCACAATGTGGGAGGCTAGAAGTTTGAAACCAAGGTATAAACAAGGTCATTCTCTCTCTGATGGTTTTAGAGGAACAGCTATCCCTGCTTCTACCTAGCTTCTAGAGATTATTGGAAATCTTTGGTGTTCCTTTGCATATAGATAAATCATGCCAACCTCTGTTTTTACATGGCAATAGTCCCTGTATGTCTTTCTGTCTCTGTCACTTCTCTTCTTATGAGAACACCATAGACATATTGGATTTAGGGCCTACTCTACCTCAATATGACTTAATCTTAACTAGTTATATTAACAAAGATTCTATGTTCAAATTAAATCACTTATTGGGATTTGGAAATGACAAATTTTAGGGGGCAGTATTCAGTCCAGTGTAATTGTATAGAGTACGTACTTGAAAAAGGCTTCATCCTTCAATATATGTAAGTGAAAAAACTAGCTCGAGGTGACCTACAAATGATGGAGCTAGGAAAATATATAAGTATTCTATTATTTTTCCTCCATCTAAACATTCTGCCAGGTTCCTATTGGCCACCATGAACTGGAACCTAGAAAGCTTAAAAGCCATATTGCTCAATCCCTTGGTCAGAGAATCAGGTGGAGAAAAGTAGAAAGATAATCTTAAAGAGTGAAAATATCTAGCACACCCCTAATGGGATTCTGGAAATCTAGATAAGCTCACTTGACTTTTAAACAAATATAAAAAGTAGACCAAAAATTAGGTACCTGATGGAATGGAATGATAAAAGCATGAGTATATAACCCAAAGTCTATGAATAAAGTAATATAAAGTTATTGTTGATAGAATTTGTCAATATTTATTCTGAAATTTCAGCTTCCTTTTAACTTCTCAAGAAGCAGGAACTATTGGGTACTTGAGAGAAAATAAAAAGTTTGAGAGAAAACTATTAAATTTACATATTTTGAAAATCTAATTCTGTGTGAGGCCAGTAAGGTTATATGCTAAGCTGGAAAAAAAAAACACACACAAAAAAACAACAACAAAACACACAATTAAGTTCCTAAAGATTCTTAGAAATAGAGAAAGAATGTCAGAGATCAGGTACTCAAAAACTGATTTTAAGAACATCTTCATGAGTTCTGATTTAGAAAATTGAAACAATCTTTTGAGGAGATTTTATCAAAATTATGATTGTTGTGGCTTAAAAAAATAAGCCAACCTTCTATTATCCAAAGTGAATAAGCTTTTTTAAAATCAAATAGAAACATTAAACCATTTTTAAAGGTAAACAGCATGTCTAGGTTAAGATAATGTAAATGGAACATTCTCTAGTGTATCATCTCTTTAAGTCACATTAAAATATTAGAAATATCCTATCTAATAAAAGGCTAATATGCAAATAGCCCTAATGGCAGAAGGACTGGTAGCTATGATGTTATGACATGCACTGATCACCAGGGGGGCAGACACTCAACACTGGAGCTGCCCCCTGATGGTCAGTGAACTCCTACAGAGGGAGCAGCTCAGTCAGAAGCGGAGCTCACAGCTGGCGAGGGCTCACAGCTGGCGAGTACAGCGGCAGTGGTGGCAGCGCTAAGGATGTCCAACTGCCCACTGGGAACCCCAGACTGCAAGAGGGGGCTCAGTGCACGAATCTCGTGCACTGGGCCTCTAGTTAAATTATAAAATATATTAACATTGAAAACTTAGGCTAACAGTCATCATTGTCTGTGGATAATGTCCATTAGAAGAAAGACACAGTATCATATTTTTGTAAACCTCAAACCCTGAATTAGGACACTAATCAAGAAAAAGGTAAGCTTTGGTTTACTCACCCCAACTCTCTTACATTAACTATAAGACATATTTCTGCATCAACCAGACATTGTACAGGAACACTGCCTTCTTAAGTGGACATAACCCATGATTTTATCACCTCATGATTTTCTTCTTTTCTATATGCATTCAGACACTACCCCATCTCATGATGGGGTGGGGGGAAGAACAGATATTAAAACTTGGCATTCTCATCTACATCCTCTGATCTACAGTATTACAACTGTGTGAGACACAGGCAGAAAGTTAATTGATATGGTTGGGTTGGTGTGTGTGTGTGTGTGTGTGTGTATGTGTGTTTATTTTAATGCTCTGTAAATCATCAAAGGAAAGATATATCATGAGGAACATAAATTATCTTCCTCCTTTTTGGAAACTATAAAATATCCTTAGTTCAGACATAAAAATTTATAAGAAAATATACCAAAATAACTTACAACAGTGATTAGAATGCATAATTATAAGTTATTTTTAATTTCTCTGATACAGATGTTTGAACTTTATAAATTTTCTAGAATATGTCTCTATAACTTGTAATTAAGAGGAATAAAACATTTAAAAATAAAAAAAAGGATAGGAGAGGAGAAAAGGAAAAGCAAAAACAAGTCAGAAAAAGATTAGAAAAAAACACCTCTTGTCTGAATGAATTATTGTATTGTCAATTTTTGTAGCAGTGGTTGAAAGGACTATCAAATGCAGAATAATCATTATTATGTAGCTAATAATTCTTGATTTTGTGCTTTAGAATAATATTTATTGAAAACCATGCCACTGTTTGTATCTAAATTCTCTGATGTTTTGCTCCATACTTAGTAACTGGAAGCTCCCTGCTGCATGAGATACAGTTTTATAGCACCACATCATGGTATATTCAGCTTGTCATTTTTTAAAAAATTTCTTTATTGATTAAGTTATTACATATGTGTCCTTATCCCCAATACCCCCAATCCTCCCCACTCATGCATTCACCCCCCTGTTGTCTGTGTACATTGGTTAGGCTTATACATATACATACAAATCCTTTGGTTGATCTCTCCCCATTACCCCCACTCTCCCCTACCTTCCCTCTGAGGTTTGACAGTCTGATCAATGTTTCTCTGTATCTGGATCTGTGTTTTTTTTCGTCAGTTTATGTTGTTCATTATATTCGATAAATGAGTGAGATCATGTGATATTTATCTTTCTCTGACTGACTTAACTCACTTAGCATAATGCTTTCCAGTTCCATCAATGCTGTTTGTTGCAAATGGTAAAAGTTCCTTCTTTTTCACAGCACTGTAGTATTCCATTGTGTAGATATACCACAGTTTTTTAATCTACTCATCTACTGATGGGCACTTAGGCTGTTTCCAAATCTTAGCTATGGTGAACTGTGCTGCTATGAACATAGGGGTACATATATCTTTCTAATTGGTGTTTCTAGTTTCTTGGGATATATTCCTAGCAGTGGGATCACTGGGTCAACTTGTTATTTTCGGGTTTTGTTTTTTTTTTGACCGACTTAATATAAAGTGCTTACTTTCAATTCAGTTGTTTTACTCATGCTTCAAAATATATCTCAACCATTTTAAAGAATCTTCCTAAAATTTACACTCTGTGGTGCTGCCTCTTTTGTCTGAAACTGATCTAACTTCAGTCTTCTTTAGTGCACTGTTTTTATGTTAAAATCTGTCTTCTCAATATACTGTGATAAAAGTAAAATTTAGAATTCTTTTTGCATGCAGATCTACCACAATTATTCTATTTTTATTCTTTCAACAGTGGGGAAGAGCCAATAAAAACCTTATCTCCCTAACAAACAAAATCATATTAGATAGACATAGAAATATGTTTAAGTTCAAAGTAACAAGGAACTCATTTACAGACAGATTATCTTTAAAATTATATATTTATAACTTAGTTTAAGTGACAGAATTTAGTTTTTCATTTTAAATACATTTTTATGGTCAGCAAAAATAGGCACAATTGAACTTTTGTGTCATCATTAGTATTGAGGTGAAGTTTCCATTCTTGGGTAACTAAAAATGAACATTTTCTTTTTTCTCTTTCTGTTATCTACAACCATCTAGAACTAATTGCTAATAATGAACACTGAATGAATGACCATAAGAAATAAAGATTATGTCGTCTTTTTTTTAATTTTTTTATTAATGTATTACATGTATACATATCTTCCCATTGCTCCCCCCTCTCAGGCATACCCTAACCACTCAGTGTCTTATGTTCATTGGTTATGCTTATATGCATGCATAAGTCCTTTGGTTGATCTCTTATTTACCCCACCTCTCCCTAACTTTCCTGCTGTAATTTGACAGTCTGTTTGATGCTTTACTGCCTCTGTATCTATCTTTTTGTTCATCAGTTTATAATGTTCTTTATTATCCACAAATGAATGAGATCATGTGGTGTTTCTCCTTCATTGACTGGCTCATTTCACTTAACATAATGCTCCCCAGTTACATCCAGGTTGCTGCAAATGGTAAGAATTCCTTCTTTTTTATTGCAGCATAGAATTCCATTGTGTAGATGTACCATAGTTTTCTGATCCATTCATCTACTGGCATCACCCTAATACCAAAACCAGATAAAGATTATGTAGACTTAAATTTATTCCTGTTTTGCCTATGTGGCCTGACATTTTGTTTACTACATTTGTGGTAGGTTACTCAGTCACAAATATTATCTAAAGTTATCTTCTGCAAATAACTGAGAAAGTATTGCCCTGCACTTGAGTAATTTTTATATCAATAAAAGTATTCTCTTATTTTTTTTAGTACTGTTGAAGCATACATTTAAAAACTAATTTGAAAATTTCAACTTTCTATGATGTTTATAAATGTCAAGTAAGCAAATATCACACTATACTAATATTAGAAAATGGACTATTTAATAAATACTTATTAATTTATTGAACATTTTCTCTACTTCTTGGGCATTTCTCTAAGAGTTGAGATGCATAGGAATATGTCAAAAAGTCCCTCCCCTTAAGAACTTCATAATTTAGTGAAAGAGGAGACCATTAATACAATGTAATGAATAGTATTCTGGATAAGTGAACAATAATAAAAGAGAATTCACCCTGCCTAAAGGGTGAGGACTTGACCAAGTAAATAATATGCAACTTTGACTCTTGAACAATTCAGATATTAATTTAATTACTGAGCCACTCTTTTTTTCTTGAGAACTTGTATGTTCCAGCCACTGCTCTAAAAATTAAAGGGATATAATTTTTAGTAATACACGATAGAGCAAAAGTAGATTTATAGTTATGAGTACATTCTTGTATTATCACATATTAATTATTGTATTATTTTTCATATGAATAACTGTAAACTTACTTTTGCCCAACTCTATATATATCCAACTTCTGATCTATTACAAACTAATACAGGAGACAGATATAATTTGTATAATCTTCTTAATGGATATATCTAGTGCAATTACAAACTGAATTTTATTCTATGAAGATACAGAATGAGGAACTAAAAACATGTAAGATGGTACCCAAATTTACCCTAAGGAAATGTTGCTTAAACTTGGTGGAGTTTGTTAAGCAAAGTGAAAAATGGTTTCAAGAAAGAGCATTGTGTACACAAAAATCATCTGGTAAAAGGAAGTAGAATACACCCAAAATAGTGATTTTAAAAACCAAAACTACCACAACCAAAAATCTTTTTGTAGAGCAGAGTACTGGGGAAGATAATGTAAGATGAGCTGAAACCATAATCAGAAACAGATAGCCAAGAATTCTAAGCTATGTTAAAGACTGTATCTGTAGTACTTTCAAAAATAAAGATTTTTTAAAAAAGACTGTATACTATATTTTAAGAGCAATTGAAACCAATAAAAATTTTAGATAGGAGTCTACCAGTCAAAGAAAAGGATTTTGTACAATCCTGATATTAAAATAAGAGGGCATATGGCATATATTCAGAAAATGGGAAGTAGTTGAACTTAAATAACTTAGTAACGTGGGGATTGAGAGATTATGAAGACAGCCTTACATTTCCTTCTGCTTAATGAAACTTTAAAATAAGCCTCTTCCTGACTCCACGCTCCTGACCTCCCTTTTCTTAGAACATTTACTTTTGAAACTTGTAATCATAAGTCTTTTGAGATTAAAATACTTTTTAAAGTTTCTTGCTAGTGTTTCTAACCAGAAATATCTTTCTCAGAAACCTGGGAGCTGTGTCTTTGCAATATAATCATTAAATAAGAGTGAATGGAAATACAGGTATTTTAAGACATCAGCAAAAGATATAATAATAGATTAAAAGTAAAAAAGGATAAGTTAAAGTAACATTTTATTTATTTATTGTCTATCTCCACTTTCTGTGAGAGGATAGATAGGAGCCTAATTTTGGCAGATGTATTGCTCTAAAATGTAAAATACTTCCTGTCATGAAGAAAGAGAAAGTTTATTTTTCATCTGGTTAAAACCAGCTTGCAAATATGGATGGCCTATGACCCCAACTCCAACTCTTAAAAACCACAACACTTTCAGTGGAGTTGAGCTCAGATTGAGTTATGGCCTTTCTCTCCTATTGTAGTAATCCTATATCCTATATAATAAAGAGGTAATATCCAAATGGACCCTCATGCCCTCGCGTCACAAGATTGCCACCCCCCATGTCATCAAAAGATGGCTGCACATAGGTTGTCACAAGATGGTCACCCCACATCATTACAAGATGGGCGCCCCACGTTGTCACAAGTTGGCCAGGAGGGGAGGGTAGTTGGGGGGGGGCAGGCCTACAGGGGAGGGCAGTTGAGAACAATTGGGCCAGCAGGGGAGCAGTTAGGTGTCAATCAGGCCAGCAGGAGAGTGGTTAGGGGGTGATCAGGCTGGCAGGCAGAAGCAGTTAGGGGCAATCAGGCAGGCATGCAGGCAAGTGGTTAGCAGCCAGCAGTCCTGGATTGTGAGAGGGATGTCCAACTGCTGGTTTAGGCCCAGGGTTCAGGACTAAACCAGCAATCAGACATCCCCGAAAAGGTCCCGATTAGAGAGAGTGTAGGCTGGGCTGAGGGACACCCCTCCCCACCCAGTGCACAAATTTCGTGCACTGGGCTTCTAGTCTTAAATAAAGTCTTCTTTGCCTGTTTAACTTTGGTGAAATTTTTACTTTCATAAAGGTGAGACTCAAAACATTAAACTACTTGCTAATAAGCTTGTATTCTATGATTAGGGAATGTGGAAACATCCAACGATTTTTAAACAAAAAGAATGATCCGATAATTTATAAAGATATCTTTGGGGACAATATAAATGAAAGATTGAGGACCAAACATAAGGTATTTTAAGAGATCATCAAAAGATATAATAATAGGTTAAAAGTAAAAAAGGATAAGTTAATTTTATTATTTTTATTTAATGTCTAAAGTTTTACATATGTCTCCTTTTTCTCCACTTGACCACCACCCCCTCCCAGCCATTCTCACCCCAGGCAAGCCCCCACTGCCTCAGTGTCTGTGCCCTTTGGTTATGCTAGTATGCATGCAAACAAGTCCTTTAGTTGCTCTCTAACCCTTCTCCACCCCCTGCCAACTTCCCCTGCCATTTGTCTCTGAATCTATTCTTGTTCATCAAATTATGTTGATCATTATATCCCACATATGAGTGAGATTATGTGATATTTATATTTCTCTGACTGGCTTATTTTGCTTAGCATAATGCTCTCCAGTTCCATACATGCTGTTGCAAATGGTAGAATTTCCTTCTTTTTTATAGTACCAGAGTATTCCATTGTGTAGATGAACCACAATTTTTCAATCCACTCCTCTGTTGATGAGCACTTAAGCTGTTTCCCAGATCTTAGCTATTGTAAATTGTGCTGCTATGAACATGGGATGCATATATCCTTTCTGATTGGTGTTTTTGGTTTCTTGGAATATAGTCCTAGAAGAGGAATCACTGAGTCAAATGGAAGTTCCAATTTTAACTTTTTGAGGAAACTCCATACAGTTCACAGTGGCTGTACCAGTTTGCATTCCCACCAGCAGTGCAAGAGGGTTCCTTTTTCTCCGTATCCTTGCCAGCACTTGTCATTTGTGGATGATAGCCATTCTGACAGGCGAGAGATGGTATCCCATTGTTGTTTTGATTTGCATCTCTCAGATGATTAGTGATATTGATCATGTTTTCATATGTCTCTTGGCCTTCTGTATGTCCTTTTTTGAAAAGTACCTATTTGGGTCCATTTTTTTATTGGATCGTTTATATTTATTTTGTTAAGTTGTATGAGTTTTCTGGAAATTTTGGAGATTAAACCCTTTCGGAAATATCATTGGCAAATATGTTTTCCCATGCAGTGGGCTTTCTTGTTATTTTGTTGATTTTTTTTTTCTGTACAAAAGCTTTTTATTTTGATGTAGTTCATTTGTTTATTTTCTCCTTAGTCTCCATTGCCCTAGAAGCTGTGTTGTAAAGTTATTGCTATGACATATGTCTGCTATTTTGCTGCTTAGGGAGTCTTATAGGATTTTTATGGTTTCCCATCTTACTTTTAAGTCCGTTAGCAATTTTGAGTTTGTTTTTGTGTATGATGTAAGTTGGTGATCTAGTTTCATTGTTTTGGATGTATCTGACCAAATTTCCCAGCACCATTTATTGAAGAAACTTTCTTCACTCCATTGTATACTCTTGCCTCCTTTGTCAAATATTAATTGAGCTTAATGGCTCAGGTTGATTTCTGGGTTCCCTGTTCTGTTCCATTGGTCTATATGTCTGTTCTTGTGCTAGTACTAGACAGTTTTGAGAACCATGGCTTGGTAATATAGCTTGATATCTGGTATTGTGATCCCTCCAACTTTGTTCTTCTTTCTTATGATTGCTGTGGCTATTTGAGGTCTTTTTTTATTCCAGATGAATTTTTAGAGAGTTTGTTCTAGATCTTTGAAATATGTTAAAGTGATTTTCAAATGTGCAATCAGGATTTATAATTTATCCAAATGGATAAATAGGACATTTATCTTTGATTTGGAGTAAAAAAATGGAGGCAGAAATACGAGCTACATGAATTTGAACTCCAAAGATGAGGCTGAGTTCATTGCTAAGCTTTGCAAAGGAAGTGAATTCAGCTGCCTATTAAAGGAAGAAAATTGGTACTTATGCTGGAAATGTAATGTTCTTAAATAAATATATTACACAATTGTTGGATTGACCTTCCTGCCATACCCTGGAATCCCAAGTTATCTGTATGTGGGATTCAATTTATTAGAAGGTACTCAGTGAGTATTTATTGATCTGATCTGAGTTGGCACACATTTTGCATGCTGTCATTTATTTCATATGAATAACTTCAGCCTTGGTACTATTGTCTAATTTAATTTAATCAGATATCAAAATGAAATGTTTTCTATGGAAAATGCTAATTAAACTGTTCAAGAATTTGACTACTTATATGCATAAGGAGTAAATTATCTAGCACATATATGTTGGTTCCCTACTTTGTGCTTTTTCTTTTCCTAAAAATTCAATAAATATTTAAATGGAATACAGGATATCTGTTGATATTTTAACTATATCAACTATAAAAAGACAACTCATAAGAAGGTTTATGTTTTGTAAACTTTATTATGCAGGGTGTCCCCCCAAAAATGTATAACACTTTAATAGCTGATAGCTCAATTTTGAAAATGAAATGTATTTGAATAAGCACTGCTTTTATCATTATTCAAAGTGTGTGTATACATATATGGGTTGGCAAAAGTAGGGTTTACAGTTGTGAATATAAAGAACAGTTTATTCTTATATTATTATTTATTATAATATTTTCCATATGAACAACTATAAACCTACTGTTATCTAATCCTGGATGTATGTGTATCTCTCTGTGTGTGTGTGTGTGTGTATATAATGAAATGACCCTGATATAATAAAATGTTAATAAAACTTTCTAAATATATTATTAAAAAATAAACTGTTGCAACATTTTCTACATTTGCAATTAAAAATTATTAGAATTCTGGGTGGCCAGTACTATACTTGACCTCTCAGAAAAAAAAATGATGTTTATTCTTTATGAGTTATCAGGATCATATACTCACTCATAAAAAATAAGATGGTTTTTATTACTGACTTGGGACCATATCTTTATTGCTTTGGTGACTGCTTTAATAATAGAAATTCCATGAAATTGGTTAAGCTGCTTAAATCTGTTTATTTGCCTCTGATTTTCCTTTATAAAAAATATTTATGGTATAAAATTAACATCTCACAAGCAGTATAGTTGAGAAAGATATCATAAAACAAAAATTTTATTATTACCTCATAGGCGTAGTTTAAGAGATAATGAAGTTAATGGCATATTTAATGATACTGTGCTTATGATGAATATTCTTATTATTATAAATTCAGCCACAGTGGAGGAAAATATCTCAGTATCGGTATAGCAACTTTCAGAATATGAGAATGTTAATGTTTAAATTATACCTCAAAATCACTTATTTAAATTTTTTTCACAGATCAGTACATTGCATCCTTTAGGTTAAGTGATATACTGTATATACATTTTCAAAGCTAGTAAAGGATATAACCAGCCTATACCATGTCATCTATCCAGTTTATTATTATTACTGAGCTCCAGTTTTCTCAGCTATAAAAATAAGATAAAAAAACTTAAAAGTCTTATTTAAAAAAGATGAAATAAGATGGCATGAGCCCTCAATAGATGGTTGTTGTTGCTAATGTTATTACCTTAATAAATTGTAGTTGTTGCTTTTTTTATTTCACAACATCAACTAGGGAACAATAATAATAAACCACAATAATAATATGAATTTAAGAACAATCTATCTTTATAGAATTTATGGTTAATTGATTAAATGAAGGTCATCAGAGCATTTCTTATAAATGTATTTTCTCTAAAAGCTGACATACAGGATAAATATAATTACCTTTTGTATTATGATAAAATTAAGACATGAAGGGTACATCTCCTTACTTACATAATAAGTTAGTATTCAAGATAAATCAAAGTCATAATTTTTACTACAATTTTCTGACTTTTCAACTTCTCAGTTAGTTTGATTTATCTCATTGGTGGGAGTAGGTAAAAAGTGTTAAAATATCCACTTTACTATTAAATTACTTCTTCTTTTACTATTTTGATTTTTTTAATTCATATCATAAATTCTTCCAAAAAAGAAGAGGAGGGGAGGACAAAATCAAATTTATTATGCTATAATAATGAATTAAATCTCTGAAAACTACACAAAAAGTTGAGACTTGTACTGAAAACAATTGTCTTATTTGGTCATTCCTGTATATAACATTTAAGATTAATGGATTCCTTTAAAACATCTGCAAATTATAAAATTCAATAAATAATATATTCATAGCACTAATCGTGAAAGAAAAAAATTACATAATTGAACTACAAATTATCTTCAGCTCCTTTTTGGTCAGACTGACCAAGAATATACTCTTTCTAGACCAGAATTCCAAAAAGTTCAAACTGCTACAGCACAGCTTGTAGAAATCACTGGGCCAATATGATGATGTTACCAGCAGATCTAGAAAATAAGTCAATGGGTTTGGGGTGGGTATGACTAGAGAGAATAAAAAGGTTTAAAAAGGATTGAATAGTGGAAGAATTGGGGTAAAAATAAAGGAGGGATAAAAATAAAATGGATAAGCCCTGGCTGGTGTGTCTCAGTTGGTTGGAGCATTGTCCTGTATACCAAAAGGATGTGGGTTTGATTTCCTGTCAGGGAAGGGCACATACTCAGGTTTTGAGTTCCACCCCTGATGGAGGCACATGTGGGAGGCAGTTGATCAATGTTTCTCTCTCACAGCAATGTTTCTGTCTCTCTTGCTGCTCTCTCTCTTATTCCTTCTCTTCCTCCCCCCTCCTTTCTTTCCATCCTCTCTCTAAAATCAATTAAAACACACACACATACACATACATACACACACACCCACACACACAAACAATGAAATGGATGACCAAGTACAGTGATAACAAGACGTTCTCTTCTCCTTGGCTCTTATGAGTAGTGCAATCTTTTCCCCCAAATTCATTTAAAAACACAAATGGGAAAAGGCTATGAAAAATAGCACCATAACATGTTGTTACATAACATAAGATGTTTTATTCCAGATTTAATTCTTTGTCATTTTACTGTTTAATTTTAATTTGAACTCGAAGATTTGAAAAAAGTGTTGTATTTGTATAAAGAACATCACTTTGAAGAAATGCAAACTTTCCTTAATTTTTTTTGCTAATTTTACTTTATAAATATTGATAAATGAACCAATTAGGGTCCTGGCAGAAAAGAATTGGCACACCCAAACAGAATAATTAAGGTGTATGGTATATGATACTGATACTATTTATAAAGGTGTAGGTAGGGTCAGAGAACTCAACAAGGTATGGTAAAGTGTCTGGCAGATAACAACAGCAGGAAACTGTAACCAGCACAGCTTTATTGGGAAAAGGAGATAGTTACTGAACAACTGGTCAAAGACACTGTTGTATGGAATATTATGACAATGAATTAGGCCATTTTGTCAGTCCACAAATAGTGATGCTGACTCCAATAAATACCTATAGATTTTTCTGTGGAAATGTTGTGTGATGACTTAGAGTATATATCAATTTTCTTCAAATGGACCTATATTCTACCTCAACTGATAGCCTACCCTCTCACCCCCACTATGTGAACTGCTTTTGTTTTAAGATCTGGAGAAGAGGCTGCGAATTGCAACTATGGAAAAGTGAATTAGGATACTTTGCATCAGACTTAAAATAGCATGTGTGTGAGTGCAGTCACTCCTCATTATTTGCAGATTCCATATTTTGAATTCTCCTACTCACCAGAGGCCCACATAACCAGCTGAGTTTGAACAAGGCAACTTTTTGCCTTCTTAGTTCATATGTAAACAAACGTCCTTTTTACGATATATTTAATGTCATATTTTGCACATTTTGTTTAAAATGTCTCCCAAGTGTAGAGTTGAAATACTATATAATGTTCTCAAATAATAAAACTGTGATATGCCTTATGGAGGAAATACATGTATTAAGCAAGCTTTGCATATGCATGAATTATAGTGTTGATGCCCATGAGCTCAATGTTAGTAAATCAATATATATTAAATAAAGTGTCTTTAAACACTCATAAAACAAGATTATGCATTGATAAGCTGATGAAAATGTTATGAACAGAGAGTTGCAGGAACCTAAGCCTGTATTTCCCAGTGAAGTAATGGTTCATTATTCCTTAATTCAGTGTTCTGCTGACGTTATAGATCAGAACCACCACAAATAATGAATACAATGAGAATCGGCTGTATGCCTACATATATATCAAGAAGCCCCTTAGTAATCTGCTTATCTGCTTCATGTCTAAAGACACATGTAATTAGCCACTGTGGAAGGTCTTCATGTGTGAAACATTGTAATTATCTATCCATGCCAGATAGATTATTGTGGTAACTATGTCCATCTTATCCCTTAGAGCTGAATGATACATCTGGCCTCTCCATTCTGGAATCCTATTATTCTCAGTGAAATCAGAGAACCCAATTCCATTGTATGTACCTCCCCCAACACCATTGAACTTTAGCACAGTCTCCTCAGAAGTTTTAAGGAAGCTAATGTTCTTTTTTTTTTTTTTTCGATGCAAAAGCAAAGAGTCTTTATTCAAACCCGGGTTTGGCTCCCAGCCTCTTTCTGGCGCAGCAGTGAGAAGAGAGAGCGTGTGCTGGAAGAACAATTAGTTATATGGGGTTAGGATACTGGGCGGGCTTAGTGAAGTGAGGAGGGTTACAGAGATTGGTCGCTGTGTTCCTGGAGTTTCATTGGTCCATTCAGGTGGTGGTCAGGGAAGTTAGGACATTGCTGGCACACCTGTGGCCACTCCCAGAAAAGGGAGGGGGTTTAGGCAGGGGGCCCAGCCCTTATAGGACAAGATGGAGGGGAGTTCATTTCTGCTTTGGACAAGGGGGGAATGAAAGGACAAAGAAGCTAATGTTCTTTTATCAATGCATTTCTTAATACTAGGTGAAGAGAGTCATCTGGCCTTTCCAGATAACATGACTAGGGAGTAGAGAGAGTTTCCCCCATAAATGATTAATTTAAACATACCATATTCTGGGATTTTTCTAACTCTTTTCTCTACCATATGGAAGGAAAGTTCCAGCATTTCAGTCTCATTGATTATAGATCTCTGTTGTGTCTGAACTTTTCACTCAGGTCTTTCTGGGTGAGTGTACTATCAATTAATTTAGCTTAATAGAGAAATAAAAGTTTAGGTTCATGCAACCATCTGTTCACAACATTTTCATCATTTTTCTTAGTTCAACATCATATATGTGTATGCGTGTGTGTGTGTGTGTGTGTGTGTGTGTGTGTGTGTGCTCCTGGTGATATAAATTTATTCTGCAAGTCTTTTAGTATATCTCTTTGCATACCAGGCCTTGTATGTCACTCTCTGAACTCTGTTGCGTCTAATTCTTATGTGTGAAGAGATATGTGAGGGCGTTTTCTGAGGAGTGTGGGAATACCACTGTGAATTAACTCTCCTAGATAAAAACGTTGGAAGGCCATTGTGCAATCAGAAATCCTGGTTCACTCAAATGTGGAGTAAGGAGAGAAGGGATGCTTCTCCTAGGAAAGAGGGTTTATTGACTTTGTGAGATTATTAGTCTCATTTGTGGTTGCCAGAATATGCATTTACTATATCTCAGGGGCTCACTGCTTCCACATACGCCCTTGAAATTTAACATATTAGGCATGACTTGGTTGAATATTTAATTATTGTTTCAACCCTATAAGACCCTGAGTTTTGTCTTCTGTCATACATAATTATGCTGTGACTGCAGAAGATCATAGCTTTCAGAGCTGCTATAATATGATTTTTTTTTAACTTCCTTTTGTATTTTTCTGAGTTGGGTAGAAGCTTTCAACTTACCTTTCTCCCTGTGGATACTCTCTCAGGTTTTTGGCATTAGACCTGATATAACATTCTTTGTAATCACTTTGTAATCATTTTTTGTAGTTGCCAAGGTTAGTAAATATCATAGCCATTTGCTGTGCAAACACCTTGTCCTCTACCTGCATATCCTCTCCTACCTCCACTGGCGATAATTTTCATAGTGTGACACCTTCACAATGTACAGACTCCCAGGATTCCATTTCCCTTTAGCAAGATTTACCACAATCCCATGTTAAAGGACTGTTTCATGGGACAACTTCCTGAACCCATTACTGAAGGAGTCAAGATATGAAGAAGAAAATAGGAACACACATTATTGGCAATCTGGGAAAGTAGAATAAAAAGAGTGTGCACAAATCTGTGAGAAGTAAGCAAATATCTAGTGCCCTGGGATAGCAACAGGAAGTGGATTCATTGCCACTACATTAGGTGAAGCAGGCAGAGGGAGTAGGTACTGAAGACCAAGAAAAGTGCCTGTGGCAGAGGGCCATGCAGCGTGAACCATGGCCTTCAGTAGGAAGACACATAATCTACAGTGACACAGCAGGAAAGAAGACAGGGAGTAACAGCCCAGACTTAAATCTTTTCCCACTCTTCACTCATTAAACAGAGAACCAAGGTAGATGTCAGAAAGCAATGGAGCCAATTGATATAGACCAGAATGTTTAAGCTCCTGGGATACAGAGCAAAAGTGAAGACTTCTAATTCAAGAAATACTTTCATTTATTCAACTTAAGTAATTATATCCTTGTGATGAAGACCAATTAAAGTACTTCTTCTCCCTTGTTATGATATACTAGAATTCCAGTGCACAAAATTTGTGCACTTAGGAGGTCTTTCAGCCTGACCTGCACCCTCTCACAGTCCAAGAGCCCTCAAGGGATGCTTGAGTGATGGCTTAGCGCTCGGAGACATCCTTAGCGCTGCCATGGAGGCAGGAGAGGCTAGTCAGTGTGCATCATAGTGATTGGCCAATTAGCATATTAGCCTTTTATTATATGGAATTCTAGATTCAGAGTTAATGTGTGAGGATTGTGGTTTTTGTTTTCTGTTTTTTGTTTTATCTTTTGAGTGTGAGACTATGTTTTTATTTATATATTTATTTACTTATAGATAGTATATATTTTTTCTTTATTGATTAAGGTATTACATAGGTGCCCTTATCTCCCCATTGTCCCCATCTCCCCCCCGCCCCACCTGTGCTCTCACCCTCCCAGTGTTTGTGTCCAATGGTTATGTTTATATGCATTCATATAAGTACTTTGGTTGATCTCTTCCCCTTCCCCCCCACTTTCCTCTGCCTTTCCTCTGAGGTTTGATGGTCTGATCTATTTTTTTTTTGGCTTTTGAGAAATGCATGTAAAAGCATTATTTAGATAGGAAAATAAATGTTTCCTGTGGAACTTCTCCATTTATATCCCATTCTCCAGTCACCCATATTCCCACAATTTCATAATTCCATATACATTTAACATTAACTTCAACCATAACTCCAGATCTGTGCCCTTGTTAAGTGAAACTCATCCATGCTTTATGTTCTTTTGGCCATAGCAATTATTTCAAGGATATCTATATAACCCAGTCAAAAACCCTTAGATTTAGAAAACTTTTGCTGCCCTGGTCTGTGTGACTCAGATGGTTGGGCATTGTCTGATGCACCAGAAGTTTGCTGATTTATTTCCCGGTCAGGGCACATGCCTGGGTTGCAAGCTTGATCCCAGGCAGAAACAGCCGATCAGTGTTCTGCTCTCACATTTTTTTTTCTCTTTCTTCTTCTCCCTTCATTTCTCTAAAAAAAAAAAAATCAATAAAAATACTTTGTAAAAGAAGACTTCTGCTGACACTCTCCTGAAAATAAAAACAGACATTCTTTTCTCTAAGACTTGAATGAATAAGACATAGGGTAGAAAGGGTGTGACCACCTGTCAACACTGACAGTGTAGGAAAGCTCACATACAGAAGTGAATGGAGAAGTAACAAAACAAAACAAGATTCTCTTGGAAGACTTTGAGCCTTAGTCAGGCTTCCTTGAATACAACACCGCCCTTGGGACATAACAATTACAAATGAAAAAGATAAAAACAACTAATTTTTTTACTTAAAGCAGTTTGGGTTGGATATTATGTCACATTCAACCTAAAACATCCTAAATAATATAAACTTGAAGTGTGCTCAGGGAAAATTGAACTTTTGACAGAATATTATACCAAGAAATGTTTCATTCAGTCTTAAAGATAAAGTCAAAAGCAGAGGGCAGGATTTTTACTGAGGGAAGTACTACAAAGTGTATTGGAGAATTCAGTTCTCAAAACAAAGATTAGCCTTTGATAAAATGAAATAAAACCTGAGTGCTATTGAAATAGCCTCTTTGTCTTGAAAAAATGAATACATATTTATATTTAGAAGTCTAGACTGTGTGCTAATTATTATTGCGAAGTAATCATGGACAATATGTGTTCTAAAGACACAACTAACAGGGTGTCATTTCTGTAGTTCTTAACCCAAAGAGAAAAGGTAAAGATTACCTTAAAGCAGTAGTTATACTTAGATCACATATGCAATCCAAAATCAAAGCAGTGGTTTTAGGTTTGGTGAAAAAAGTCTTTTTTAGTAATATAAATGAGATCCTCAAATCCTTGATCCCTTTGGGAATCATCTCAATAGCTTTAAGAACATTAACTCAGAAATATAAAACTCTGACACTGGAAATGCTATTTCAGAGCAAGATTTTAGGTAAATGTTTTAAACATAGACTTTATGAAAATAATGATAAGAGATGAAGAAATACATTTCTCTTCATTGCCTGTTTTGTCTTTTGATAGGCTACCAATGAGAACAGACCTTCATTAAGACATACTGAATGTCCTTGGAATATTTTTAATATCTATTGTTCTGTTCATTAATTATTTTCTACATAGATATTTGCTAATTGGAGGCTTAAAGACACAAGCTTAAAATTATAACAAGATGAATATATATCCAAAACTATGTTCCTTTGTCATTATTCTTATATTTGCTTTTAATTTGAAGACCATTTTCAAGATTTTTTTATCTTCATAGTTTCTTTTTGTTTTTTTGGCCTCAGGCAAGCTCCATGTTAAACAGCTCTGAGCATATAAATTTAACTTAAAATACTTTTTTACATTCCCCAAAAATTGCTGAAAATTGAAACTGCAGCTTTCTATTTACATTTGCAAAGAAACTTATTTTTTATTATGAACTGAAAAATGATGTCTCCTGAATGCTTGAGCCACTCAGTCAACCAACTTTCATATTTCAAATAGTTGGAAACTCATAAAAAATCTAAAGCCAACCTCCAACTACAGAGAATAGCACAAGAAAATCCTTTCTTGCATATTTCCGATACCATATGGCCAATTGCATTTTCTACTCCTGGAGAATATTTTAGTTCTGATGAATTTGTAATTATATCCAACTAATTAGCACAATTTTTTTTTTACAATGCTGCCCTTGTTTTTAAGAGGAAAGGAAATTCTATATATTTCTGTAGTGATTATAACTTTTACTATATGTTTAGTTGTTAGAGGAAAAGAAATTTAAGCAGGCACCTAATCAATATTCATGAAATCCAGATCAAAAAGGGTGGTGCCAAATCTGCTTTAGTCTTTCTTGGAATCAAATCCACAAGTTGGTGAAATTGTTTTTTCTAATTGACAGTTTGGTTGTGTGGGGGCTCAAATCTGTTTCACAGTTAGTCCAACTTTGAGAGTTTAATGTGTGGACAAATCTGGATAGGAGACTTTTCTTTTTTGCTTCTGCTTTATTTTATAAGTCAGCTTGCAAGTTTTCCGACATCCTTTGAAAAGTAGTTGCCAACATTTCTGTCTGATTGGTGCCTTTCTGTTCTCTCAGCAAAGCCAGGACAGGGCTCTGCACTATGGAGAACTTAGACAGGGTGCATCTTGTTAGCTCCTGGCTCAGTCTGCTGACACAGCAGCTAAAGTAATTGCATCCAGCTAATGGTTCTTCCTGGTTCTTTGAAAATACATTGACATCTCCACTGACTGGGCAATAAGTGTCCCTTAATAGTCTCCCCTTTCCTTAACCTGCCTTCCTCTCCGGGGCATGCTGGGCAAGGAAGAGAGGTGGTCACTGCTTTAAGGACACAGTATTCTCATTTTCTTGTGTCTTCTCTTTCCTCATCAAAATTTGCTCTCAGAAAGGTCCATTATGAGTCACTTAGGCATCACTGTTTTACCTCCTAACGTCTGGATGGGAAGGCCTGGTCTCATGTGAACGGAATTGAGTACATCAGAAAGTGGTAGAGAAGCTTCCTCAGGAAAAATCTGTTGAAGCTTTTCTTATACCTTTGCAGTCATTTATGAGCACAGGGAATACTTAACCTGGAATCTGGCTCGCAGAGCAGGCTTGTCATAATATTTATAATAACTTAAAATAAAAGTTAAAATACAATGTTATGTAAGTTCTATTTTAACTACTTTAATCCTCACAGAATCCCCATTTTATAGATGAGCAAATTTATAAAGTATGAATCTATAAATTTCATACCTAATATTGCCATTAAAAAATGGAAAGAGAGATCCAAGAATCATTTAAACCAAGTTGAGCCTGACTGGTGTGGCTCAGTAATTGAGCACTGACCTATGAACCAAGAGGTCATTGGTTCAATTCCCAGTCAGGGCATATGCTCTACTTGCAGGCTCAGTCCCCAGTGGGGGATGTACGGGAGGCAGCTGGTAGTTTCTCTATCAATGTTTCTATCCTCTATCCCTCTCCCTTCCTCTCTCTCAAAAATCAATAAAAACACATTTAAAAATAATAAGTCAAGTTAACATGATTGTCTTACACTCAAATATGAGTAATGAATCATTTTGCTGTTGTGAAATAGTTCCATTTCCCTTGCAAGGGAGAGAGGCCTTTTTTGTTCTCATATTTTAAGCAAATCTGATTATTTTCCAGCTAAAAAGTACTTTACTCCTTCTCTTCCCTTCCCATTGACCTGCATTAGCTTTCATGTTTGGATGAGGAAAGCAGGGCTGAAAGAATATGAATGCCTTGCCGAAGTTGTGCTGCTGGTACACATGGTTGGGGGAGCTTATCTGACCAGCTCCAAAGCCTGTGCTGCAATTGCTCCACCAAATAGCCTTGTGTCCCTCCAGGAAGCCTGTGAGCTTTCCCAGATTGAGATATTAGAAAATGACAGACTCTAATAGCTTTTTAGAATTTTGTGTTATTTTCTTTTACTTACTTGTTTTCTCCCAAATGAATTCATCTGACTTTTAAAATTTGGGTTGACACTCATGGAGCTAAACTCCACTTAATAAAGTCTGTATAGTTGTTTCTTTTTTTCTTTCTTTCTTTCTTTCTTTTTTTCTTTCTTTTTTCCTTTCTTTCTTTTTTTCTTTATTGATTAAAGTGTTACATATGTGTCGTTATTGCCCCATTGCCCCTCGCCCCTCCAATTCAGGCCCTCACCCCCCCTGTTGTCTGTGTCCATTGGTTAGTCTTTTTGTTTGTTTGTTTGTTTGTTGTTTTTAAATTAAATATTATTCAGATTATTACATTTGTTTCTCTTTTTTCCCCTCCATAGCAACCCTCCACCCAGCTCCCACCCCTCCCTCTGCCCTTAGCTCCCTCCCCTTGATCTCATCCATAGGTGTATGATTTTTGTCCAGTCTCTCCCTGTACACCCCTCACCCCTTCCGCCCTGAGAATTATCAGTCCACTCCCTTTCTGTGCTCCTGATTTTATTATATTGACCAGTTTATTCTGTTGATCAAATTTTTAATTCACTTAATTTTTAGATTCACTTGTTGATAGATATGTATTTGTTGTTCATAATTTTTTGTCTTTTACCTTTTTCTTCTTCCTCTTCTAAAAGAGTACCTTTCAGCATTTCATATAATACTGGTTTGGAGTTGATGAACTCCTTTAGCTTTTTCTTATCTGTGAAGCTCTTTATCTGCCCTTCAATTCTGAATGTTAGCTTTGCTGGATAGATTATTCTTGGTTGTAGGTTCTTGCTATTCATCACGTTGAATATTTCTTGCCACTCCCGTCTGGCCTGCATCGTTTCTGTTGAGAAATCAGCTGACAGTCGTATGGGA
>JAAGEH010000005.1:15438399-15551161 GCA_011751065.1 Lasiurus cinereus | reverse complement strand
TCTTTTGCTCTTGGCATTTTAATTATGATGTGCCTTGGTGTAGTCCTCTTTGGATTCCTTTTCTTTGGGGTTCTGTGTGCTTCCTGGACTTGTAAGTCTATTTCTTTTACCAGATGTGGGAAGTTTTCAGTCATTATTTCTTTAAACAGGTTTTCAGTATCTTGCTCTCTCTCTTCTTCTGGCACCCCCACAATTCTGATGTTGGTACGCTGAAAGCTGTCCCAGAGTCTCCTTACATTATGTTCACATTTTTGGATTCTTTTCTCTTCTTGCTTTTCCAGTTGAATGTTGTCTGCTTCTTTATATTTCAAAGTTTTTACTTGATTCTTGCCTTTCTCTAGTCTGCTGTTAGGACTCTGTATAATGTTTTTTATTTCAGTCAGTGTATGTTTAATTTCTATTTGGTCCTTTATCATCTCTAGTAGGACCTTTTCCATCTCTATTTGGCTCTTTTGTATCGCTAGTTGGTCCTTTTTCATCTCCTCTTGGGTCTCACTAAAGTTATCAAATTTTTCTAGCATATTCTTGAAAAACCTTACAAGCGTGGTTTTGAACTCTATATCCAGTTGTTGTTTTTTTTTCCTCCATTTCTTTTGTTTGTGATCCCTTCCCTTGTTTCGGCATTTTCACTATGCCGGGGAAACTTCTGTGTTGGATTCAGCCTTATGATACCAGATGCAAAACCGAAGAAGCCTCTGTTGAGCTTGGGAGGGGTGGAGTCTCAGGGCTTAAGGGACCGCCTTGCCTTCCAGTCGGCCCCGCCCTCCACAGCCCCTGAGTCTCACGTGACTGGGTAATCCCTGGAGCGGTCCTTGTGCGCACGTGCACCCGCAGTGCCTCTAACCACTGCCTTTCCAGCTCCCCTGAGCACTAGGACCACACGAGTCTAGGTCCCCAGTGTTTCGCCCGAAACAGGGGCTTAGTGGAGTCAGAAGTGGCACAGTTCGGAGAGTCTCCCGCCCACTCGCGAAAGCCAGTGGCACAATCAGCAATCTGCCCTGCGCGCAGCACCGTCCGCATGGGAGACCAGACCTGATCTTCTGCGACTCCCCTAAATTTCCATGCACCTCTCCATTTTCACAGTCCAAACTCCCCCCGTATGAGTTTCGCTGGATCTGGGGTTTAGTGTCGTAAAATAAGGGGTTCAATGCCGTTGGGAGTCTCCGTTTCCCTCCCGCCAGAGAAAGCCAGCCAGGTACTCCGGCACCCGCTCTTTCAGCAAGCGCGTCTCAGTACCTCGGCTTTTTGCAGCTCCTCTGGGTCTCCGTGAGCCCCTCTCTTTCCTTCTAGCTGTAGAACTTACACTCCGCCAGCTTTCCTGTGGTTCTGGATGATGTCCGTTCTGTCTTTTAGTTGTAGTTTTGAAATTGTTGTGCGAGGCAGCAGTGTAGGTGTTTACCTATGCCGCCATCTTGGATTCCCTAGCCATTGGTTAGTCTTATATGATGCTTTCATCCATCTTTTGCCATGGCAATGAGTACATTGCTGTGCTTTTTTTAAAAATATATATTATTGATTTTTTACAGAGAGGAAGGGAGAGAGATAGAAAGTCAGAAACATCGATGAGAGAGAGACATCGATCAGCCGCCTCCTGCACGCCCCACAATGGAGATGTGCCGCAAGCAAGGTACATGCCCCCAACCGGAATCGAACCTGGGACCTTTCAGTCCGCAAGCCGACACTCTATCCACTGAGCCAATCCGGTCTTGGCCATTGCTGTGCTTTTTGATAGCTTCTAGCAATATTTGGTAAAGATTTAACAACTATATCTTTGGCAGGTGATTTATTCAAATTTTTATTTATTTATTTAATTTTAATTGTCATTTCATTTGTGGGTAGTCAAATGTTTGTTGATATCTGAAAAGAGAGCTTGCCAGTCACTAGTAGTTACATAATAAAATGTAAAAAAAAAAAATGTAGATCTGTAAAATCTTTCCCAAGAATAAGTCCTTTTAAGAATAAGGTAAACATGATAACTTTCAAGGGTCTTGAAACTGATAAACTCATTTTTCCTCCTAGAATATTCCCAGTGAGTCCATAGCCCATTGCCCATAGCAAACATCTCCTCAAGCTCCTCATTCCTGTTCCAGGCCCTGCCCAACCTCAGCCCTTGTGGACAACCACCATTCCCATGTGTGCAGAAGGCTGGACCACTTCTCACAACTGCCTCAAAAGTGTTCCCTCACTTTACCTGTGTCCATTCACTTTTTATCTGTCTCAAAAAAAGGATTGCTATCACATTTACTTTTTTTATTTTTTCATTAATCTTTATTGAGTATCTTTTATGTGTATCACAGTGGCCTGAGTCTCAAGCAACCCAGGTATCCTATGCCTGGCAGAGAAGTGGTTAGGAAAGAAGCTGAGAGCCAGCTCATTGTTGAGGCCTGGAATATTGAGTCTGAAAATATTCTATAATCTATGAAATGCTATGCTATTGTGGTATCAACAATAGCATTATTATTATTTTCATCCTCCCTCTCTCTCTTCTTTTCCTGCATTTCTCCTTTTCTATTTCTTTTCTTTTAGTTATATTATGGACATCATTTAACATATGCAACGGGAGACAGAATATTATAAAGGAACCTTGGTAACCATCCTCATTCAGTTTCAACACTTAACACCTCATAGTTAATCATATTTTTCCTGTCAATATTTTATTCTTGACACAGTTCTCCCATTTCCTAGTTCTTTTGAAGCAAATTTAGAACATCAATCATGTCATTTCATTTGTGGGTAGTCAAATGTTTATCTTGCAAAGCAGCTGTTCGTCACTACAGGATGCCTAGGGCAAACTAGAGAGTGTTGGACCTGCATTGCCACCATTTTTCCACCATCCAGATACCATTGCTGACGTGTACACATAAGGAACTGTTTGACATTGAAACTGGGACTCAGAACTATTGGACATTGAAATTGGGACTCAAACATTTTTTGTTCTTATAGGTTTACTTCTAGCCTGCAGAGGCAAGATTTTTTAAAGAAAAGAATCAGGTGTTGGGGGGGGGACGGTGGGAAACAGATACAGAGGCAAAGAAGCAATGAACAGACTGTCATACTACAATGGGAAGGCAGGGGAAGTTGCGGGGGTGGGGATGGGGGCCTGTTAGAGATCAACCGAAGGACTTGTATGCATGTATATAAGCATAACCAATGGATACAAGACACTGGGTGGCAGGGCAGGTGAGGGCATCCACTGGGGGGGTAGACAAGGCTGGGGGGAGGTCAATAGAGGAAAAAAAAGGAGACATATGTTCTACTATTGTAATACTTTGAACAATAAAAAAATAAAAAACAAGAACAAAAAAATAATAACTTTTTATAAATGACGATAATATCTTCTTGTCATCATATATGTGGTCAGTGATCAATTTAACCATTGCTCTTTAAACATTGTTATTGTAAAAAATTTCTACATCAAATTCAGTATCCTAATAAGGTTCACACACTGAAATTGGTTGATGTGCCCTTTATGTCTCTCTTTTTTTTAAATCTTTATTATTCAGATTATTACATTTGTTTCTCTTTTTCCCCCTCCATAGCTCCCCTCCACCTGACTACCACCCCTCCCTCTACCTTTACCTCCCTCCCGTTGACCTCATCCCAAGGTGTATGATTTTTGTCCGGTCTCTCCCTGCACACCCCTCACCCCTTTCCCTCTGAGAATTATGTCTCTTTTTATCCGCAGTTTCCCTTCTATTCCCCTCCCCCAAGCTCTCATAATTTACTTTTAAAGAACTATTGAGTTTTTATTGTCTGGATTTTGCTGATTGTGTCTGCAAGGTATAGTCTCACATATTCTCTCTTCAGTATTTTACATAAATTGCATGGTTCCATATAAAGTTTTTATTAGATGTCAGTTATTTTTTATTTTATTTTAGTAAGATAATTTCATAGAGGATGGGCATTCTTCCTTCAGAACACAGTTATATTTGGTGTTTCTCCTTACATGATGTTGGAAGCCATTGATGATCAATTACTAGATCTATTGAAGGTTGCAAAATGGTATTATTGTAATTGTATACTTCCTTGTTTTATTTATTAGCTAGAATAAGTCTATGAAGGGAAATATTCCTAACAGCAACTATAGTTTCCAAGTGACATGGTTCACCAGATATCAAAAGAATTAGTTATATTCCTGGACCTCCTAATGATAACCAATAAGGTTTTCTTTTGGAAGAGAGGAAGTCAAATTTATTTAGGTATAATTTACATAGTGAAGTTCATCCTTTAAAACATACAGTTTTGTGAGTTTTGACAAATTCTTACAATCATGTCATTACCTCCAAAATGAAAATATAGAATATTTCCAAAAAAAAATTATCTGTACTCCTTAATAGTCTTCCCAACCCCAGACCCTGGAAACAAGTGATTTATTTTATATCCACGTATTTTTGCTTTTTTCCAGAATGTCATATAAATGGAATGATGTATTTTGTGGCATTATGAGTCTGGTTTCTTTCACTACCAGCACCATTATGATCTTATTCTACAAAATAACCTAAATTTGTTTGTATATTTACTACTTTTTTATTATTCCTCAATAGCTTATGAATATTATAGCAAAACTCCTCAAAAGATTTAATTGCATTAATTTACTCCATTTCCTCTTTTACTCTTCTCTCTTAAACACCGCAATAATTAGCTAATATAGATGGTTTCTGGAAATAACTGCTACTCTCATTGTCCTGAATTTCTTTATGGCATATTTCATATAGTGCGCTGACTGGGTAGCTCAGTCAGTAAGAGCAGCATCCTGTTATGCCAAGGTTTCAGGTTCCATCCTGGTAAAGGCACATATAAGAAGCACCCAATGAAAGCATGAGTAAGTGAAACAATGAAATGATGCCTCTCTCTCTCTCCCCCTTTCTCTCTCTCTCTTTCTCTCATCTATCAAAAAAAAGAAAGCAAAAGAAAAAAAAAAGGAGCTGTCTCTGTAATAATGTCAACAATAAAGATAAATAAATAAATAAATGGAAAATAGCTGCCTCTCTAATGGTACTGAGTTTAAGGCATATTACAGATAGTATACATTCCATATCTGTAAAAGACCATATATTTTATATAAAACTTAAAACAAATATTGGTGAATAAAGAATGGTAAAAGAATACATGAAAAATTTCACCTTAGCATAATTATTATAACAGTGTAATAAAATAAAATGTTGAGATTTTGATTGATGGAGCCCTAACGTGATATTTTCTCATATTTTGAAGATGCAAATTTCCTATTAGATCTAAACTTTACCAGGGGAAAAATAACTTTATCTGTATGTATGCTCAAAGTAAAAGTATTATAAGCAATTATAAGTTATAATCTGATTAGGCACAGAATTTCACTTGTCATTAACAAACTTATTGCTTGATACAATAATATTCTCATTTCTCAGAGAAAACTGTCAAAATATTTTCTTATAAACTTCTCAAAGGCATTTATTGCCCAACTTTATTTCAGAACTAAATTCCTAAAATAAATTCTTTAACCCAGCTTGAACAGTTCAAGGACTAATCAATCTTGTTTCATTTCAGTCTAAATATAAAAATCTGAGACTAGCTTTCTGAAAACCTCCAATGTCAAAAGGTAAATTAGATATCTTACACTCATTTTTACTCATTACAAACAAATTTATATGTATATTAGTATCAATTTCAAAGACTACTCTTGAATATAATCTTTGCTATATGTCATTGAACTTAGCTTTTATCAGGTTCTTTTGGCAAAACAATACAAGAGCAGAAGGGATCCTCAGAATATGATACAACTTTGAAATAATGCTGTCTGGATACAATTGAATAGGTTTTGTTATTATTGTTTGTTTTTTTATTTTGTTAATCCTCAGTAGAAGCTATTTTTTCCCCAATGATTTGTAGAGAAAGTGGAAGGGAGGGAGGGAGAGGAGAGAAAAGAGAGATAAGAGAGATTGGCTGTCTCCCAAGAACCCAGACCAGGGCAAACGTGCAACCCAGGTACCTGCCCTTGACCAGAAATCCAACCTGCAACCTGCAGGTGCATGAGCCATCTCTCTAACCACTGAGCACCACTTGCCAGGGAAATAGGTTTGTTTTTTCATAGGAAGTACTATAACTTTCTCTGCCAATTGTTTAAGTTAAAGGACTACTGCATTTTTCTATTTCAAGTATCCACATATACTTTATGTCATAGATTCTTATATAATTATCTAAGGGCCCAATGCATGAATTTGTGCACTTTGATAGGAACTATGGGCCACGAGGCTGTGGTGGGCACAGGGATGGGTCTTGGCCCATCCTTCATGCCCCTGCCTGGCCCTCCCACCATGGCCCCCAATCCCCTGTCTGCCGGCAGGTGCAAGTGGCTGCTGCTGCCCCGATTGCCCCTCAGAAGCAGGGGGAGGGGGAGAAACCCTTAGGGGTGTTCGAGACCAGTTCTGGGTGCGAATGATGGCTCCGGTGTGGGCAATGGGTGCAAGCGGGGCTGGTACCAGCAGCAGGTTTAAGCACCAGTGGGACTGTGTTGCACAGGAGTAACAAATTTTCAGTAACCACCAGAGGCTCACCCTGATGACAGCAATCGGTGCCCTGCCTTGGTCTGGCAACCCTCCTCAGCTGCTCCACCATCCCGCCATGGCCAATGCCTGCATGTTCTGCTCTCTACTGCCTGCTACCAATGCCCACCATGTTTCACACATGCCCCTGGTGGTCATTGCACATCATAATGACCAGTTATTAGGTTGTTTGGTTGTTTCACTGTTTGATCTATTTGCATATTAGGGTATATATCTATATATCTATATCTATATCTATATCTATATCTATATCTATATCTATATCTATCTATATATATTTATATATATATATAGAGAGAGAGAGAGAGAGTGTTTGAGAAAGTACATCATTTAAATGTGATAAATGCTACCTAATAGACCATATTAAATGAAACAGCCAAAAAGAAAAAAAATCTTTATTCTAAGTAACAAATATTTACTTAAATGTTGTTTTTTTTAATTGTATTTGTTCAAATATAGGTCTTTCTACAATGGATGGTTATTTCTAAAATAGATCTACCTGAGAGAGTGAGGTTGTATTTAATTTATTTCACAGAGATACAAATAAAACTTCCATTAATTATACTCTCAACTATACCATTTGACAACATTTAACTAAAACTCTTATAATTGTTATTATTTCATTGTCACTAACCAAACTAAACATTTTAGAGACCAATGTACCAGAAACAAAAATGACATTAGGGGTGCTTGCAACCACATTAGGTTGAGAAAATAGATCTAAAACATACAGATAGAAAAGGCAAAAATGCATAACACACCTCAAGGCAGCCATTATGTTTTGAAGGGGAACTAGAAGGTGACAACTCTCCAGCTAAGGAATTGTTTCCATTTTTAAGTTGAATTTTCCTAAGCACTGAATCCACATTATAAAAAATCCCTGGAAAATTCAATTGTACCTCAGCTATCCAGCCAAGGGTGTTATTTGTCTGGAGATATCTCCTAAAAGGAGGAAGACAAAAGAACTAAAGAAAATTCAAAAGCAGTGTTCTCACAGAGAAAATTCTCCAGAGACTATAAATCCCTCAATAAATACATGATAAATAACTTTATTTGGAGTTACAAGATAGCTGCCAAATAAACCTCCTCCCTTGTGTATTTTATAATACCTAAACACTCATTCCAATAGAAATAACAAAAAAAGCTATTTGTATATCAATGTACAGTTCACAAAATACTTTTCTGTTGCTTTGCTTAATTTAATTGTTGAAACATGGACTAAGAAGGTTCTGTGTAGACACTGTCTATTTAAATTTATTTAGTAGGCCATAATAGTCAAGACACCAAATATACCATAATAGACTGTATGCCTAGCCCTGTGTGAAGTGATAATTCCCCACTTTGATTAAGTTTTTTTCTCTTCTCTACTGTCTCAAGATTAAAAACATGTTTGCTTTGTCACCACCTTTTGAATATGTTGCTGTGTAAAGATATACTCATTTAGATGGCAAAAGTCTTTGGACCTTTGCTTTCAGACTAG
Source organism: Lasiurus cinereus (assembly GCA_011751065.1). Taxonomy (NCBI): domain Eukaryota; kingdom Metazoa; phylum Chordata; class Mammalia; order Chiroptera; family Vespertilionidae; genus Lasiurus; species Lasiurus cinereus. The sequence continues at coordinate 15,543,139 of JAAGEH010000005.1, read as the reverse complement.
AAAATAGGTTTCTAACCAGATTAATACAGCTCATGCCAGGAAACCGGGCATAAAGAAGATTTTCAAGGAGAAATAAGTAATCAGGAAATTATTGCATATGTATTAATAGAGAGAGAGAGGGAATACCAATATGATAATAGAATTGGATTTATTATACAATAGTATGGTTGTGATATTGTATTATATGATAATCACACTCATGAAAATTGAAATAGAAACTCTATGCTGTGAAAGAAAACAGAATCACACCTGAATAGTGAAGTCATACCCTGTGGCAACATCCTGAAAATGAGGCAGTTTTCTCAGTCAGGAACCAGAACTGAAAGGTTGCGCTCAAGGGAGTCACAAAGAATAGCCTTTTATTCTCTCTTAGCTTTGACCATGAAGCTGTTGAGATATTTTGAAAGCAATTCCCTGAGTAATAGATATGATGTTGTCCTTCAAAAGTTGTCATTAATAAGTCCAGTATTTTTTTTAAACAGTCTTCGAGTCATTCACTAAAGTGATGCTTTTTCCAGTCACTCAATATTCTTAAAGCAGCTATTGAGAGAATTAGCACAGCTGTCAGTGATGAGGGGATTTAAGGGCATACCTGACAAAAAGTTATAGGAATGGTAAAAGAAAGACAAAACCTAGTTTCTTCTCTCCCAAGCTCCAAAGTATCTTTAACTTCTCTCTACTCTAGTGTTCTCATACAGGAAAATAAAATGTGTGCACGCCTCTTTTCTTCATCAGAACATACACTTCCTCAGGGCAAGTATGCACAGTTCCTGGCACAGGGCCTGGCACTTGATGACTCTCCACAGCTATACATGAATGAATAAACAGTACCTGAAGCTAAAACATCTTTTTCTCTACTTAGGGATGCAATCAAATCATATATTTGCAAACTAGTCATTATTTACATCATTGTCATTGTGTTACTTTAGAAAAAAAATGTCATTGAGGTAGAAGATTAGAGATCTGATACTATAAAAGAGAACGATGAACTCCCCTGTTTGTTGAAATTCCCTTAAGTTAAAAGAACTTGGATACTTTGATAACTCATTTAGTCCTTAAAAATATTCCTTCATAGGGCACTATCTTGTTATAAACCTTTTTGAAATCACATATGTTCCCCTGATCAACATTCTCCAAACACCAAGCATCCTCAAAAACAAGATGCTGATTTTGTTGGCAGAAAGGCCTAAATGGTCAGAGATGTTGGAATCACCTCCATTGTCATGGTGGGTTCTTAGTACTATTGGCTGCAAAAGCAGTTGAGAAGACAGTTGAAATGTTATTAAATTCTGAGCTCATAAAATTTTAAGGAAAACTTTATGTCTTCGTATGAGGGAAAGGGAACTAGAAATTATCAGAGAGCTCTTAGTCATGTTCTTAATTAGGACTATGAAGGGAAGTTGAGTTTTTATTGTGAGGCAAACACTTTGTTAGGCACTGCTGCCTCACACTGCTGCCTCACACAGCAATTTCAAAACTACAACTAAAAGACAAAACAGACATCATCCAGAACCACAGGAAGGCTGGCTGAGTGAAAAGTCTACAACTAGAAGAAAATCTAAAAGCACACTGAGACTCAGAGGAGCTGTAGGAAGCAGGGGCACCAAGGCACACATGCGGAAAGGGTGGGCAATTGAGTGTGCAATTGGCTTTCTCAAGTGGGAGGGAGACAAAAGGTTGAGACTGCACTGAACTCCAGATCCTGGCAAGACTCTGGGGACACAGACTCATTCAGGGAGAAACTGGACTGTCTGGCAGCAGGCAGAACTCAATGGCAGCTCTCTCTCAGAGGTGCTTGCATTGATTACCATGGGACACTGAGACACAGGGCCCTATTAGGGCTGGGCAGATGGGAAACCAATGCTGTCTGCTCCAACCTGAGACTTTGACCCATCCAAGCTGAGCACTTTGGCTTTTGCAAGTCTAGTCTCATAAGGGTGTCTCCAGCACAGAAGTTCTCCCAGCACAGACAGAGCTGATCCCCACAGCCCATTGGCCTGGAGGTCAATTCCTCCCAGTGATACCAAAAACAATCAAGTCTTAACTACAACAAGACTGTGCCCACAACACACAAAGAAAGGGGTGCACTGAGAGTGTCCAATTCAGGTAACTGGGGAGGCTGAGCCACTGGGCCCACTAGGACACCTAGCACACAAAGCCACTCTATCAACTCAGGGAAGCAGCCAAAATGTGGAGACAAAAAAACAGGTCACAAATTAAATAAATGGAGAAAAGCAAATGACTGGATATAGAGTTCAAAACCACAGTTATAAGGTTTTTCAAGAATTTCCTAGAAAAGGCCAATAAATTTAGTGATACCCTCAAGGATATGAAAAAGGATCAACTAGAAATTAAGCATATACCGACTAAAATAAAAAATATTATACAGAGATCTAACAGCAGACTAGAGGAGTGTAAGAATCAACCAAAGATTTGAAATACAAAGAAGCAGAAATCACTCAACTGGAAAAGCAAAAGAAAAAAGAATCCAAAAATTTGAAGATAGTGTCAGGAGCCTCTGGGACAACTTCAAGTGTACCATCAGAATTATGGGTATGCCAGAAGAAGAGAGAGAGCAAGATACTGAAAACCTATTTGAAGAAATAATGACCAAAAACTTCCCCCACCTGGTGAAAGAAATAGACTTACAAGTCCAGGAAGCACACAGAACCCCAAACAAAAGGAATCCAAAAAGGACCACACCAAGACACATCATAATCAAAATACCAAGAGCAAAAACAAAGAGAATATTAAAAGCAGCAAGAGAAAAAGAGTTAGTTACCTACAAAGGAGCACCCATACGATTGTCAACTGATTTCTCAACAGAAACTATGCAGACCAGATGGGAGTGGCAAGAAATATTCAAATTGATGAATAGTAAGAACCTACAACCAAGATTACTCTACCCAACAAAGCTGTCATTCAGAATTGAAGGTCAGATAAAGAGCTTCACAGATAAGAAAAAGCTAATGGAGTTCATCACCACCAAATCAATATTGTATGAAATGCTGAAAGGTATTCTTTAAGAAGAGGAATAAGAAGAAAAAGGTAAAGATAAAAATTATGAACAACAAATACATCTCTATCAACAAGTGAATCTAAAAATCAAGTGAATAAAAATATCTGATGAACATAATAAACTGGTGAATATAATAAAATCAGCAGTAAGAAAGGGATTGGACTGATAATTCTTGGGGGGAATAAAGGTGTGGGGAGTGCAAGAAGAGACTGGACAAAAATCGTACACTTATAGATGAGGACAGTGGGGTGGGGGTAAGGGCTGAGGGTGGAGTGGGAACCGGGTGGAAGGGAGCTATGGGGAAAAAAGGAGGAACAATTGTAGTAATCTGAACAATAAAGATTTATTAAATTTAAAAAAGAGACTAAAATACTTTAAAATAATAATAAAAATATAAGCAAAAAAATTTTATTATCCATGAAAATCCTTATTGACTAGTGGAATCATGTAAATTCTGTTAAGAAAGATCTGAAGCCAAGCCATAACTAATGGCTGTTTGATTATCAATGTCTTTCCTGAACAAAAAACTAATGAGTGATGAAATATCACCCATTTCTACACTGTTTCCTACATTTTAGTCTTCAGATATGCATGTCCATCTCAATAGTAACACTGATTATAAGATCACTCATCAGTGAAAGTAAGAATTGATACCAACTTCAGAGAATTAGGGGCAATTGCAGGGCAGATGCCCCATCCTATTCCAATGGACCAGATAAGACTTTATTAGTTGGACTAGGGGCCTGGTGCATGAAATTCATGCTCGGAGGGGTGGGTCCCTCAGCCCGACCTGCACCCTCTCCAATCTGGGAGCACTCAGGGGATGTCCTACTGATGGCTTATGCCTGCTCTCTGTGGTTCTCTGCTTTCTGAGGACCTGCCTGCTTGAAGTCACTACAGACCCTACTATCTGCTCTCTGTGAAGGCCTTGTGGGGGACTGCTTGCCCCTTGCTGCCATAGCAAGGGGCAAGAAGGGCCCTACTGTCTGCTCACTCATTGTATGGGACATTCCCATCCTGTTCCCAGCCACTTAGCACCTGTGCACAGAGGCCCAGAGTAGCTGCTGCTGTTCCTGTGCATGGGCCTACAGGCTCAGAGCACCCTGGGTCCTGCGGACACCTGTCCCTGGGACCCAGGCCTACTTGGCACTGGCATGCACACAAGCGAGCACTCCACCCCCAGATGCTTGGCGCCTGCATGTGCAAATTAACCCTCCAGCTTTGTCAGTTTAATTTGCATACTCCTTATTGGTGACATGAAGTGATGGTCAATTTGCATATTTCTCTTTGAAGTGTAGATTGTCTTCGAAGTCCTATTGAGAGATGACCAGGGAAAATGAAGAGAATGGGTTATTCCCAGGAAGTGGATTATGCCCTGGAAGGCTAAGTCTCTTGATTAGGCATAGCATGCTATCTATACATAACTTAAATTAAAACTTTCAACCAATTTATAGAATGAAAGATATTTGCTTAATCCCAATGCTTATAATATTATTGAAGTTTAAAGAGTATTATCACCTTTTATTCACATCATTTCCACCCAAATAAAGTTATCTTTATTTTTGCTCTCTACATCAATGAAATGCTTTACCATTTGAATCATGGAGATTCTTTCCAAACCAAAGTAATTATCTTCAGGTAAATAAGATATTTGTCTCCTTTAGGAGACCAATTAAATGTGCTTGATCAGCATAATAGAAAGACTGCAACTTTTGCTTTACTTAGTGTATTTGCTGACATGTTCTCCTACAGGGAAAAATATAAACAAGGCATTGAGCAATGCAATAAGTAATTGTTATCTAAATAGGTAGAAAAAAAGAGCTATGACTTAAAGTGTTACATCAGCTATTAATAGTCTTTTGGCAACTTGTTTCATATTAGACTCTGTTCTGTTTTTCTCTGAATGGTCTTGCTATTGTCACTTTTTTTTTTTCCTGACTGAAAAGCAGGGCCACAAAATGCTTTCAGTGCCCTGTACATTTCAAATCTATTCTTATTTTGAATGCCTAATTCTATGTGAAAGGTATCATTCAAATTCAAATTTTAGGTAATTTTAATAGACCATTTGCTAAATACAAGTCTTTCTTGTCATAATTCAAATCTGCTTACTCTAAACAGTCTTCTCCATGGACACCTCTACCAGGCATCAAATGCTAACACACTTGCTTTACCTAGGGTGAGAGTAGGAAAGCAAAAAGGAGTACTCCCTTTGGGAAGAATGCTGAGTGGGATTTCATAAGGCTATTAATACTAGAAGACCTTGAATTTTCACAGAATGACATTTTGTTAAAACAAGCACACCCATTATCTTTCCATTCTAGCCTCCTATGTATAACTTTAGGCTCAAAAAAGCTCCCTCAGGCAATATATCTATATGTGAAGGGAGTGATGTCATTGAAAAATTTCATCTGAAAATGTGGTAAAAATTAACCAAAGTTAACAGAGCCTTCTCTATCAGATGCCTGTAACTACTGCTACCTGCTCTTAAGTCTGCTTCTTTTCCTCATTTCTAACTGTTAGTTGGTTGGATTTTACTCTCATTACTTATTTGGCCTATGTATCTTTATATCTCTCTTCTTCCATAAACTCTTTCTGTAAATTATTCTAAGAAGTAAGGTAGACAAAATGCTACATGCTCAAAAATAGTTACTACCCCTTCAATTCAGACAAAAGTAAGTTTCAGACATGTATAGTAACTATTACCACATTAAGAAACAACTGCTGCCAAAACCGGTTTGGCTCAGTGGGTGAAGCATCAGCCTGTGGACTGCAGGGTCTCAGGTTCGATTCCGGTTAGGGGCACTTACCTTGGTTGTGGGCACATCCCCAGTGAGAGGTGTGCAGGAGGCAGCTGATCGATGATTCTCTCTCATTGATATTTCAAACTTTCTATCCCTCTCTTTCCTTTACAATAAAATGTACTTAAAAAAAAAAAAAGAAACCTAACTGCAAACATTGATTTTTTCATATCATTGCTATTTATATTTAATATAATGCCTCTCATTTTCTCACTCTGTGGGTATATAAAATATATACAATGTTTACAACTCTTTTCCTTCTATATGATCCATTTATCTAATCAGTCTTCATCATAAGTTCATATTTCTCTCCCATTTCTAGATATTCTGCCCATATAAACTGAAGTGGGTGGTTTTAAAGACACACATACCTTCAAAGAGATGAGTAGGACAAAAAAAGGATTCTGTAACAATAACTTGTTTTTCAAAAACAGTCTCCTAACTCAATTCCTTAGGTCAGGTTTCTCACCTCTCCAAAACATTTTTTATGCTGTTGCCAAGGTTAACTTCTTAAAATCACTGTCCTCATCTTCCACTACTCAGCATCAAGCCTGCAGTGTATCACACATGATTTCAGGATTCCCTATGGTAAGAAACGTCCATTCTTAAGAGTGGAATCATTGTTATTCACATCATCAAACAAACTTTACATCCATTCTTTATATATGGCTGTCCTTTAACTTAGTACTTCCCTGCCCTTATTTATTCTTTGCTTATTTGAATACATTGTTACCTTAAAGACCCAACTCATCTGTGACCTCTTCTTTGGAAACCTTCCATGGTGAAATAATCGTAAATATTTATTTTGTTACGTTTCCAGAACGAACAGGTGGTTAAATTTATACTAGAGGCCCGGTGCATGACATTTATGCACTGGGGGCAGGGCGGGGAGAGTGGGGAGAGAGAGAAGGGAGGTCCCTCAGCCTGGCCTGTACCCTTTCACAGTCCAGGATCTCTTGGGGGATGTTCACCTGCTGGCTTAGGTCCTATCAAAAGGACATCCCCTGAGGGGTCCTTAGCGCTGCTATGGAGGCGAGAAAGGCTCCCACCACCACTACTATGCTTGCCAGCCGTGAGCCTGGCTTCTGGCTAAGTGGCACTTCCCTTGTGGGAGCGCAGTGAACACCAGGGGGTAGCTTCTGTGTTGATTGTCTGCCCCCTGGTGGTCAGTATACATCATAGGGACCAGTCATTCTGCCATTCATTCAATTTGCGTATTAGTCTTTATTATATAGGAAATCTTCACCTAAGGATATATTTTCTAGGGGATGGATCCCTGACGAGAGCTGGGGGGTGGAGATGAGCAAACCTACAACCCAAATACCTGAACCCACAGCCCTTCGGTACTCAAGGCTGATGCTCTAACCACTTAGTGACCCCAGCCAGGACTAGGATATAGTTTTATTTATTTTTTAGCATGTATATCACTTTGTCTTATATCAAAAGTAATTATTTCTTCTCATTAGATTATATGTATGTTTCTTAAAGGCCAGAGTTAAGGTTTATTCTAATCTCCTCCTTATAGTACCCCATCTCTAACACATAGCATAAAAAAGTGCTTTATAAATATACATCCATTTAAATCTAATTTCTAAAACTTATTAACATGAAAAAGTAATTTCAATCCCATTTAGCCTTCTCTACCTGTAGCAGCTTTTATGATTATCTTTCCCAAGGTCTGTGACACCTCATTCAATTTCTTCCTGACCTTTAATCTATGGTCTTGGAATCTGGTCTCCAGTATGTTACATTTTCATCTGATCAATTCTGTGCCTATAATGATTTAATTAAATTATTGATTTTTCACTGGTCACTAAGTCTTGATGCATTTAATAGCTTACCCTCTTTATTTGTGCTTCTGTGGCAAGCATTCAAAGATAATTGAGAAAGAAAAAGAAGATGCAATCTAAAGCAAAATGACTTTATTGTCTTCCTAAACTGTATTTGATTTCATTGGTAATTTTTTTTTCAAAATAGGTCTGCTCAATATGCATTGCTGTTAGTATCCTTTAAACTTGGCCACGCAATATGCCCCTTAATTTTGCATGTATAGTCCAAATCTGAGTAGTCTCTCAACTCCTGCCCTCCTCCCACCAAAAAAGAGAAAAAGAAAAGGAAAAGGAAAATCCACAGCATAGATTGATTTAAGATGTATATATTGTACAATGTGCCTGTATAGGAACAAAAGAAAAGATCCAACAAGGAGCTGGTCCTTGTAACATAAGGCAGCTTGCCCACCGAGAACCACTCTTAATTAGCTTTATTACCCTCAAAGAAACTGGCATACTACCTTATGTGCAGGCATTTGGCCATCTAACAGATGGATCTGCATACAAGATGCCAAAAAAAAAAACCAAACACAAAAACACACATATGAACATCAAATGTGGCTCTTCACTATGTTATTTCCAGCTTATAGTCTTTAAGTGGCTGTTGCCCTACAATGCCACAGTTGTAGTCAAGGAGAAGAGCAAATACAGCAATTACAACCACAACAGCTGTCAGGAACTAAACAAGAGGGGTTCTTATTTCAACATATCTATTTGGTTATTTTAAGTAACACTTTTTAAGCATTTTTTAAAATCATCATTCTAAAGGCTGATGAGAATTTAATAAGAGCTGATGAGAATTTTGTTTCTGAAAATGAAGTTTCTGCTGAAATCATAGCTACCTAAAAAGATTTCTCTAGCAATATGTATCATTAAAATAAAAAAAAATTATTTTCAGCATCATTTAAAAGTTTAAATTAAATTTTGACTATCAGAATATATTTTAATTTTTCAAAAAAGTATATGCATTATGTTAGCCAGATAGCCTGCTGTGATTCTCACAACTTTAAATGTGTAACTTTATATATAAAATATGAAATTAAAGTTAGTTAATATTAATGAACACCTATATGTTCACAGCATTGTGCTGAGCTCTGAGAATACTGAAAAAAAGTAAGACAGCAGGCTTACCATCTTTTGACTTTACATGCAGTTGTGAAGAGCACATGTGATAACTTATATTTGAAATTTTATGATTGTTTATTTTCAGTTACAACCAGCTTAAAGTTTCAAAAAAGACCCTTGAAAAAGTTACAATTGAGCTTTTGTGGGACAGATAAGACAGAGTCACAGGCTCTGATAATCAACAGATAATTGATATGGCTTTTCCCTGGCTTTCTTATCTTGTTATAGTATCCCTTTGAATATTTCAATAATTGCCTAAGGAACTGGATTCCCTGCAAAGATTCCATTGGTCATGCCTAGTGGGGCAAATGCTGCCTCTAGCTGCTGGGATGACCAGAAAAACCTGTATGCCAAAGGAACCTGGCCAAAGAGAAGGTCAAATCATGAGGGCCCCCTATGCCAGTTCCTCAAAGAGAGCAGAGGGATTTCCAGGGTCACTTCGAACAAAGCCACCTTGCTCATCTTGCCTGCTTACTTTTCCAACATTATTTACTTCTGCCCATTCCCAAGAAATATCAACTTCCTTTTCCCTGGTCAGCTCAACAGAAACCCATCTTGGAGGTTAAAAATGTTCAATGTGTTAATTGGTCCACATTATCTATTTTCCTGCTACCAAGCTCTTCTGGTACTGAAATTTCATTCAGAATCAGTCTTCCTTTCCCACAAGCCTCATAACCAACAATCGTTCTTTCCAGCCTTAACTTTTCCTGACTTCTTGATTCAATCTACTTCTGCTCTGGGAAAAAACTAGCTGACTCTTATTAGTGGGCATATAAACTTTAATGGCCCTCTTCACTAACATTAAAGCTATCAAATTAGTCTGAATAATCAGTGTTTTAACGTGTAAAAATCTCCCAGTATGTGTCTATTTTCTGTGTGGGAAGGAAACAATGGAATAGATTAAAATGCAATCTCTTCCTTCAATGCCAGCTCCCTATGAAAAGTAAAAAAAAAATAACTGCTCAGTAGATTCACATGTTATGTTTCAAGAATAAGAAAGGTTAAATAGAATGCCTGACTCACAGCAGGGACTCAGTAAATATTTAAAGAATTAGTAAATGAATTTCTCTCTTTTCACATTCTTATTGTAGCCCTAGGTAAACCCTTTTGCTCAGTGAAAATCTTCCTGATGCCAAAATAGATTATTATTGATACTTTAAAAGATAGAATTATTATTTATAATTTTTTAAGAAAAATTTATATTTTATTTTTTTAATAAATCTTTATTGTTCAGTTTATTACAGATGTTCCTCTTTTTTTCCCCTCATAGCTCCACTCCATGTGATTACCCACACCCCACCAACAGCCCTTAACCCCCACCACTGCTCTCATCCATAGGTGTAAGATTTTTGTCCAGTCTCTTCCCACACCCTTCACACCTCCTTTCCCCAAGAATTGTCAGTCCATTCCCATTCTATGCCCCTGAGTCTATTATATTCACCAGTTTTTTCTGTTCATCAGATTTTTTTATTCACTTGATTTTTACATTCACTGTTGATAGGTATAGGTTTGTTATTACTTTGTTGTTCATAATTTTTATCTTTACCTTTTTCTTCTTCTTTCTCTTCTTAAAGAATAGCCTTCAGCATTTCATATAATCCTGGTTTGGCAGTAATGAACTCCTTTAGCTTTTTCTTGTCTGTGAATCTCTTTATCTGACCTTTAATTATGAATGATAGCTTTGCTGGGTAGAGTAATCTTGGTTGTAGTTTCTTGCTATTCATCATGTTGAATATTTCCTGCCACTTCCTTCCGGCCTGCATAGTTTCTGTTGAGAAATCAGCTGACAATTGTATGGGTACTCCCTTGTAGGTAACTAACTGTTTTTCTCTTACTGCTTTCAAGATTCTTTTTTTGTCTTTTGCCTTTGGCATTTTAATTATGATGTGTTTTGATATGGTCCTCTTTGGATTGTTTTTGTTTGGGGTTCTCCATGCTTCCTGGATTTGTAAGTCCATTTCTTTCACCAGGTGAGTGAAGTTTTCTGACATTATTTCTTCAAATAGGTTTTCAGTATCTTGCTCTCTCCCTTCTTCTGGCACCACCATAATTTGGATGTTGGTACTCTGGAAGTTGTCCCAGAGGCTCCTTACACTATCTTCACATTTTTGAAATTTTGAAATATTTTTCTTTTTGTTTTTTCTGATTGGGTGTTTCTTGCTTCCTCATATTTCAAATCTTTGGTTTGATTATGGGGGACCTCTAGTCTGCTGTTGGATTTCTGTATATTATTCTGTGTTTCAGACAGTGCATGCTTAATTTCTGACTGGTAATTTTCCTTTTTTTTTTTTTTTTTTTGCATTCTCATTAAAATCCTTTATGGTCTCACTAAGTTTCCCGGTGATTTGTGAAGATTCTTGAGTTACTTTGTAATTGTGGTTTTGAACTCTATGTCCAGTAGTTTTTCTCCATTGCTTTAATTCATGACATGTTTTTTTGTCTCTGCATTTTGGCTGCTTCCCTGTGTTGATGGAGTGGCTTTGTGTGCTAGTTGTCCTTATGGCCCAGTAGCTCTGCCTCCCCAATCACCTGAGGTGGACACTCTGGTGTATCCTTTTGTGGGCTGGGAACCCAGTATTATTGTAGTTAAGCCTTGATTGCTATTGGTACACTGGGTGGAATTGATCTCCGGGGGATTAGCTTTATCTATAATGGAAGAATTGCTGTGCTGGAGACATCACTATGGTGCAGGACTTGCTTCAGTGAGGCTTTGATGCTCACCGAGTCTGCCTCTTGAGTGTATCACATATGTATGTAAAGAGTTGAAATCTGGTGTCATCTCACACTGACCTCTAGGTACACTGGTTTCTGAATCTCCAAGGAGGTACAAGTCAGCTAGTGTCTGAGGCCAGCCAGCAGGAGCTACAGGGAGATCTGCAGTTTTCTCCACTTTTCTGAGAGTTTGGAAGTTTTGGAGTTGTCTGTTTGCAATTTGTTAGGTTAAGCTGCTAGAGGGCAGGCCATTTAAATGCAAAAGCCTCTGCACACAGGTTTGTAAATTGGGTGGGTTGGGGTCTCAGGAAGTCACTAGGCTAGGGTGTGGTAAACAGCGCTGGCTGCCAGTCATCCCTCTCTGCTCATTCTGTTCCATGTCCCGCATCCTGTACCCAGCTCAGTAAACAATGATTCCAATGCACATCTCTGTGAGAAAACCACCCTCTCTTTCTGACCCCATGGCTGACAGTCCAGTTTCTCCCTGTATGAGTCTAGGTCCCCAGAATCTTGCCAGAAACTGGAGTTCAGAGCATTTGGGAATTTGTAACTCCCTCCCAACTGGAAAAAAAAAAAAAACAGCAAATGCCAGCCTGATTTGCACTCGTCTCCATATCTCTGCCTTTCTGAGCCTCTGCACGTCCTACCAGGTCTCAGTGCACTTTTTTCTTTCCTTCTAGTTGTAGAACTTCCACTCCTCCAGCTTTCCCATGGTTCTAGGGGATAGTCATTTTGTCTTTTAGTTGTAGTTTTGGTGTGGTTATGAGAAGCAGCACGTACAGGTATATACCTTATGCCGCCATTTTGGTTCTCCAAAAAATTTATATTTTCTAAATAAATATATTTTATAGATTATTTACAAAATGTATTTAACTTGTAACTTTCTATAGCAAATAACAAGTCATATGCAAATATTAGACATTAAGAATGGATTTATTCTTTATTCACTTACTCAACAAATATTAATTAGACACTTCATCAGTCAGGATTGTTGAGGTTATGCTGCAGTAATAAACAGCCTGAAAACTTCTGGTTAAAACAATAAAATACATCTTTTGTTCTCTCTATATTATATATATTTATTGCAGGTTCATAAGAGAATTCTTCTTACTATGGTTACTCACTGGTCTGGTTTGACACAGATTTTATCTCACATAAAATTTCCATGTTTGAAGATGCACTAGGAGAAAAAAGATAATTTTGAACCAAACACTAATTCTTAGAGCTTTTTCATGGAATAACAGGTCACATCTGCTAAAATTTCATTGACCAAAGAAAGTCATATGAATACTCCTGGGTTAAATAGACAAAGATATATAATCCTCCCACATTTGTGGCACCATGGGATATAAATCAGGATACATTGTGAGGAGTAACACCATCTTCCACAAGCATGCAGTAAATATAAGTTGGTGTGCTAAGATGCAATGTGAACAAAATAAATTTGATCTCTTGTTGGCTCTAACAGAGATGCAAGCATGTCTTATAAAATACACAGTTCTATATAAATTTTAAAATGACTTTTACTATAAAACCAAGGAAATATGCTTCTAGTAAGTACAATGGGGATGGAAGAGGAGACTGGGGAGACAAAGCTTAAAGTTCTGGTCGGGTTATTGTAAAAATATATGTGTACTCTGCTTCTTAATCATTTGGTTTGTTTTTCTATTCTTTATTTTTACGATTGAGCTCCAATTTTCTTTTGGATATGATCTTTTAATTAGACTCCAATAAAGAGTCTATAAATTTGATTACAGAGTCATTTCCAAATTTCTCACTAAGACTCAGATTCTTTCTTCAAAGTGGAGATATTGCCATCCACCTCAAAACATTACCTTAGGATCAAAAAATAAGAAAATGTAATACCATGAGATTACAATATTCTCTCTCTGTCCTTTGTAATCCATATCAGGTTTCATTTTTAGAATATGTGGTATATTACATCTTTACCTCTAGTTTCTAATTTTATATGAAATATATAAGTTGTGACTATTTCAGGAAATTCTTTATTGAGTCTAAAAATAGTTACACTAAATTATAAGTATTAGCTAGATTTAAGATGTTATCTCTCTGGAAGGTAATTTGAATTTTGAAAAAGATAAAATCTTATTTTAAGATAACAATTAATCTTAATCTTAAGTAAGCCCTGTCCTGTGAGTCTTTGTGCTTCCAACTTTTGTGACCCTGAACTAAATTTGTTCATCCTTGGGGAAATTATTGCCCTTTCTAAGTCTCAGGTTTTTTTGTTTGATTTGTTTTATTGTTTCTTATTTTAAAACAGTGAACCCAAACTAGATTATCTTTATAGATAAGCACTATCAGCCCTAATGTTTCTATAGTTTGATTGTGTGATTTTAAGTATTGATAAACTAAGAGTGAAAATAAGATTTACTAAATACAAAAAATGTGGGCTATGTTCTTTAAACAATCTGTAAGGCTTAAAGAATTCTGAGTTATGATTACTCTCCCTGTTTTGTACATGAAGACTTCAAGGCAAGTTAAGAGACTTGCCTTGGGTTGGATGGCTGTCAAATCATGAGCCAAGCTTCAAACTCCCTTTTGCCTCCCTAAAGCCTTTGCTCACACCACCAATAGGAAGACCAAAAATGCCACCCATGAAATTACACCATTAAGGAGGCCACGATAATTAATGTGGTTTGTTTTGTTTCAGCTGTCTTTTATAGCACTACTTGCAAGCACCAAGAGAAAGAGAGGCATGCATAACTTGCTTTCATAAGGTCCAGGACCTATGAAAACTAAGGGATAAAGTATGTTTTCAATAATCTATAACAATAAAAGCATAATAGGCTAATTACCAGATATCATTCTGGACAACCTTCCCGATGAAGCCAGGGCTGCTAAGGAAAGCCCGGGTCCCAGATGCCAGAGGGAAGCTGGTGCCAGCAGCTGAGGGTGGGAAGGAAGGCCTACTCTGGCATGAATTTCATGCATTGGGCCTTTAGTGGTTTATAGTAGAGCAAAAGGCAAGACAAGAAGAGAGTGTTACCAGACTAATAGGGTCTGTTTTCCTATGTGCATCATAGCCCAATAGACAAGAACAGGAGCTTACAGAAGAAATAAAAATAAAAAAATAAAAAAGTAAGAGTTTATTAGTGTACGAAGTGGCTCATGCCCAAAGACAGGCAAACTAAAAGCTCAAAGATCAGCGGGTAGGTCATAAAAGGGAAAAATCATTAATCCTGGGGACTAAGGGAGTCAAGGTTGTGGTTTCTACTTATTGGTCAGTGCAATTTTCAACTTCAATATCATTCTCCATTCAACTTTGTGGAATCACTCACAAGAAGGTATTTCATGCTGAAAGGGAAATAAAACTTTTCCTCTCTTCTCTTATTCTCTATAACAGATATGCAAATTAAATTGACAAAAGACAGATTAACTGAAGAAAAAGCATACACATTTCATTTTTAATTTTATGTGCATGTAAATTCCATAGAAGAAAAATAAAAATCTAAAGAAATGGTTAGTCTCCAAAGGCTTATAGAGCATCTAAAAGAAAGTAAGGAATTGTGGAAGAGGGTGAATAAGGTTAAGTGAGATTTGTTATGCAGAGTTATCTTAGTGCTATCTCAGGTATGAGAGTGGAACATCCTTACAAATGGAGATTTATGTCACTTTACAGTGGGGATTTATGCTCTGCTTTTAGGCAGAACTGGAGGAGGACAGAAAGCATTTTGTCAATTGAGTCTGCTGTTTTTCAATTGCCTTCAGCTCAAAATAATCTTTATGTCAAAATGACATTTTTTTTTGGGGGGTGGCACATTCTGATCCCTTTTAATGCTAATAATATATATTTTTTTATTATTTGAAAGAACAATAGTCTACTAGAAATTCTAAAGAAGATGGGTATGAGCAAATGCCTTTATCCACTTTGGGCTGTCGTGTTGGATATACACACTCTCTGTATCAAAATTTATTCAAAATTGTATATCCTTTGAAAGAGCAATTCTACTTCCTGATATATATCCAGAGGCAATAATCAAATACATGTAAAAATGTGTCTAGACTTTTGTTAATCGAATTAGACATTATCCTATATAATAAAAGAGGAATATGTAAATAGACCAAATGGTGGAACAACCGAACAACTGAACAACTGGTTGCTATGGTGTGTGCTGACCACCAGGGGGTGCATGCAGAACATGGCGGGAATCAGCCATAATAGGATGGTGAAACAGGTAAGGGTGGAGCACCAGACAAAGGCCAGAGTGCCAATAGCTGTCATTGGGGCTAGTCTTTGATGATTACTGAAAATTCTTTGTGCCCACAGGCCGTAGTCCTGCCCAGAGCCACTGCTTGCACCCACTGCCAATGCCGGCCCTGCTCACACCTGCAGCTGACACCAGAGCCTCTGCTTGAACCTGCTGTTAGTGCCCAACACTGGCCCCAATCACTCAGTACTATCAGCAGATGTGAGCAGTGACTACTGGCTCTAATTGCCCCTGAAGGCTTCTCCACCTCCCCCTGCTCCTGAGGAACGATCAGGGCGGCAGCTGCCACTCACACCTCCTGATGGCACTGAGCAATAGGAGCTGATGCCAGGTGCTGGCAGCAGGTGCCAGTGGGCCTGGTGCCATCAGAATTTTGGAACAGCAGCAGCAGGAACAGGGCTGCTGGCAGACAGGGGACCCGCGGGCTGTGGTGGGAGGGGCTGGCCAGGGACACAGAGGATGGGCTGAGACCTGCTCCTGTACCTACCACAGCCTCATGGCCCACAGTTCCTTTCAAGGTTGAAGGTGCATGAATTCGTGCACTGGGCCCCAAGTAATAGTAATAAAGTAGGAAGGAAAAACCTAAATGTACATCTTTGGATGAATATATACATAAATTATTGTCACCAAGCTATGAGCTTGGTTATCTATAATATAGATACTTACTGGCATGATCAGGTGCCCTTGACATACTGCTGAATGAAAGCATTGGTCATAGCATATATAGAGAGTATGAAAATATAAATTTTATGTAAGTAATATCTTCCTGTGCAATTTTCATATGGTAATTCTATAATTACCAAAATACTAACAATGATAATCTTTAGTTTATTTTTATATATTTTTAATCCTCAACTGAGAATATATTTGTATTGGTTGAGAGAGGGAGAGAGAGAGATAATTATATGAGAGAATGATATGCTCCAATGAGGGAGAGGGGAGTGAGATGGGGAGATGTTGAACCTGAACCTCAGTATGTACCCTGACAGAAAATTGAACCTCCAATCTTTCGGTGCATGGGACTGTTGATGGAAGCGGAGTGCTCAGGGTATCATGAAGAAAGTAATTTCCTGAGGCCCCCATGGGAGGATGGGGTTTTGTGGAATGTTTTATTGATGATATAAAATTCAAGGAGTTCCCCTTCAAGTTCCCATCTCTGTCTTTCCATGGAAGAAGCCCAATCTTATCCAGCTGGGCCAAAATAAAGATCAGTGTCCAGAGGTTCTGCTCCATATTAAAGCACCATCCAGCCCACATCCAGCTAGCTGAGCCTGTGTTCACGCTGAAGTCCCTTGTGTGTTGGGCCCTGTGGCTGCTTATGGCCACATGGCTATAGAAAGCCAGCAGGAGAGTGCACGGGCAAGTACGGGTCACTGAGCAAGTGAGACCCAGAGTAATAACAAGAGAAGGGAGGAGGGGCTCTTTGGGGATTTTAACTTTGATGGAGTACAACCCCTAGCCAATCCATCGTTCCCCAGGCTAGACTGACAGGCAAGCACGTTCCCTAAATAACTCTGACTTCACTGTGCATATGGCTATCACCCCCTTTCCACCCATGGCAGTTCAGTATCAAATGGGGGAAGGGAGGTGTTTTAATAACCTTGAAGGAACAATGCCATGTGAAGCTATAGCTTCCTGGTGAAGCCTCCCATGTGACCATCCATTGCTCTCTTTTTATTATTAATATTAACTAGCTAATTATAATACTAACAGGACAATGCTCCAACTAACTGAGCCACCCAGCAAGGGCTACATTTTTGTATATTATTTAAATTTTCACAGTTCACAGGTCTCATTTTTATAATTGGATAAAAAGAAACCTATTTTTACTTTTTAAAAGTTTGCATTTTAAAATATTAGGAAATAGGAACAAATTATTATGAATTTATAATAAAATAAACATTGGGAGGTTTTAAAATGATTGGATGTGAAAGGTTTAGGTATGTTCTCAATATCAATACTTGAAATATTACCACAACTGTATAACTATTAGCAGTGAAACAACACCAAGGGTTATTTGTGGAGTTACACTGGTCCTCAGGTCAGCAACCTTGGTCCTCGAGTTCAGCAAAGAAAGAACTCTGAGCCAAGGAACTCAAATCGAAGAAGGAAGTTTATTTCAAAGTCACAGAGTTAGAAAGAACTGATCCAGCTGTGCTATGTAGGCTCAGACAACAAATTACAGAGGCAAAAGAAGGGCCCTTGGAACTTAGGAGGAAGAAAGACAAGGTCGTGTGAGAGAGAGGGGAGAGAGAGCGTAAGACCCAGACTTGATCCACTTTCTGAAGGCAGGGATCTTAGGGGCGGTCCTAATGGAGATATTCCACATCTCAGTGGAATATTCATCAGCTTTCCAGATGTGTCCTGTCAGTGTCATGGTTTCTGTTGATTGGTTGTCGCCAGGGAAGGGGGGTCATTAATTATCTCAGTATGTTCTGGTGTCAGCCCTGGTGAACCATGCTTGGCCTTGCTGCTTTTCTGAGCCTGGAGCTGAACAAAACAGAGGCTTAGATGTTATCCCAAATTCAATCAGAACTCTTTCTCTTTGATCAACAGACCTGAGGCTTTGTTCCTAAGAAGATTTTATGCAGGACAAAACCTCCTTGTCTTGAGGGCTTAGGATTTAAGGGAGTGATCACTCAAGGGCTTGTATGGGAGTCATGAGGTTACTCTGTGCCTCCTCTCAGGGAGCCTACATGTGGCTAGTGACATGCCAAGGGAGGAAAGGTTAAGAGAGACTCCAAACCACATGACCAGCAATATACCAAGAGAGGAAAGTTCACCCTGGGGGTGAGGTCCTCATTTCCCGTTTTTCTTTCGGCTTTGGTGGCATTCCTTACCTGGCCTATCATTCCTGCCTGCTCATGTCTGTCTACCTGCCTATATATAGCTGCAACCCTGAAAAATAAATTAATTTCATAATGCTTGTCCATGGAGAGTGGGCAAAACAAGGGGCAGAGGGAACCTTGAGAGTCAGGTCAATCCTCTTTTCTAGTGAGTTTGCAGAAATAAAATCACATCACGTGGGTCAAGCAAATGTTTCCCATTGAATGAAAACCTAATATAGTGCATTCCAAATTGTGCTTATCTTGTGATACACTTTTAAAAAGTTGATCTCACTGTAATGATAATTATATAAGAAATTTAACTTCTTGAGATTATATTTAGAAAATCTAAAAATAATAGTATTCCAGCTAAATAACTACACAAATTTTATTTGTACAAGAGAGAATGTTTTAATGCTCTTGATAAAACTTTGTTCTTTAGATCTACCTACTAGAAGGTTAAATATTCTCTAGATTTGTTCTGCAATTCAGAACTGGCACTATTGCTTCATGTCTTGTATAATAGCATGGAAATTTAGGATAAAAGCTAAAAACAAATTGCTCAAACCTCAAAAATAGTCAATCAGGGAAGTCGATTTTACTTAATTTAAACAGAATTATAAATGTACTTCATTTAAACAGAATTATGAATGCCTAGTGCACAGAATTCATGCACAGGGTTCCCTAGGCCTGGCCAGTGATCAGGCCCGATCTGTGGGGCAACCAGCTGGGGAACAAGGGGCCCCTGCTGGCACCTGCCTTGGCTGGTCTGGGGCCTGTGGGCTGGGGGCAGCTCCTTTGTTGAACTTCTGCCCCCTGGTGATCAGTGCACATCATAGTGAACAGTCATTCCACTGGTTGTTCTGCCATTTGGTTGATTTACATATTAGGATTTTATTATATAGGATAATGGTCTGAGCATATGTTAAACAAAAACTTCCCAAGCCAAAAGTTTTTCTGAAGGGTTCATTGAGCCATTTGCAGCCCAGGAAAGGACCAGGTCCCAGGGCACACAGTCTGAACCACCAGCGCAGGGGCTAGATTGAGATTAGCTTGTTCACCAGCCAGAGCTGTTGGACCTTTTGTGTACAATGAGTTTGGAGAAGAAAAGCGCAAGTTGCTTTGAAAGAATTTACATTGGCTATGAGTGATGGGGGTGGGAGAAAGTGAAACAAGGCTACTTCTAGGACAAGTGCATAATCTGTAAGGATAGGTGTTTGCTCTGTTTGGATTAGTTGTGGATAACAGTCCAGAAAGTCTATGCAGGGGCATCTGGTGGTCGGCCATACTCCCTAGATAATCAGGGAAATAGCCTCCTGAAAGGCAGTTCAAAGTTTAAGCACACATTTTGGACCTTAACCGGTCTTTTATATTTTATTTTTTATTGAATTTATTGGGGGTGATATGGGTTATTAAAACTATATAGGTTTCAGGTGTGCAATCATCTGTATACTGTATTGTGTATTCACCACCTAAAGTCAAGTCTCCTTCCAACATCATTTATCCTCCTTTTACCTTTTTCTACCTCCCCCAAACCTCTTTTCCTTCTGGTATCAAACATATTGTCTGTATCTATGAGTTTTGTTTTTGTTTTTTTTTGCTTTATCCCTTCACCTTTTGCACTCAGTTTCCCATCCCCCTGCCCTCTGACAGCTGTATTTATGAGTCTGCTTCTAATTTGTTTATTTTGTTTATTAAATTCCACATAGTAAGTGAAATCATCTGCTATTTATTTTTTTCTGACTGGCTTATTTTACTTAGCAAAATACTCTCCAGGTCTGTCCATCCTGTCCCAAAGGGAAGAATTTCTTTAACAGTCAAGTAGCATTCCATTGTGTAAATGTATCACAGCTTTTTTTTTTTTTTTATCCACTCAACTACTGACAAGGACTTTGGTGGCTTCCTAATATTGTCTATTGTAAATAAAGCTGCAATGAACATAGGGGAATACTGGTATAACAACATACATACAGATTAATGGAACAGAATAGAGAGCCCAGAAATAAACCCACATCTTATGGTTAATTACTATTTGACAAAAGAAGAAAGAACATATAGTGGACTAAAGATAGTCTAGTCAATAAACAGTGTTGGGAAATTTGGACAGAAATGTGCAACAAAATGAAACTAGACCACCTTCTTACAACATACACAAGAATAAACTCAAAATAGATTACAGACTTAAATGTAAGACTCAAACCCATAAAAATTCTAGAAGAAAACATAGGTCATAAAATCTTGGATATTTTTAAATATGTTTTTATTGATTTCAGAGAGGAAGTGATAGGGAAAGAGAGAGAGAAACATCAGTGATGAAAGAGAATCATTGATTGCTGCCTCCTGAATGCCCCACACTGGGGATCCATCCTGCAACTTGGGCATGTACTCTGACCTGGAATCAAACCATAACCTCCTCGCTCATAGGTCGACACTCAAGTACTGAGCCATGCCAGCCAGGCTCAGATTTTTCTTGTCACAATATTTCTTCTGATATATCTCCTCAGCAGGGGAAACAAAATAAAAAATAAACAAATGGCATTACATCAAACTAAAAAGTTTTTACATAGCAAAGGAAACCATCAACAAAATGAAAAAAAATAATCTACTGAATGGGAGAACATATGCACCAATGATTCATCTGATAAGGGATCAATATCCAAATTTTATTAAGAAAGTATACAACTCAACACTAAGAAAAACCCGAACAATCCACTTAAAAAGTGGGCAAAAGATCTAAATAGACACTTCTCCAAAGAGGACATACAGATGGCCAATTGGCATATGAAAAGATGCTCAAAGTCACTAATCACCAGAGAGATGCAAATTAAAACCACATGAGACATCACCTCCCACCTGTCATAATGTTTTCCATCAACAAATCAACAAACAGCAAACGATGATGAGAATGTGGAGAAAAGTAACCGTGATGCACTATTGGTGGGCATGCAGATGGGTGCATCCACTGTGGAAAGCAGTATGGATTTACCTCAAAAAATTAAAATCCAACGGCCTTATGACCCAGTGTTTCCACATCTGGGAATGCATTCAAAGAAACCCAAAACACTGATTTGAAAGAATGTATGCACCCCTATGTTCCTAAGGAGTCTTTTGTTGGCTACAGCCTGTAGCTATTAACTTATTAACCTCCATAGTTCCATCCTTACACTCTCTGGATGGCTGTCTCCAAATGTTTTCCTTATCACTTAAATATAAGTATCAAACTTCTTAAAGTTGCAAAATCTTAAGAGCTAAAAGGGACCAGAAACCCATCAAAAAGTGTAGTAAATGAAATGTCAATATAAAGTGTAAACCTCTGAAGAAAAATAACTTCTTTGTCATGTTAATTACATTCCACAGTATCCTCTTATTAACTTCCACGGTCTCCTGTTGACTCATTTTTCTTAAAGTAAGTAACCCCTGTCCTGATCCTTTCACAGTAGCACTTTGAGAATTTATTTTATCTTCTTAGAATGTGGTCCATGTCTGTGCTCTGCCTGTTTTGGGACTTGAGTGGGTCATAGTTGCTGTCAGAGCCAATCTTCCCATGTATTGCCTGACCAGTCAAACAGTTGCTAATGGAGTGAGTCTTTGGTGTTCTCTGCCCCCTTAGTCAATGGGAAAATAAAGCAATATGAGACTTTGTTTCTATTACTGTATTTTCTCCATTCTGAAACAGTGTGTATACACACACACACACACACACACACACACACACACACACACAAGTTATATAGAGGTTGCTTTTGCTCTATAGATTTTTTCTCTACTGCCTTCTTTTTTAAAAAAAAAATATATTTTTATTTATTTCAGAAAGGAAGGAAGAGGGAGAGAGAGCTAGAAACATCCATGATGTGAGAGAATCATGGATTCACTGCCTCCTGCAAGTCCCCCACTGGGGATCAAGCCCACAACCTGGTCACGTGCCCTTGACTGGGATTGAACCTGGGATCTTTCTAGCCACTGAGCAAACCAGCCAGAGCAACAGTATATTTTTTTTCTGTTATGTACTGTGCCTTCAGTTTGTTTTACTCTCTTATGCCTATATCTTAAATTTCTTCAGGGCTTAATGCATTTAAAATCTAAGGTATATATTGACTTACAATGTAATTAGTTGTTTATTAACCTCATCTAATTTTGTGGGAGATTTTATGCAGTTTAGTTGATAGTTCATTCTTCCCCTTAAACATTATTTTTAAGAGGATGTAAATCTTCTGGGCAATTTTAAATTGATTAAATTACTTTACATTTTAATAAACAGTATTATCTCAGAATGAATTTAAGATATTGTCCTAGTCTCTAAAACATAATCTTCATAGGAATTTAATTAAAGATAACCTATTTCCTATATATTACATATCATCTAGTTAGAAAATCAATATGTTTTTGGCTGAAAGGCACTGAAAAAAAATTTAAGTTGGTGGTTTATACTCACTGCCTTCTTAAAAAATCTCTTTCAGTATAAACTACCATAAAAACACCAAGCAGGATAATAGCGATCAATTTCATGTTATTATTTCAGTATTGTGTGGTATTATTGTTGAATATTGTTTTTGTAGAAACAAATTCAAATCAATCAATTGGCCAATGTGACTCATATGAGTGGCAGAACTAGAGTTTCTAATATATAGGCAGGCATTAATCTTTCCATTATGTCAATATTACCTACAAAAGTCTACCCCAGAGAGTCTCCCATAATGAGAAATTAATTTCAAATATTTGTCTGATGGTACTTCACAGTACATGATTCAACCAACAATGTAATATAGGTTATAACTCATTATCATTGTGTTTTTGAGTTGCAAATTCAATTATAAAGTCCCTTTGTTTGTGCCCAGCACAACTTGACTCTCTTGAGTCACTTATTCAATTTCTTTATTTCTTCCCCGTTTTGAAACTTTAGAGTCTCTAAATGTTCAAATATTTTTCACAATCTCATCTTCCAATATACACAACTTTGAACCCCCTTTGCAGGATGAACCTTCAAAGACTGTCTCTGTTTCTAGTAGTTCTCATCCCCAACCAATTATTTCTTTTCATAGATCATTTTCACAGAGCACTATGCTATCCCATGCTTTCTTAGTCTGTCAATGAACTTGAGCAGGAGAGATGACACTCATGTAAAACTATATAAATTGTTTATATGTGCACTTTACTAAGGGGCATGTATTTAGATTTTAACAATTTCCTAGAAGATAAGTAACTTCCTCATTATTCCACAAAACGCTTAATTCCAATTAAACTGCAGTTCAGGTTTTATCATGTATTCACATTGGAGAGCTGAAGATAAAGGTTTCTCAACAAATATGTAAAGAGAGAAGAGGAAAAAATATAAAAGGTAAAAGAAGAAAGGAGAGGACTAATATTTTCATTTATTCAAAAACATTTCTTAAGAAACTACTGTGTGGGATAGATAGTATTACCTTATAAAACACAATTAAAATTATATTAAAAATATCTAATTCAATAGTAATTAATATTTTCCTAATCTGTTTGGCTCAGTGGACAGATCGTTGGCCTGCGGACTGAAGGGTCCCAGGTTCAATTCCGGTCAAGGGTATCTACCTTGGTTGCAGGCACATCCCCAGTGGGAGGTGTGCAAAAGGCAGCTGGTCGATGTTTCTCTCTCATTGATGTTTCTAACTCTCTATCTCTCTCCCTTCTTCTCTGTAAAAAAAAAATCAATAAAATATATTAAAAATAGTAATTAATACTAATTGAATATTTACTAATAAATATAATATTTTAATGTGATTTTATTACTTGATTTAAAAATTGATAGAGGGCCAAAAAAATCTTAATTAACAAAGATTAAAGTTTCTAAAAGCTGATAGTTAAAAATAAGCTTCCTGAAACTAGATTCTGGCAAATAATTCTCAGAGGTAGAAGGAGCAGCTGTGCATTTATGCCTGAAATCACTCTATCAGCTAATTTTAGACTGCACTTATCAGTAATGATGGTATCTCATTGTTCTCATTTTTTAAAAATTCTATATTATTCATGATTCCTGCTGTGACAGTTAAATTGTTCTCAAATTTACCATAGTCAAAAAAGTTTAAAATTACACATGTGTATAATTTTGTTTCTAGAACTTTGGAAAATTGATGATGGTGATGATGGAAAGCTTACTCCTGACTTTTGACAAGTTTAGGTTGGACCACTGCCAAAAAAGATTTTCGAAATGCATAATACCAGTGTTTTTTATACACTCAAGGAGATGACTTTAACATATGTCATAAAGTCCTCCCTCAATACACTGGACATAAAATAGATTGTTTTTATGTATTATTAATGGTACTATTACTATTATTATTTATTACTATTCTGAGGTTGTGTTTTAATGAACATGGGAAAATAGTAGCCTAGATTAAAATGTCCCATCTTGTTATGCTTCATCTCTGGAGAGTTTAGCGAATAGTAAAACTAGCTTTACTTGATTTTGTAAATGCTTAGTTAATTGCTTATTTTGCCCATTGGACTGCACACTACTTGAGAGGGGTAATATCTGTGTTAAGCCTACCTTCTCAGCATCCCAGTTCAGTGCCTGTTATATAATAGGTATCTGTAAAACATTTGTTGAGAGAATTAATGCTTCTGTATATTTTTTCTATAGATAAATTTGTGATTAAATTCATCTTTAAAATCTCTAGGAAAATTGACAGATAATTTTACATGAAGAAAAAGTACTTTGTATAAAAAATTTCTATTGTGTGATTGAAATTCAGTTAATATATCTTCTCTCCCACACCAGAATTATTTTTGAAGTCATGCATTAAAATATATATATATATATATATATATATATAATTGATTTTTTTTTTATAGGGAGGAAGGCAGAAGGATAGAGAGTTGGAAAAAGCGATGAGAGAGAAACATGGATCAGTTGTCTCCTGCACACCCACCACTGGCAATGTGCCGAAACCAAGATACATGACCTTGACCGGAATCTAACCTGGGACCCTTCAGTCTGCAGACTGACAATCTATTCACTGATCCAAACCGGTTAGAGCGAAGGCATGCATTTTTTTCTGTTTTGTTTTGTTTTTTCAATCTTCTATCCTTAGTACCTAAGCATGCTTAGTACCTCAATATTTGTTAAATACAGTGAATTTCAAGAGGATCATTATTTGGCTTTATTAGGCATGGCATCATATGCAGATAATACCTATAAAGTTCATTATTTTATTATTTCAACTTTATTAAAGACATAACAGGCACTTTGCTGAATACTGGGGATACATATTTTTTTCATCCAAAATTTTATTCCTATTTTTGAGGATCAAGAATCTCAATTGTGTTATCATAGTTAGTCAAGTTGTGCTTAAATTTTTCTAAGTCAGGAGATTTAGGTGATTTCTTAGGAAAGGTATCATAAAATAAAAAAACATACTTAGGAAAGATCTCTATTTGACATAGTTATCTGCTTGCTTTTTTGTCAGTTTTTAATTTTTTGAGATCATGTATAAATTTTTCATTTCTAAATTTTTGTTAGAATATAGCATAATCCCTGGCATTGATGCTCATGAAGTATTTATTTTGCATATGCTATGTATTAGGCATACCATTAACGTCTTTTTCTCACTAATGAAATCCTCAAAAATACCTGTATTTTACAGAACATTAAGTTAATCTCAAAAAGGTTAAGTAACTTGCCCAAATTCACATAGCAAGTAGGAAATAAAGACTGGATTGTTGTTGAGGCCCAAATGATCATTTTCTTTTCTTTTCCCTGCGTATCACTCAGTAAATATCAACTTCCTTTATTTGAATTTATTTAACTTCTGAGTGATCAGAAATAATTAATATCTAAGATCTATATTTATTGTGTGAAAAACATCCAAAATATTTCTTATTTAATATTTTTGGTAATCATGACAAATATAGAGTTGTTGTTTTTTCACATAAAGAAAAAAAACTTGCCTGGCTACTATGGCTCAGTGGTTGAGTGTTGACCTATGAACCAGAAAGTCATGTTTTGATTCCCAATCAGGGCATATGCCCAGATTGTGTGGCTCGATCCCCAGTGTAGGGTATGCAGGTGGCAACCAATTAATAATTCTTTTTCATCATTGATGTTTCCCTTTCTCTCTCTCTCTCTCTCTCTCTCTCTTTCTCTCTCTCTCTCTCTCTGTCTTTGAAATCAATTAAAATATATATTTTTTAAAAGAAAGAAAAAAGAAACTCAAAAGAAATTAGCCTATTTGACAAAGGGATATAGGACTAGACTCAATATTAAGTGTTTGACTTAAAATCCATTGTTTCTACATTAGTCTAGTTTTGATACCAAGAAATCAACTAGAGCATTATGCTAAGTGAAATAAGCCAGTCAGAGCAATATAAATGTCACATGATCTCACTCATTTGTGGGATATAATGAACTATATAAACTGATGAACAAAAACAGATCCAGAGACAGAGAACCATCAATCAAAACATCAAATCTCAGAGGAAAGGTTATGGAGGGCGAGGATAAGGGCGAGAGATCAAAGGACTTGTATGCATGCATATAAGCCTAACCAATGGATTCAGACACCAGGGAGGTGAGGGCATGAGTGGGGGAAGGGTGGGGGGCAATGGGGGGGATAAGGACACATCTGTAATACCTTAATCATTAAAGAAAACAAATCAACCAGGATGTCAGTACAATAATTCAGATGTGAGAAATAAAAAGTGGCTAGAATATAATAATGGAGTTGTAAAGAAAGGGAATAAGGGAAGGATGATGGCTTATCATGTGACTCTTTTAAGAATGTTTTAGCATGACTCAAAATAGTGTAAGACTCAATACATCACAATGACTTTCCAAAAGTCTAAAATACAAATTTAATTTAAAAAATCTACTTGCTAATTATTGTTCTAATCTCACTTTCCTGATTTCATTACAGCCTACCATGAACTGCAAAACTTATTGAAACATCTGCTTTAAATTCCTTAGTGGATATCATTGCCTTTTTTCATTCTCAATATTTTATGCTGAGGCCCAGTGCACAACATTTCTGCACTGGGAGCAGAGAGGTTTCTCAGCCTGGCCTGCACCCTCTTGCTATCTGGGACTTCATGGGGAGTGGGCCTAAGCCAGCCATCAGACATCCCCAAAGGATCCTTACTGCTGCCATGAAGGCAGGAGAGGCTCCTGCCACTGCTGCTGCATTTGCTGGCTGTGAACCCAGCTTCTGGCTGAGTGGTGTCCCCTGCAGTAGTGCACTGACCACCAGAGGGCAGCTCCTGCATTGAGCATCTACCCCCTGGTGGTCAGTGCATGTCATAGTGACCAGTCATTCCAGTTTGGTTGATTTGCATAGTAGGGTTTTATTATATAGGATAAGCCTATAAAAATAACATACATATTACATTATAGGCTTATAGAAAACAGCCAAATCTACTATTTAACAATTTATTTCAGGTATGCTTTAGGCATATTTCTGAATTAGAAAGTCTTGTCCTTTAATTTGATATCTTTATCATTCTAAATTTAAACTTACTCTGAACTTCACAAAAAAACATGCCTAAGTGATCTTTTAAGCCAATAATAATTTATGTTGTAGTAATATAAGTCATGTACCTCTGGAGAAACAAAAGTAAGTAAAAGATAGTTGTTATTCATAGGAAACTGATAGTATGTTAGTCAGGTAAACAGATTTGACATAAGGAGGTGAGGTCTTGTAGAAGTACTTATAAGGCACAATGGAAGAGAAAGGAGAGAGGAACCAGTTGCTTCTTATTCTTGTAATCTTCTTTCTTAAAAATGGAATTGGCTTTTGACTCATTCTATACTAACTCTTCTAAGTTATATCAATTTTGTACATAAATTTGATAATGTCTTCCCTAGTTATATTATATTAAAGGTTTCCCATCATATAAATTTGAAACTTTCACAAGATAGAAAATCTTGGATAGCCCTAGCTGGTTTGGTTTAGGGGATAGAGCGTTGACCTACAGACTGAAGGGTCCCGGGTTCCATTACCAGCAAAGGGCATGTACCTTGGTTGTAGGTTCCCAGCCCTGGTCTGGGAGCATTCAGGAGGCAACCAATCGATGTGTCTTTCACATTGATTTTCTCTCTGTCTCTCTCCCGCCCTTCTACTCTTTCTAAAAATCAATGGAAAAATATTCTGGGGTGAGGATTTATAAAAGAAGAAGAAAGAAAAGAAAAAGGAGAAGAAAAAGGAGAAGGAGAAGGAGGAGAAAAAAAAAGAAAATCCTATATAAATACTGGTCTCTGACTACTACTCCTTTTGCATTATTCTATTTTTATATTTTTTATTGATTTTTTACAGAGAGGAAGGAGGAGGGATAGAGAGTTAGAAATATCTATAAGAGAGAAACATCGATCAACTGCCTCCTGCACACCCCCTACTGGGGATGTGCCCGCAACCAAGGTACATGCCCTTGACCGGAATCGAACCTGGGACCTTTCAGTCCACAGGCCGACACTCTATCCACTGAGCCAAACCATTTCAGCTCTTTTTATTTTATTTTTATATTTTTGCATTATTCTAAAATATATACCATCATGTTAACCATATTACAAAAATGTACAGTTCAACAATGTCCCATACCTGTGTCTCTGACTTCACATAACATTTTCCTTCTATTTGAAATGCTATTCCTCTTTTTTTCTATTTAACTCAAAATCAAGTTTTCTTGTAACTTTTTTAGTTAATATACATCTAATTTTATCTTAATAACTCATATTTTCCAGAAATCCTTCCTGACCCTAGAATATGATTTCAGTGCACATATCCTGTGCTCATTAATGGTATGTAAGGCTAACACTGAATTGTTGAGTTAGCTTTCTATGTTTCATAATAAATTACCACAATTTAGCACTTTAAAACAACATGCATTTATTTAAGAGTTTCTGTGGGTCAGGATCAGACTACAGCTAAGCTGGGTGCCTATGTAAAGATATAATCAACATTTCATCAGGAGACTCAATGGAAAAAGATCTAAGAATACTCAGTTAATTTCTCTAATTCATTTCCTTGTGGCTATACAACTAGTGCTGCTTACTTCTTCAAAGTTGGCAAAGGCAACAAGGTTCTAGAGCAAGTCTACTAGCCAGAAGGAGTCTTATATAACACCAGAGGCCTGGTGCATGAAATTCTGCACTCGGGATAGGGGGGTCCCTCAGCCCTCTCACAGTAGGGGAGCCCAAGGAGACTTAATAACTCATATTTTCCAGAAATCCTTCCTGACCCTAGAATATGATTTCAGTACACATATCCTGTGCTCATTAATGGTATGTAACCCTGCAAAAAAGGCCTAGGCTATGTGATAGATC
The DNA here is from genome assembly GCA_011751065.1 of Lasiurus cinereus. Taxonomy (NCBI): domain Eukaryota; kingdom Metazoa; phylum Chordata; class Mammalia; order Chiroptera; family Vespertilionidae; genus Lasiurus; species Lasiurus cinereus. The sequence continues at coordinate 15,513,321 of JAAGEH010000005.1, read as the reverse complement.
ACCCTGCCCACTGGTGGCCTGGGCCTCCCTCTACAGGGTGATCATGGGGAGATGGCTTGTCCCCTGACCAATCACATCACACCCATCTTGGCTGGCCTGATGCCAGTGGGAATTATAGCGTGGTTGTCTGGACGGTATTTCCACTGTTAGTTCATTCAGTAGATTTGCATATTACACTTTTATTTTTATAGATGATGTAATCACAGGTGTCACATCCTGCCACCCTTGTTATATTTTGCTAGTTAAAAGTAATCCACAGGCCCCTGCCCACATTCAAGAAGAACATATTATACAAGGGTGCACATCAATGTGGGTATCATGGGAGCCACCTTAAAGTTTGTCTGCTATGATTGCTATCAACCTGTTTCCTCTGCTTGCCTGCAAGTGACTTGATGTCAAGGAGCATGTGTTTGTATGCCCAGTCACTAGCACTCTATGTTTGGTATATGATACTTAAAACATGATCCACTGACTGAAGGTCCACTTCTGACACACATTATTTTATGACACTTTAATCAAGGAAACATGACAAATTCATTACATAGATTCTTCCTAAAGCTATAGCATTTTTGTTATAATTGTTATAGTCATTTGTAAAAATGATCTGCAATAAAATGTGTGTATTTACTAGGAAACTAAGCAAACTTACGCAGTCTAAGCCAATGAATGAACATAAAATGTATGCCATATTAAGATATAGTCAATCTATTAACATATATTTTAGAAAAATGCATTTTGGAATATCTTAATTTTTAATATTTCTTGCTATCCAAAACAAAAATATTGTGACTATACAAAGTAAAAGGCAATTTATTTTCCATAAAAATATTTAAAACTGTAGCATCTAAAACCTAATGAATATAACATTATGATAATAGATAGCAAAGTATTATAGATAATATTAACCCTTTGCCCTCATTTCTTGGTTACCACTATGATAATGTTATGTCTGAGATTTTTAGAAATACATTATTAGTGTGATACATGAACTAAGATAAGGGCAATACTATTCATTCTTGTTAACTATTTAAAAAGGAAAAGAGATGTGTGTATTCATTACAAGAGAATAACTACCTGTATAATATTTAGTTGCCATAGCAATTTAGGTAATTAACAAGCTTGCTTTGTATTGCCCAGATGCTAAAGGAGATTCACGGACAAAAATGTAAATCGTGCTCTGAGGCTGTCCTGTATGCTCCAGAGTGGGGAGAACCTTATTTTACAGAATCCCTCTCTGATAAATTAGCTAATTAAAAGTTGTGTTGATGGATTTTAAATGCTTACATATACACTTCAGGTAAAAGTGGTACCTTTTATGAGAACAGAGAGACTACATTCTGAATTTGCATTTACAGTATAATAAAGACGATCAGCTTTAAAATAGAGTTACATTAAATAACATCAGTAGAGTATTGCAGTTGACACAAGAAATTAATTTCTTTGATTTGTCATTAACATTAGCACAGTGGTAGCTGTGAGTCTGTTGATGTCACTCAGCTTCCAGGCAACAGAACTGAATGTACTTTGGGATCTAGGGGTTACATTTATAGTTGATGGGACCACATGACAAAAATTTTCATAGAACTGAGAGCCTCAAATAATTGCCTACACTTCATAATAGTCTTTTTGTATAAAAAGACCCACTTTTTACATTTATTTATTTTATTTATTGTACTTTTTAAGACTTCATCAAGATAACTATGCTTACAGAAATACATATATATTGGCTACGAAAATGTAATTTAAGCTTAACTTATTTTACATGATTTGGACCAAAAACTTGGTACATGGCTTAAACATTAAGAAAAGATATGCCAATCTATTTCATTTTTTATCTATTACAAATGTATATAAAATATCCTCCAAGTGCTGCTAAAATAGGCAGCAAGAAGTTTGAGAAATTAATCTTTGTTTGTCTCTAAAAAATAACACATGTTGCACTGTAAAAATTTATAAAAAAAAATTAGTACATCAAAGAAATGTTGCAATGTTTCAATGCCTTTACAAAGTTCAGTAACTAAGGATGGATGCTGAAAAGGGGGGATAGCATATGTATATTATAAGTTTAAAAAGCCCATTCATTTTTATTAATGAACTAGAGGCCCAGGGCATGAAATTCATGCATGGGGGGGATGTGTCCCTTGGCTCATCCTGCACCCTCTCCCATCTGGGACTCCTCAAGGGATATCTGACTGCCCATTTAAGCCTGATTCTGATAGGACTGGGCCTAAAAAGGAAGTCAGATATTCCTCTCACAATCGAGGACTGCTGGTTCCCAACTGCTCACCTGCCTGACTGCCTGCCTGATTGCTCCTAACTGTTTCTGCCTGCAGTCTGATCACCTCCTAACCACGCCCCTGCAAGCCTGATTGATGCCTAACTGCTTCCTGCTGGCCCAATTACCCCTAACTGCCTGCCCCTGCCGGCTTGATCACCTCTAACTGTCTTCCCCTGCAGACCTGGTCCCCTCAACTGCCATTCCCTGCATGCCTGGGACCCGCCCCCCCCCAACTGTCCTACTTGTAGGCCTGGTTGCCCCCAAGTGTACTCTCCTGCTGGCCTGATCTCCCACAACTGCTCTCCCCTGCTGGCCATCTTGTGTCCACATGGGGGCAGTCATTTTGTGTGTTGGAGTGATGATCAATTCACATATTACCTCTTTATTATATAAGACTAGAAGCCAAGTGAATGAAATTCATGGAAGGGGGGTGTCCTTCAGTTTTGCTATATAACTCAAGGGATGTCCAACTGCCCGTTTAGGCCCTATCTGGATTGGGCCTAAAATGGGTAGTTGGACATCCCTCTCACAATCCAGGACTGGTGGCTCCCAACTATTCACCTGCCTGCCTGCATTCCTGATTGCCCCTAATCACTTCTGCCTGCCAGCCTGATCACCTCCTAATCACTCCCCTGGCAGCCTGATTGAAGCCTAAATGCTCCCCTGCCAGCCTGTTTGCCCTAATTGCCCTCCCCTGTGGGCCTAGTCACCCCTATCTGCCCTCCCTTGCTGACCTGATTGCCCACAACTGTCCTCCCTTGCAGGCCTGGTCCTTGCCAACTCCCCTCTCCTGCTGGCCATCTTGTGATGGCTGTCTTGTGTCCACATGGGGGCAGGATCTTTTGACCACGTGGGGGGGCAGTTATCTTGTGTGTTGGAGTGATGGTCAATCTGTATATTACTCTTTTATTAGATAGAATAGAGGCCTGGTGCACAGGTGGGAGCCAGCTGGTTTTCCTTGAAGGGTGTCCTGGATCAGGGTGGGTGTTCCTTTGGGGCATAGGGTGGCCTGGGTGAGGAATCTGTGACAGCCCTGGTATCTGGGATTTATTTATCTTCTACAATTGAAACTTTGTAGCCTGGAGTGGAGCCAAGCCTTCTGCTCACACAGCCATTGAAACTTTGTTGCCTTAAGCAGAGATCTGGGATGGCCATGATGTGCAGAAAGCTTGGCTTCCTCCATTGCCAGGGGCAAGCCAAGCCTCCCACCTGCTCTCTCTGTGGCCATAGCCATCTTGGTTGGGTTAATTTGCATACTTGCTCTGATTGGCTGGTGGGCATGGCTGGAGGGCATGGCTAGTGTGTGTCATTGAGGTATAGTCAATTTGCATATTACTCTTTTATAGATAGGATATTTATTGAATTATGTCCTGTATTAGGAAGTAGATACTCAGTATTTTCTACGTACCAGGCACAAAATTAAACGTTTTAATGTTATATTATTTTTCACAATTTATAATAATAAAAGCATAATATGCTAATTGGAACAAACATCCTCCCAGATTTCCTTCTGGATGAAGCCAGAGCCGCAAGGGAAACCTGGGTCCCAGGTGCCAGAGAGGAGCCGGGATTCTAGTGCCAGAGGGAAGCCAAAGCCAGCAGCCAGGAGAAGGAAGGCCTACTCTTGCACAAATTTCATGCAATGGGCCTCTAGTAATCTTAAAAAGTATACTGTCATTATTATGCCCAATTGGCAGATAAGAAAATCTAGGCTTAGGAAGGTTATATGACTTGTTCAGTGTACTAATTAATAGAACCAGAACTTCAACTGTATTTCTCTGTCTACAGAGCACATGTCTCCAAATATGCAGAAATACTTGCCACAACTAGCATATCATGGCAGCAAGAATTTTAGTGTCATTGCTTCAAGGCTCTTTGGAGGCACCTTATAACTTTCAGTTTTGGCTCCCTGCTCTTTGTTTCTTCAGTTGTCCAATGATTCCTAATTCTCTTTTTCTGATTTGAAAAACTAAAAAAAAAAAAAGAAAAAAAAATAATCAATAAATATACCTCAGGACCTTTGAAATGAAAAGCACAGGTAGCCCTATTTATTTATTTTAAAATATATTTTTATTGATATCAGAGAGGAAGTGAGAGTGAGAGAGAGAGAGGAATATCAATGAGAGAGAATCATTGATCAGCAGCCTCCTGCACACCCCACACTGAGGATCAAGCCTGTAATCTTGGCATGTGACCTTAAATGGAATCAAACCTGGGATGCTTCAGTCTGCAGGCCGATGCTCAATCCACTGAGCCAAACCAGCTAGGGCTAGGTAATCCCATTTAGATTTCAATTCAGCCTAGAGAACTTAAAAAATTCTGAGTGTATTATGTGTAGTACTCCAATAGACAACTACATAGGCAATAGAAAGAGAGACAGAGTTGGGAAAAATATAAATAATTACTTTTATTCCATTTACATTTATTTTGTTGCAAGTCATTAGTGTCTAACCTAAAGAATATTCCAGATATCTTGACAAAACTGGTGGAAAGTATTGGGAGATAGAAATGGTGCCTTGTCCCTTAAAATTCAATATGAGGGAGATAATGTATTAATAAGCAAATCTGGCCCTACTGACTAGGTATAATATTGAGAGAATATAAGGATGGTATGGATGTCAGCAATAGCATGTCCATGGTTATCCATGTGTCAGTAGTTGCAAACTCATGATTTAATAGATTAATGGTCAAAAATAATAAAATGTTCTCCAGTGTGTCCAGAAACAATTACTCTGCTCTGTGTCCAAGCATACTAAAAAAAATTTTTAAAAAGCAAAACCATAAATTTTTATAAATAACTAGAGGCCCATTGGAGGAAGATTCCTGCAAGAATAGGGCTTCCTGTGGAGGTCTATGCGACTCCACCTGCTTCCCTCCCTTCTCCACTTCCCCATTTTCTTGCTTCTCTGCAGCTTCACTCCCTTCTGCAGCACTTGGCTGTCTTTATTCTTCCCTCTGCACCTGGATATGTAAATTAACCTCCATCTTGGTTGGGTTAATTTGCATACTCGCTCCTGATTGGCTGATGGCCATGCCTTGTGGTCATAGTGGAGTTATGATCAATTTGCATGTTTCTCTTTTGTTAGATAGGATAATAAGAGCATCAACTTACTAAAAACTTACTGAATTTGAATATACTGACAGCTAATTGTGCATTGTCAAGTGCTCATTCCATTATGAAGTACTTTTTATTACAAATTTACAGATTAAACTTTGTGAATGAATGCTATGGCATTTTTGCTTACCAGACTACCATCATCCAATTTCCCAGATTGGCAGCAGCCATTGGGGCAAAAACCTGCATTTATGATGTAGCCCGATGAGTTAACACAGTGGTTGGCAAACTCGTTAGTGAACAGAGCCAAAAATCAACAGTACAACAATTGAAATTTCTTTTGAGAGCCAAACTTTTTAAATTTAAACTTCTTCTAACAGCACTTTTCAAAACAGACTTGCCCAGGTCATGGCATTTTGTGGAAGAGCCACCCTCAAGAGGCCAAAGAGCTGCATGTGGCTCGGGAGCTGCAGTTTGCCAACCACTGAGTTAACATATCTCTGGTTCTCAAATAATTATGGATCCTTATTACTGTAACATCTAAAAACCAATGAGTATAACATTCCTATTATAGATAGTAAAGTGTTATCAATAATATTTGCCCTTTGCCCTCATTTCTTGGTTACCAGCTTCATGAATCAATGAACTTGCTCAGAAGCTTGGTTTTATGTTCCCCCATTCCCTTGCCTCTGAACTCTTTCAGGGTTGGAGTGACCTTTTGGGCAACATGTTTCAAAGGTATTTAAAATCAGATACTATACCTACTTGTGGCAAGGGATAGAGAGCAGATAGAGCACACAGCAGACTGGGAAGAATGAGGCTGCGGGAGAAGATACATGGGAGAATTAGGGCTTTGGAAGGCTTCTGTGTCCACCAGGGAACTAGAGAGCCACATACATTTCTATGGATGGATATATGCCCAGGAAAGACCTGAGAGAACTCTATGCTTGTACCCCTGGCTACACTGGACAGGTAGAGAAAAGGCGAGGACAGAGTTATAGGCATCTTGGCTAAACATTGAAGGAATGCCATAGCTCAAAAGGAATTTGCAAAGAAAAAGAGAACGTATTTTCTTTGTTTTGTTTTTCTTCTTTTGCTCAAGAGGTTTCAGGAAATCTCTGTCAGGTCATTGACTGACTGCTAAGCTAATAGAATTGACACTTCAGTGGCCACATATGAAAATAAATATAGTCTTTGCAAAAATAATTTGGAAAAGCCATTTAACAAATGGGTGACTGCAGACAACCAAAGAGTAACAGTGCAAAACTAGTGAAGGTGGGAAAGGAGGATCTGATTTTTAGCATTATCACATTATAAAGCTCAAATTTTCCCAGTTTTAACCAAAAAATAAAAATCTCAGATTAGGAAAGTAGAGCCTATTAATAGCAAGAAATAAAAATTAAATAGAAACCACAAGACAGAAAAAAGAAGGAAGGGAGGAAGGAAGGGAGAGATGGAGGGAGGGAGGAAGGAAGGGCAGAAATCATCCTTGAAGAAACCCAGACATTGGAGTTAACAGACAGAGATTTTAATCAATTCTTAATTACGTTTGAAGGGTAAAATGAAACCACTGAAAAAGGAGTCAAAGCAACACAGGAGAATAATTACAGAGCACACTAATTTATAAAACAAATAGAGACTATCAATAAAGAAATATAAATTATTTAAAAAGAACCAGGTAAATATTCTCAGCTGAGAAGTACAAAGCTGAAGTTAAAATTTTATTTCAGGAGTTCAACAGCAGTCTTGAGTATGCAAAAGAAAGAATTAGCAGCCCTAGCAAGTGTGAATTAGTTAGTTGAATGTTGTCCTATGCACCTAATGGTCACTGGTTCAATTCCCAGTCAGGACATGTGTTTTTCTCTCTCACAATGATGTTTCTCTCTCTCTCTCCCTCTCCCTTCCTCCTCCTCTGAAATCAATGCAAATATATTTTTTTTAAAAAAGAAAAATAAAGAATTAGTAGACTTAAACATAGACCAACTAAACTAAAAGTATTCAGTCTGAGGAATAGAAAGATGAAAAAATAGGGGGAAAAAAGAATTTAGCCGAGGGATCTGTGAAACATCATCATAGTTAACAACATCTACATTATGGAAGCCCCAGAAAGGAGAGAGAGAGAGAGAGAGAGAGAGAGAGAGAGAGAGAGAGAGAGAGAAAATTTTAAGAAATAACGTTTAAAGATTTCCCAAATTTTATCTACATATCAAAAAAGTTCAGGAACTCTATGTATGCTGAACATAAAAAGATTTACCCTGAGACACATTATAGTCACACTTTCAAAAGACAGAAAGAGAATCTTCAAAGCATCAAGAGAGAAGCAAGGGCTATTTAATAAAATTAATAGTCAGTTCTCAGGAGAGACCATGGAGAGCTGAAGCCAGTGGTTGACATATTTAAAGAGCTAAAAAACAAAAACTGTTAACTAAGAATTATATGTTCAACAAAATTATTTTTCAAAAATGAAGATAAATTAAGACATTACAGATAGGAAAAATTCAGAGTATTTGTTGCTTGTTATACCTGTCCTACAAGAAATGATAAAGATAGTCCTTCAAGATAAAATAAAAGAATACTAGAGGGGTACTAATATGAATGATAGAGAAATATCCTAATTAACCGGATGCCATAATAGGTCAACCGGACAGAAGGAGGTTTCACAGGCAACGCTGGGGCCAGGGCAGAAGGGGCTTCTGCATGTCTGCTGCCCTAGGGGAGGACCTGATCGGCAGTGGCTATGGGCTGTTTTAAGGGCTGAGGAGGAAGGCAGGGCCTCACGGCTACTGGAGGATGGGCGGTGCCATGGGATTTAGAATAGCATGCTGGGCTCCTAATACAGAAGTAAAGAATAACAATATGATGATTGCTAGAAAATCATCATAGGCAAAGTGGAGGATGCAGATGGGTAAATGATGTTGGATGGAGACTTGACTTGCGGTGGTGAACATACAATACAGTATACAGACAATGTGTTGTAGAATTGAACAGCTGAAACCTGTATAATTTTGTTAACCAATGTCACTAGAAAGAAATTCAAAAAAAAAAAAATAACAGCAAAGGTAACCATATAGCTAAATTCAAAAGCCAGTATTATAATTTTGACTTATAACTCCTTTTTTCTATATGATTTAAAAGATAAATGCACACCACAATAATTATACATCCATGTTAATGGGCACATGGTGTATAAAAATGTAATTTGTAGTAGTAAGGGAGGAAACAGAATTGCATATGGGCAGAAATTTGTATGCCAATGAAGCTAAGCTTCTATTAATTAATACTAGTTTCTTATACATTTAGGATGTTAATTCTAATAGTCGTGATTACCCCTGAGAAAATAACTAAAAATATTAGAGAGAAAAGAAAATAAGAGGGAAATCAAAATGGTACACTATAAAACGTCTGTTAAATACACAAAAACACATTAGTGGGAGAACTGATGAACAAAAATAGATATAAGGCATAAAGGAAACAGAAGCAAATAAAAAGAAATGGCAAAAGTAAGTCTTCTCTTATCAGTAATCTCTATAAATATGATTGGATTATCTTCATCATTTGATGAATTCAAAGACAGGGAAAGTAGAATTTAAAAATATATATATCCAATTATATACTATCTACAAGAGATGCACATAAAATCCAAATATACAAGTAAATTGAAATTGAAAATCAAAAGAGATATTTCATGCCCATAGTAACCAAAAGAGGATTGGCTGGCTATACTAATATCAAACAAATTACTTTAAATAAAAATATAGTTATAAGAGGCAAAGAAGGAAATTTCATATAGATAACATTATCAGCCCATCAAGAATTTATAACAAACTCAAAAATAAATTAGACTACATTAAAATTAAGTATTTTTGTGCATCAATGAGTACTATCAAGAAAGTTAAAGACTTAATACAAGAAATATAATCAAATCTTATATCTGATAATGATCTAATATTAGAATATATGAAGAATTCTTACAATTCCACCACAAAGGACCAACAGCCCAATTAAAATATAAGCAAAGGACTTCAATGATTTCAGTAGATATTTTCTCCAAAGAAAATATATAAATTGTCAACAAGCAGATGAAAAGATACTCAACATCATTAGCCAGAGCTAAATGCGAACAAAAACCACCATGAGAGAATATTTTATGTTCATTAAGGATAACTACCAAAAACATGAAAAATATCATGTATTCATAAGGATATGGACAAACTGGAATCTTTCTACACTTGCTGATAGAAATGTAAAATGATGCTACCACTGTGGAAAGTAGTTTGGCCATTCCTCAGCAAGTTTAACACAAAATTACCATGTGTTTCAGCAATTCCACTCCTGGATACATACCCAAAAGAATTGAAAACACATGTTCAAACAAAAACGTGCACATGAATGTTCAGAGCAGCACTATAGCCAAATGAAGAAAATCAAGTAAATGAACCAAGTATTCATAAATTGATGATTGCATAAACAAAACATGGTACATCGTATACTAGAATATCATTCAGCCATAAAAAGGAATGGAGTATTTTTAAGTAGTAAAACATGAATGGACCTTGAAAAGATTAGGCCAAGTGAAAGAAACCAGACATAAAAATCCACATGTTGTATGATTCTATTTATATGAATATCCAGAATAGCCAAATCCACAGAGGCAGAAAGCAGATTAATGATTGCCAGGGACTGGAACAGGGGAAAATGAGAAGACTGCTTAAAGTGTATGGGGTTTCCATTTGGAATGATGAAAATATTCTGAAACTAGGTAGTGGTGATGGCTGTACAACACTGTAAATGTACTAAATGTTGCTAAAAGTAAATTTGCGTTATGCATATTTTACCACAAAAAATATTTAAAGCAAGTTAGAAGAAAAAAATAAAAATAATTTTGTAGTTTCTTAGAGGAATGGAGCATAGAGATATCATTGATTCAAAATAAGAATAACAAAATGAGCCCAAGTAGTTATTAACTGACACCATCTACTTACAAATAAATTTATGAGGAATAAGTAAAACAAAAATATGTTAAAAAATTACTAGTGTAGAACTTAGCCCATAGTTTATTTTCTGTAAATATTGCTTTACTCTAAACTTATTTAGTTAAAACTATCTTTAAATAAATGACTTTTTGGTCATTTTTGTATAATTGTCAAGTTATTTCATAAAATGTCTTAATTACAAGTGCTGACTCTGCAGTGACTGACATTGTCCAAGTTTAAATCCTTTATTCTGTGACCTTTAGAAAATTTGCTTTACCTCACTCTGCCTGTTTGCTTATTTATAAAATTAACAATCATTTTATAAATGACTTATGAGTAATGAGCAGTAGGGTAGGAAAATGTATAACAAATTTTAACACAACTCTAGGCTCTTAAGTCATCATTCAAGTATTACTATTATTAATAATAATAGAAATATATTTCTATTATCACATTTTACTCCTGCTTTGTGATAAACAAAGAAAGTAATTTAAACTTTGAATGGGAAGATATATTAGTTATTTTAATTAAACTATTTATATCCTTCCTTTCTCATTCCAAATAAGAAAATGTCCTATCTGGTTTCCATACCTTCTGTTTTGCTTCCTGACACTTGTATCATCCCCCTTATATCTCTGTTTTAGCTTTACAATCTAGTGACTTAGGCTGTCCATCATTTTATTCCCCTTGTTTTTCAGGTTATTATCCATAATTATTCCTTCTCAAGGGCATGCACCAGTGATCATGCATTAACTCCATCTTGCCTGCCATAGGTTTGTAAATTACTGCTTATTTAGGAGAATATAAGACATGAACTAGATATTTTAGTTATGATATTCTATGACTTTATTGAAATATGGTAAATAAAATAACTTTTGCTAAGTTCAAAATTTTCTAGTTGGGAAAAGCAAAAGAAAACAGGTATACTTCATATGCCTTACTTATATCATCTCTACTACTAGTTCATGTAAAAGTCATGTAGACATAAAAGTAGATGTGTAATGTAGAAGTAGACAGTGAATCAGAACAATTTGTTCCAAAATCTGTGCACATAAACTCCTGGATTGTTGAAAAGAAAATTCTCAGTAGTCCAACTAGGAAAATAATTTGATAATGCTCCACAAGTTGTTGAAAATTGGCCCCTCACTAGACGCCTTGCTGAGAAATATATACTGTATATAATTTTGAAGTCCTAAGAAAACAAAAATCTTATCAATATATACCCAGAGAAGGGCTATAATAGCAATATAAAATTTGAGCAGAAAACAAGGCTGCATTTTTAATGGTTGCTAAACAAATTATTGAGTTTTACTCTGAGTAATAATGAAAATAAGCTAAAGTATTTACAATTGTTTCAAAAACAGACACATGTAGCTCTTTCCAGCCAGCACCAAACTATGGGTTTTTCTCAGGACAACTGGCACAGCGCCACAAGACCAGGGGCAAGAGAAAGCCCTACCGCAAGAAAAGGAAACATGAGCTGAGATGCCCTGCTGCCAGTACTAAGATCGGGCCCTTCCACATACACACAGTCTGAGTACGGGGAGACAACAAGAAGTAGCGAGCCTTGAGGCTAGACGTGGGCAACTTCTCCTGGGACTCAGAGTATTGCACGAGCAAAAAAAAAAGGATTATTGATGTCTACACTACATCCAACAAGGAACTGATCCACACCAAAACCCTAGTAAAGCACTACATCGTGCTCATTGACAGCACACCATACCAACAGTAGTAACAAGTCCCACTACGTACCACTACAAACTCTGCCCCTGGGCCGCAAGAAAGGGACCAAATTGACTCCTGAGGAGGAAGCGATTTTAAACAAAAAAACTATCAAAGAAAAATCAAATGATGAAAGGAAAAAGAATGTCAAAATCAGCAGTCTTCTCAAAGAGCATTCCATCAGGGAAAGTTTTTTGCATGCATCCCTTCAAGACCAGGCCAGTGTAGCCACGCCGATGTCTATGTACTGGAGGACAAGAAGCTGGAGTTCTATCTGAGGAAAATCAAGTCCCAGAAAGGCAAATAAATCCTCTGCCCTTCCATCTTAGCTCATGTAATTAAGGTCTTTATTCAAGGAAAAAAAAAAAAAAAGAAAGAAAGAAAAGAAAATAATAGAGACATTTAAAAAAAATACAAAGTTTTATGAGCAAAATGACATATGACAAATTTACTACATATTTCCTCAGATCATCAGTAAAAATGTCTGCTAATTTAAGAAAAATATATGCTATCAATAATATTCAACTGAAAAAATAATATACTATTTTGTATGATAATTACTAGCTATGATTTTAAGTGATATGGAGAATTTTCTAATATATAAAAATACAAAATATGAATCCCCAAGCAAGCACTACCCAACTTCATCAGTTACTGAATCATACACAGTTATTTTATATCTACTTTCATCATCTTCTATCGCTCATACTTTACTGAAGCAAATTTGAGCCTTAAAATCATTTCATTAAATTTTTTATTATGAATCTTTTTTTTATTAATGATTTTTAGAAAGAGAGGGAGAGAGAAACATAGATATCAGAGCAAAACATTACTGCCTCATGCACTGGGTTTCAAACCCATAAACTGGGCATGTATCCCAACCAGGAATCAAACTATTTGATACACAGGATGACTCCCAACCAACTGAGCCATACTGTCCAAGGTTTCACTTAAAAAAAAAAAAAGCATAAATGCAATCCCATCATCTAACCTAAAATTAATAATCCTATCTAATAAAGAGGGAATATGCAAATTGACTATCATGCCATAACAAGATGCTGCGCCCCTTGCCTGGTGGAGCAGTTTGGAGTGAGCAGGCCAGCAGGAGGGCAGTTGGGGGTGAGCAGACCAGTGGTGAGGGAAGATAGGACCTCAGGCCACACCTTCTGGCCTTGGCTGGGGAACTTCAAGATGGGCCCCCAAGCCAGAGGACCTCAGGCTGCGCCTTCCACCCTGGCACTGGGCCACGTGACCTGAATCCAAGCCCCCCACCTGGCGGGGCTTGAAAGGGTTAGGTCTGGCCAGGTTTGAATTTAGCTCAGTGGGGGTGGGGCCGGCCATGTCTGGATCTAGCCCAATGGGGGTGGGGCTGGCTGGGGCTGGGTCTCTTTTTATTTCAAGGCACATGTGGGTAGGCAGGGAATTGACTCTAGTACCTGAGGTGCACCCCAGACTCTGACAGAGGAAGATTTTCATATGCATTTTACTAATTTCCTTTCATCTCTGACACTTCTATTATAAAGGGCAAATAGCAATATTAAACCTTTTGATGTACATGAATTTCATGCACCAGGTCACTAGTAATTATATAATAACCAGTTATGTTCAAATTTCCAAACATCTCAGAAGGTATTTTCTTAATTGTGTTTATTTAAATTAGGCAAATAAGGGTCACAAATTGCAATTAACTGATTTGTCTTACAAGTGTTAAAATCTTTAGGCTTACTCTCCATTTATTTAATATCTTGAATTTATTTGTTCATACAAAAATATAAAGCACAATGTGATAAGTAGGCTGTAAGAGTACAGGGGTTTTGTGTTTATGTGTTTCATTCTTGAATCCCCATTTTAAAGATCCCTGGAATATAGTAAATACTCAATAAACATTTGTTTAATTATATTGAGATATACAAGCCTAAACATTGTTTGTAGGGGTATAAATTGTTCATATATTAACATTTAGTGGAAAAATTCATATATATTAGTATATATAATTTTTTCTTTTTGTTTGCTTTTTTAATTTAAATTGTTTATTGTTTAAAGAATTATATGAGTCTCTCCCCCCCCATTTGACTTCCCCTGGCCACTCCCACCCCCAGAACATACCATCGCCCCTACTTTTTGTGTCCATTGGCTATGCTCATAAGTTGCATACAAGTCTTTTGGTTGATCTCTTACCCCCCACTTTTCCTTCATAGGTTGGACAGTCTATTTGATGCTTCTATGTCTCTAGTTCTATAGTATTTTTGTACATACAACTTAACAAAAGGAAGATAACCAGTCCAATCAAAAATGGGCAAAGAATATAAATAGACACTTTTCAAAAGAGGACATAAGAAAGGCCAAGAGACATATGAAAACATGTTCAAAGTCACCAATCATCTGAGAGATGCAAATCAAAACAACAATGAGGTACCATCTCACACCTGTCAGAATGGCTATCATCAACAAATCAACAAACGACAAGAGCTGGCAAGGATGTGGAGAAAAAGGAACCTTGTGCACTGCTGGTGGGAATGCAGACTGGTGCAGCTACTGTGAAGAACAGTATAGAGTTTCCTCAAAAAATTAATAATGGAACTTCCATTTGACCCCATAACCCCACTTCTGAGAATATATTTTTAACTCATATACATATGATTGTACTTTATAATTCTACCCATATTAGGACAACTATATAACCCAATTACCCAGGAAATTCCAATGTTTACTTGTTATTCCATGGTTTCCCGGCAGTTCAGTATGTGTCATTATAAAAATATCCCAGTTAATACAAATTTTACAAATATATGTAGATTAAAGGACATGTCTCATAACAATCAATGGTTTAAAGAAGAAATCAAAAGAATAAATCAAATAGTTATCTTGTGTAAAAAATAGAAACATACCAAACTTCTCTAAAAGAGAAGTTTATTGTGATAAAAGCTTTTTTAAAAATAAGGAAAATGTCTCAAATAACTTAATATTGTACCAAAAACATTAGAAAAAGAACTAAGTCTATAAGTGTCAAAAGGAAAGAAATAGCAAACGTCAGAGTAGAAATAAATGAAATAGTCTGAAAAGATAATAGAAAAGATCAATGAAATTAAAAGCTGATTCACTGAAAATAAAGAAAACACAAAACAAACAAAACTTTAATTAGACTTGCCAAGAAAAAAAGAGAGATGAGTCAATTAAAATTAAAAATAAACCTAGTCAGTGTGGTTCAGTGGCTGATCATTGATCCAGGAACCAGGAGGTCACAGTTTGATTCTCAGTCAGGATATATGCCTGAGTTATGTCTCTATCCCCAGTAGGAGGTGTGCAGGAGACAGCTGATCAATAATTTTCATCATTGATGTTTCTATTTCTCTCTCACTCTTCTTCTTCTCTCTGAAATTAATAAAACCATACTTAAAATAATTTTTAAAATTAAATTAAAAATGGAAGTGGAGATATTGCAACTGATACTGTAGAACTATGAAGGAAAATAGAGACTATGGTGAACAAATAAACTTCAAGTTAGACAACCAGAAGAAAAGGACAAATTCCTAGAAACATTCAGCCTACCTTGACTGAATCATGATCCATTATTAGTAAGAAGATTGAATTAAAATAAAAACCCTCCCAACAAGAAAAAGTTGAGGATCTAATAGCATCTTTGGTGAATTCTACTAAACATTTAGAGAACTAATACCAATCCTTCTCAAACTCTTCTAAAAAAATGTAAGAGAAGGAAATACTTCCAAATTCATTTTACAAGGCCAGCATTACCCTGCTAACAAAGCCAAGTAGAAGGATATTACCAGGAAAATATATTATAGACCAATATCCCTGATGAACATAGATATAAAAAGCCTCAACAAAATATTAGCAAACTGATTTCAACAATACATTAAAAGGATCATACACTGTGATCAAGTGGAATATATATCAGGGATAAAACAATGGTTCAGCATCTACAAATTAATCAGTGTGGTACACCATATTAACAAAATGAAGGACAACAAACATATGATCCTCTCAATAAATGCAGTAAAAACATTGGACATAATTCAACAACTTTTCATGATAAAAATTCTCAACAAACTTGGCATAAAGGGAACACACCTCAACCTAATAAAGTGTGTATGATAAGCCTGTAGCGAAAATCATACTTACAGGTGAAATGCTAAAACCTATACTTCTGAAAACAAGATAAGGATGCCAATCTCTTTACTTTTATTATTTTTTTAATCTTTATTGTTCCCGATTATTAAAGATATTCCTCTTTTTCCCCTGATAGCTCCCCTCCACCTAGGCTACCCCACTCTAAGCCTTCACCTCCCCCTCCCATTAACCTTGTCCATAGGAGTAAGCTCTTTGTATAATCTCTTCCAGCACCCTCCAAAAATCACTTCCCCTAAGAATTGTTAGTCTCTTTCCATGCTCCTGATTCTATTACATTCACCAGTCTGTTTTGTTCACCGGGTTTTTTATTCATTTAATTTTTAGGCTCACTTGTTAATAGATATGCATTTGTTGTCACTTTGTTGTTCATAATTTTCTATCTTTACTTTTCTTTTTCCTCTTCTTAGAGAATACCCTTTAGCATTTCATATAATACTGATTTGGTGGTGATGAACTCCTTTAGCTTTTTCTTGTCTGTGAAGCTCTTTATCTAACCTTTAATTCTAAATGATAGCTTTGCTGGGTAGAGTAATCTTGGTTGTAGGTTATTTTTTTCCATCACTTTGTATATTTCTTATTACTCCCTCCTTGCCTGCATAGTTTTTGTTGAGAAATCATTTGACAGTCTTATGGGTGCTCTCTTGTAGATAACTATTTTTCTCTTGGTGATTTTAATATTCTCTCTTTGTCTTTTGCCCTTGGCATTCTAATTATGATGTGTCTTGGTGTGGTCGTCTTTGGATTCCTCTTATGTGGGGCTCTCTGTGCTTCCTGGACTTGTTAGTCTATTTTTTTCACCAGATAGGAGAAGTTTTCAGTCATTATTTCTTCAAATAGGTTTTCAGTGTCTTGCTCTCTCTCTTCTTCTGGCACCCCCATAATTCGGATGTGGGTGTGCTGAAAGTTGTTCCAGAGGCTTCTTACACTATCTTCAAAGTTTTGGGATTCTTTTTTTCTTTTTGCTTTTCTAGTTGGATGTTTTTTGCTTCTTCATTGTTTCAAATCTTTGACTTGATTCTTGGGAACCTCTAGTCTGCCATTGGATCTCTGGTATATTATTCATTATTTCAGTCAGTGTATGATTAATTTATGATTGGTACTTTTTCATATACTTGAGAATCTCACTAAATTACTTGGAGGTGTCTACAAGATTCTTTTTTTTTTTTAATATATTTTATTGATTTTTCACAGAGAGGAAGGGAAAGGAATAGAAAGCCAGAAACATTGAGAAGAGAAAGACATCGATCAACTGCCTCCTGCATGCCCCCTACTGGGGATGTGCCCGCAACCAATGTACATGCCCTTGACCAGATTCGAACTTGGGACCTTTCAGTCCCCAGGCCGATGCTCTATCCACTGAGCCAAACTGGTTTCGGCACTACAAGATTCTTTTTTAAAAATATATATATATTTAATTGACTTTTTATGGAGAGGAAGGGAGAGGGATAGAGAGTTAGAAACATCGATGAGAGAGACATTGATCAGCTGCCTCCCGCACACCCCCTCCTGGAGATGTGCCCGCAACCAAGGTACATGCCCTTGACCGGAATCAAACCTGGGACCCTTCAGTCCGCAGACAGACGCTCTATCCACTGAGCCAAACTGGTTTCAGCTCTACAAGATTCTTGAGTAACTTTATAACCATGGTTTTGAACTTCATATCCAGTATTTTGCTTTCATCCATTTCTTTCATTTGAGATTTGTTTCTTTGTCTCTGAACTTTTGCTGCTTCCTGTGTTTGTTTCTGTGTACTAGATAACTGCTAATTCTCCTTGAGTTGATAGAGTGACCTTGTATGGTAGTTGTCCTCTAGGGCCCAGTGGCTCAGCCTCCCCAGTCACCTGAGGTGGACGCTCTTGGTGCACCCCTTTGAGGACTGTTTGCATAGTCTTGTAGTTAACCTTTGATTGCTTTTGATATCACTGTGAGGAATTGACCTCCAGGTCAATTGGCTGTGATAATCAGCTATGTCTACACTGGAATATCTGTTGCACAGGAGACACCCTTATGTGGCAGGACTTGCTTCAGTGGGACTTTGGTGATCACTGAGTGTGCCCCTTGAGTGTGTCTCTTATGGATGTGAAGAGTTGTAATCCATATGGTCTCACTCTGAACACTGGGTACACTAACTCTTGGATCTTCAAGGAAGTGCAAGATCATCCACTATCTAGGGCTGCCCAGCAGGAGCTAAAGAGACATCTGCAGATTGCTCCTCTTTGTATGGGGTTTGGAAGTTCCCAGACAAGGCCCAGCTGTGAAGCAAGTCTGGCTGCTGCTTCTGAGCCTTTGACCTTCTTTTGAAAGCTCTGGGGCTCTCTGACCCAGCTGCAGTTTAACAGGTTTTAGAAGGAGAAAGCACAGGCCATTCACATGCAAAATCCAATATGCACAGCTTGGGTGGGGTTGTAAATTGGGAGAGGTAGGGTCTCTGAGAATCATCAGGGTAGAGCAAACAGCAATAGCTGTCAGTCAGCCCTGTACTAAAGATGTCCCTGGGTCTCTGTGTCCCGCACCCGTGCGCCCTTGTGATAGCTGCAAGTACCTATGAAAGCCACCTTT
This sequence comes from Lasiurus cinereus, assembly GCA_011751065.1. Taxonomy (NCBI): domain Eukaryota; kingdom Metazoa; phylum Chordata; class Mammalia; order Chiroptera; family Vespertilionidae; genus Lasiurus; species Lasiurus cinereus. The sequence continues at coordinate 15,494,585 of JAAGEH010000005.1, read as the reverse complement.
GTGTTCCTGTCTGGATGCCAGACAGTCCAGTTTCTCTCCGTATCTCTCTGGATCCCCCAGAGTCTCACCTGGAACTGGAGTTCAGAGCAAGCAGGAGCTTGTATCTACCTCCTGATTTAAAAAGCAGCAAATCCAGATGCCAACATTTTCTGCGCTTCCACGCCACTTACCAGTCTCACTGTGCTTTTTTCACCTCTTTAGTTGTGGAACTTCCACTCAGCCAGTTTTCTCGTGGTTCTGGGTAGTAGTTGTTTTGCCTTTTAGTTGTAATTTTGGTATGGTTGTGAGAGACAAGTATAGGGTGTTTACCTATGCCAACATCTTGGTTCTCTCCAATCTCTTTACTTTTATTTAGCATATACTGAAAGTCATAGCCAGAGCAATTGGGTAAGAAAAAGAAAAAGAAGATATATTCCAATAAGAAAGGAATAAGTAAAATTCTATTTGCAGATGACATAGTATTTTCTGTAGAAAATTTTAAATATTCCACCAAAAGAACTATTAGGACTAATAAATACTAGTAATTTTAGTAAAGTTTCAGAATACAAACTCAATGTACAAAAATAACTTGTATTTCTATATACCAACAACAATTATAAAGAGGAATTAAGAAAACAATCCTATTGATAATAAATAGCATCAAAAAGAATAAAGTACTTAGAAATAAATTTAACCAAAGGGTTGTGAGATCTATACAGTGAAAACTATGCAGTGAAATGAAATATCAATATTGTTATAGCTTTTTATTCTATTTTAAACTAGAGATATACTTTTTTATCTTTTATAATCTTCACTAAAGGCCCAGTACAGACACCCCAGCAGGGGCCAGGAGGGTAGGTGGAGGACTCCCCTCAGCCCAGCCTGCACCCTCTACAATCTGGGACCCTTCAGGGATGACTGCCCACTTAGGCCCGATCCTTCTCATAATCCAGGACCTCTGGCTCCTAATTGCTTACCTGCCTGCCTGCCAGCCTGATTGCCGCTAACACCTGCTGTCACCCCTCACTGCTCCCCCCTTCCAGCCTGATTGCCCCTAACTAATTGTCCCCCACAACTTGCCAGCCTGGTTGCCCATGTAGCCTGCTGTTTGGTTTCCCCTCCTGCTGGCCTGGTCATTCGCACGGCCTGATATTCATTTGTTGTGTGAGGGCATCCCAACCAATTTGAATATTATCCTTTTATTATTATAGATACTTGTGAAGAGTATATACATTTAATTCATAGGTTCCCCAGTTTCAGTCTATCTATAGTTTTCTAATAATTACATTCATTTTATTCATTTTTAGTAGAAATATCAACCATAGAAATGATGTTGTACTCTCACCACAACATACCAAGATGCATATACTTTCTATTTGTCCCATGACTGGTGATGCTAACTTTGATCAGCAAATTTTGTGCAAGGTGGTATCTGCCAGGTTTTTCACATTGTAACTACTATTTTCCTTTTTTAAATTAATATGCATCCTGTTGGAAAATGCCTCTAAAATTACTGAACATCTTCTCATCAAACTTTCTCTTTCTAGTTTTCGCAAGCACTTGCCTATTATTACAATAGCGGTTGCCAGTCGTTCACATTTTAAATTATTATTTCTTCTGCAATTAATAATTTGCATTCTATATTTAATTAATCAACTTCTTTATATCAATATGAACCCTAAGTTTATTATATGAATTATGATCTATTAATATAATTATTTATTGATAATTGATCCAGATTTAATCAGTATTTTCAAACTTGCTTCTGTGTGTTTTGACATGCCCCATAATTTATTTCTTAACACTTCCTTACTTTATAGAGCAAGATGTGCTAGGTTCATGGTGCATCCTCCCAGACCCGGGCCTAGAATCAGCCATGTTGCCAAAGAGCTTGAATGCCTTTTAGTAGAGAATGCAACTTAGATTACAAAATCTAGGTTCTCTATCTATCTATCTATCTATCTATCCATCTATCCATCCATCTACCCATCTATCTATCCACCTGTCATTCTATCTGTCAATCTAAGCATGAATTTATACTTATACCTCAAATTTAAATTAAATGTCACCAAGTTCATTTTAGCCTTTTACTTGCTGTATTTTTAATTCCCTTTTCTGACAATGAGGAAATCTGATTCCTAAGAATATTTGCTCAATCTTAGAATATACATTTAACTTGAGAACAAATAACCCATACCTCTATGAAAAAAGATACCTATTAATAAATTTGATATTGTTTACAGTTTGATTTATTTTTAGCTTAATGGTATGTTATCAAAATAATGGTTCTAGTTACTAGGGGCAATTCTTTCCTTGATCCTTTACAGGTGTCACTAATTTATAAATTTGAAATACAATCTTATTTCTGTTTGTAATCCCTTGTTGATTTAATTTCTTTAACAAATATAACTTGTCTCTGATAGTCAAAACTATACAAAAAATTTCACTCAGAGAAATAAGAGACCTCCTGCCCCCATCTTTCTCCTGTTTCTCCAGCCTTTGCACGTCATTTCAACATACCTTCTGAGCAGAATCAATCTTATTAATTTTTTACTTCTCTGTTTTTTTTTCAAAAATGAACATGTATGTGTATATTTTCTTATCCTCACTTTTTTTTCACTTTTAATTTTTTTTATTCTATAAGTTACTCTATACCAGTCAGCATTTGTCTTCATTGTCTAATTTCCATTGTGACTTTTTTAACCTTAGAATTTCTTTGTTTATCGCAATTTTAAACAGCAATTTATTTTTAGAATACATATTTTGTAAGATTTCAATATTCTGAAATTTCTTAAGACTTTGTTTTGTTGTAAAGCATATATGGTCAATTTATAAATTCTCTTTGTGTAAATATAAATGGTGTGAACCTTATAATTGTTAGGTAAGTTAAACCTAATTTACTTGTCATTTTGTTCATATATTTTATATCTGTACTGAGTTTTACCTGATAGTTTAATCAGTGGAACAGAAAATGTGTTTAAACTTCCCACTCTGTGAATTTCTTGAGGGAGAGCTAGAGAGACAGAGTGTGCAAATTATACATATTTAGTCGATATATCTTCCCGAAAATTTGAATATTTCATCATTATGAAATGTCCCTTGCAATCTCTATTAATGCCTTTGTATTCAAGTCTTGCTGAAAAAAGAGATAGAGGAAGATGTTAACAGATGGAAGAGCATACCATGCTCATGGATTGGGAGAATCAACATCATTAAAATTTCCATACTACCCAATGCACTCCTCATTAAATACCAATGACGTATTTCACAGATCTAGAAAGAATTCTTCAAAGATTCATCCGGAACAACAAAAGACCACGAATAACCACAGCAATTCTGAGAAAGAAGAATAAAGTAGGTGAGATCTCAATACCAGATTTCAAGCTATATTACAAAGCAACTCTTCTCAAAATAGCCTGGTACTGGCACAAGAACAGACATATAGACCAATGGGATAGAATAGAGAACCCAGATATCCACCCAAACCACTATGCTCAATTAATATTTGACAAAGGAGCCATGAACATACAATGGAGCCAGATGGCCTCTTCGATAAATGGTGTTGGGAAAATTGGACAGATACATGCAAAAAGTGAAACTGGACCACCAACTTACACCAAATACAAAAATAAACTCAAAATGGATACAGGACTTAAACATTAGATGGGAAACCATAAAAATACTAGAGGAATCCACAGGCAGCACATCTCAGACATATGCCGAAAAAACTTCTTCACTGATACTGCTACAAAGGCAATGGAAGCTAAAAAAAAAAAAAAGAAAAATAAACAAATGGTACTACATCAAAATAAAAAGCTTTTGCACAGCAAAAGAAACCATCAACAAAACAATAAGAAAGACCACTGTATGGGAGAATATATTTGCAAATGTTATCACTGGTAAAGGTTTAATCTCCAACATCTACAGACAACTTATACAACTTAATAAAAGGAAGATAAACAATCCAATAAAAAAAATGGGCAACGGACCTAAATAGAACCTTTTCAAAAGACGACAGAAGGAAGGCCAAGAGACACATGAAAACATGTTCAAAGTCACTAATCATCCGAGAGATGCAAATCAAAATGACAATGCCATACCATCTTACACCTGTCAGAATGGCAATCATCAACAAATAAACAAACGACAAGTCTTGGTGTGGATGTGGAGAAAAAGGAACCCTTGTGCACTGTTGGTGGGATTGCAGACTGGTGCAGCCACTATGGAGAACAGTATGGAGTTCCTTCAAAAAACTAAAAATGGATCTCCCATTTGACCCAACAATCCCACTCTTAGGAATTTGTCCTAAGAAATTATAAACACCAATCAGAAAGGATTTATGCACCCCTATGTTCATAGCAGCACAATTTACAATAGTTACAATTTGGAAACAGCCTAGGTGCCTTTCAGCAAATGAGTGGATCAGAAAACTATGGTACATCTACACAATAGAATTCTATGCTGCTATTAAAAAGAAGGAATTCTTACCATTTGCAGCAACCTGGACAGAACTGGATAGCCTTATGCTTAGTGAAATAAGCCAGTCAATGAAGGAGAAACACCACATGATCTCACTCATTTGTGGATAATAAAGAACATTATAAACTGATGAACTAAAAGATAGACACAGAAGCAGTAAAGCATCAGACTGTCAAATTATAGCAGGAAGTTTAAGGAGAGGTGGGGTAGATAAGAGATCAAGCAAAAGACTTATATGAATGTATATAAGCATAACCAATGACCACAGACATTGGGGGGTTGGGTATGCCTGGGAGGGGGTTGGCAATGTATACATGTAACACAATAAAAAAATAAAAAAATAAAAATAAAAAGCATTGCTACTAAGTAGTGGTATATAATTAGATTTTTAGTTTTATATAATACAATGATAGCCTCTTTTATTTTAATTATAGTATTTATGCTATATATATTTGTTTACACTTTACTCAGGTTTTCTTCCTTTGGGAAGACTCCTTTTTATTTTCTGTAAAGTGCTACAAGTACATATGTTAGGATTTGCCAGGCACATAAAGTCTCTGTCTCATATTCTTTGTTTGCAAAAAATATTATAACAATTCAAAGTATAAAAATCATTTTTCAGCTAGACATAAACAGGTCTTGGCCTGAATTTAATTTCCTAATCCCTATTTCATAGATTAAAACATGGATCCTTTATTTGTCAAAGCTTAATAATAATTGCTACTTTTACTTTATTCTCAGACAATTCCATTGATCTTATTTTGAATTATAAACCATCCTTCTACTTTGTTTTAATTCTATATATATTTTAAACTTGTTCCAAACATTTATTCAGTCAATATTCATTTAGATTTAATGGCTTATTTAACCATGTTCTTTGCTATTTGTTTTTCTCTGCATTTCTGAACTTCAATTTTGGATCATTTTCCTTCTTGCTAAAGAAAATCCTTACTTCAGTGTCATCAGTGATGAATTGTTTGTCTTTCTTAAATTTTCAGGAATAATTTTTTGGCTATAGAATTCTAGATTAGCAGTTATATTTCTTTAGCAATTGAAAGAGATCATTCTAATGTGATATTGTTTTCCCATATTTGATTGAGAAACTGCCAATATAATTGCTGCTCTTTTGAAAGTAATCTTTCTTTGAGAATTCTTTTACAATTTTATCTTTTACATTTTTTAAATCAGTGATATTATAATGTGCTTACGTGGTTTTATTTTATTTAATATGTTTACTAGAGGACTGGTGCATGAATTCATACATGGGTAGGGTCTATCAGCCTGGCTGGCAATTGGGGCCAATTGCTGGGGGCAGGGAGTGGCAGGCCAGGGGGAGTGACCACAGGAGGTTGACCAGCTGGCCAGGGGGAGGGACTGTAGGAGCTTGGCCAGCTGGCAAGAGGCAGGGACTGTGGGAGGTTGACCTACACCCACCCCCTACCCCCTACCCCACCCCCAGCATTGGAGCTGATGAAAGGGGGCAGCTGGCATCAGGAAGCTGGCCAGCTGTGAGAGGTTGGCTATGGAAGCACACTGATCCTGTGTTGAGAATCTGCTGCCTGGTGGTCAATGTGCATCATAGCAACCAGTAGACAGTTTTATATAAAATGGATAATTTTGGGGATAAATTGCAACTTATAGGAGTTATTAGAAATATTACCAAGAGATACTATAACATTTTACATAACTATGGAACAATAACACAACCAAGAAATTGACAATGATACAATTCATCCTCCTTATTACGATTTCACCAGTTTTTCTGTACTAGTTTGTGAATGTTGATATGTATATTCAGCTTTATGCAAGGTGACCACCACCATAGTCAAAATACAGGACAGTCTCATGGCCACCAGAGTATCTCATATTATCCTTTTATAACTGGACTTGCTTCCCATCCCCACCACTTTCTCTCCAGTCCCTACTCCATGTAATCATTAATATGACATATATTAATGATCTTTATGAATGTTTCATACATGGGATCTTATAGTATGCTACTTTTGGGAATTGGCTTTTTAAACCCAAAATAATTCCCTGGATAATCCTCCAAATTGTTGTGTATATCAGTTTGTTATCAAGTTTTATTTATCTGTGTAGTATTCTATAGTATGCATGTATCCATTTATTTATAAGGACATCTGGATAGTTCCCAATTTGAGACTTTATAAATAAAGCTGCTATGAACATTCTTGTATACATTTTCATGTGAACAAAATGTTTCATTTCTCTGGAATAGATGTTCCAGACTTTAACTGCTGAATCACATGATAACTGTAGGTTTATTTTTTTCTAAACTGCCAAATCATTTTCCAGAATGACTAGCATTTTGTATTCCTACCAGCAGTGTTTGAGGGAGCCTCTCTCTCTCCACATCCTCATTAGCTGTGGGAACCTCTTTCCACATCCTGCGTGGTTCAGGATTCCCGGGTCAGGGTTCGGGTTCTGAAGGAGGCCGCACGAAAATGAAATGAGACTAGAAAACATTAATTTGGCGATACTGGGGGGCCAGGCGGGAGCCTTCTTCTAGTGGAAAGGACTGCCACTTTCCTTTGGCCTTGCCATCCCTTTTATTTAGGTTTGGGATACACCCTTTGCCCTGAAGCAGGCAATTCCAGTAACAAGTAGATTATCTTAACAGTCAGGACTGACATGATTATTTGATGGGGAAGTTCATTGTCTCAATTAGATAGGGAGTGGCTGGTTTTGACCTTTCAGAGCTTCAAGGTTGACCAGCCTTCTAGCCTTTTGTTTACATCCATTTAGTGAGAACAATGTTTGGTCTCCGACAATTAGCAATCATTTAGAGTGACAACTACTTTTTTTTTTTGCCTTACACATACTAGTAATTGTGTAATGATAGCTCATTTTGGTTTTGATTTACATTTCCATAATGATTAACAGTGTTGAACATATTTTTATATGCCTTGTAGGCCACTTCATTCTTCTTTAGTAAAATGTCTGTTTATATCTCTTGATCATTTTCTAATTGTGTTATTTGTGTTTTTGACCTTGAGTTTCTAGACTTTTAAAAAATATATTCTATATATTAGTTCTTTGTCAGATATATGGTTTAAAAATATATTCTACCAATCTGTAATTTATCTTTTAATCCTTGGAACAGCATCTTTGCAAAGTGAAATTCTTATTTTAATGAGGTCCAATTTATCAATTTTTATTTCATGAATTGTACGTTTAGTGTCAAATCTAAGAACTTTGTAACTATTCATAGATCCCAAAGACTGTCTCCAATGCTTTTTAATTGTTCAAACAATTTTATATTATTACATAATTATATATTTAGGTCTATGGTGTATTTTCACTTAATTTTTATTAATCCTATATAACATTTAGATTGATGTTCATTTTTTGGCCTATAGACGCCCAATTGATTTGGTACCATTTGTGTAAAATCCTATCCTTCTTCCAATTAATTGCTTTTGCATCATGTAAAACCCAGTTGAGCATATTTGTATAAGTATAGTTTTAATTTAATTTATAAAATATATATATTTTAGTTACTCCAATTACTAAATAAATGGCCTCCTGTGTTTTAAATTCTCCATTGTCTAGTATAATTATCACTACCCCAGCTTTTATTGTGTGGTTTTGCTTTCATTGAATAAAAACAAATCATGAAATATCTTTTTCCTTTCCTTTCCTTTCAGTCTGTGAGTGTCTTTTGATGTGAAGTGAGTCTTTTATAGACAGGATATGTAAAAGTCTTATTATCAGTTCAGTTGCTCTATATCTCAATTTGATTTAAAGTGATTGGTGATAGATATGTATTTATTGTCATTTTATTATTCAAAATTGTTATCTTATTTTTTCTTCTTCTTAAAGAAGACCTTTTAACATTTCTTATAATATTGGTTTGGTAATGATGAACTTTTTTAATTTTTTCTTTTCTGGGAAACTCTTTATATATCCTTTGATTCTAAATGATAGTTTTGCTGGGTAGAGTAATATTGGTTTTAGGTTCTTCCTTTTTATCACTTTTCATTTTTCATGCGAATTTGTTCTGGCTGGAAAAGTTTTTATTGAGAAGCCATCTCATAGTCTTATAAGAGTTTCATTGTAATTAACTAACTGCCTTTCCCTTGCTGCTATTATTATTCTCCTTTGTCTTTAACTTTTGACATTTTAATTATGATGTGTCTTGGTGTGGGTCTCTTTGGGTTCATCTTGTTTAAAATTATCTCTACTTCCTTGACTTGTATGTCCATTTAATTCACTGGATTAGGAAACTTTTACGTCATTATTTTTTCAAAGAGGTTTTTGATTGCTTGCTCTCTCTTCTCCTTTTGGCATCCCTATAATGCAAAATTTGGTTCACTTGAAGTTGAACCAGAGGTTTTTTATACTATTCTCTCTCTGTCTCTCTTGGAGGTGGGGTCCTTTTTTCTTTTTGCTATGCTCACTGGACATTTTTTGCTTTCTTATATTCAAAATCACTGACTTGATTCTTTGCTTCATCTACTCTACTCTTGATTCCCTGTAATCTCTTCATTTCGGTGAATGTATCCTTTGTTTCTGACTGGTTCTTCTTTATAGTTTTCTTGTCCTATTTTTATGCTGGTGAAGTTCTCACGAAGTTTCTTGATCATTCTGATAATCAGTGTTTTGAATTCTGTATCTGTTAGTTTGCCCTCCTCCATTTAATTTAGTTCTCTTTCTGGAGATTTATTCTGTTCTTTCATTTGGCACCTATTTCTTTCCCTCTTCCTTTTAGCTCAGTGGTTCTCAACCTTCCTAATGCCAGGACCCTTTAATACAGTTCCTCATGTTGTGGTGACCCCCAACCATAAAATTATTTTATTTGCTACTTCCTAACAGTAATTTTGCTACTGTTGTGAATTGTAATGTAAATATCTGTGTTTTCTGATGGTCTTAGGCGACCCCTGTGATGGGGTCGATGGACCCCCAAAGGGGTCATGACCCACAGGTTGAGAACCACTGTTTTAGCTGCTTCCCCATATTTGTTTCTATGTCTTAGGTAGAGATGCTATGTCTCCCAGATTTTGTAGAGTGGCCTTATGAAGTAGGTGATCTATAGGGCCCAGGCCCAGTGACATAGCCTCTCTGGTTATCAAAAATGGTCATTTTTAGGTGTGCTCCCATGTGGGCTGTGTGCAATGTCCTGCTGTAGTTGGTCTTGATCTCTATTGGCAAGTCACTCTGATTAAACCCTTTGTTGACTGGCTCTGAGGACTGACTTTGACAGCCACTGAGGAACTGTTGTGAGGGGGCCTATTCTCCAAAACAGGTCTTAGTTCAGTGGAGCTTTAGTGTTTGCCAAGTCTGCCTCTTGAGAGTTTCACTTGTAGTGGTTGTTGTGTTTTAATCTGGCATGTTCTAAAGCTTTCCACTGTGTGCATTGGCTCTGGGGCCTCTGGGAGGTGCAATGTGAGACACTGCCTATGCCCTGCCTGGGGCCACCTGGCATGAACTACAGATGTACCTGCTACATATGCTCCAGTGTGTTTTTAAATTATCAGTTATGTAAATTATTGTCTTTCCAATAATGAAACTACATATTAATTACTTGAACATTTTGACATTTTTAAGCAGTGGCATAAGAATTTTGGGTCATATAGCATCAACAATGAAAAAGTAGTCACTACATGGGAGATAGTATAAGGGGGAAAAGCTGTTGTCAACATTAAAGTTTATTATGCTTACTATTTAGAATTAAGTAAGACTGCTTTTGAGTATAGAAGGCCTGATAGTGGTGCAGGGTGGAGGGGATCAATGAGGGAGAAAGGGGAAATCTATAATATTTTCAAAATTAAAGATAAATACATATCTATCAACAAGTGAATCTAAAAATTAAGTGAATTAAAAATTTGATCAACAGAATAAACTGGTGAATATAATAGAATCAGGAGCATAGAAAGGGAGTGGACTGATAATTCTCAGGGGGAAAGGGGTGGGGGGTACACAGAGAAAGACTGGACAAAAATCATACACCTATGGATGAGGTCAATGGGAGGCAGATAAGGGTAGAGGGAGGGGTGGGAGCCGGGTGGAGGGGAGCTATGGAGGGGAAAAAAAGAGAAACAAATGTAATATTCTGAATAATAAAGATTTAATTTAAAAAAAGGAAAAGTTTTCTACTGAGAAAGCAAAAAAAAATTAAAGATAAATTACAAAAAAGAAAGATGAACTGTGCTTTGTGCTTTTAGTACACCATTTATATTCACTGTGAAATCTATATTAATGCAAGCTAACCCTAAAAATAATGAATACTTTATACAGTATAACTCTAAGAAAAATATTTTGTTAAAGCCACTTTTTAAATTGTCATTATATTCTATGGGAAATAGGAATAAGAATCTCAAAATTTTTATTTAATTAATGATATGATTGGTTATGTTTGAGAATTAAACATATCTAAAGTAGTAGTTAAAAGAAAGCAGACCGTCATGGTGTAACAGGGGGTAGGATAGGTAAACAGGGGAGGAAACAGCAGTGATGTTGGGGCTCACCTAGAAAAGGAATGAACGATTTTAAACTATTTTCAAGCATAAGAAAATTTATTATATAGAAAATGGTGGCCAGCTGCTCTCCTTCCCTAATGAGATACATATCAGGAAATTGGCTTAAATGGATTAGGAGGACTTAGGTTCCACATAAGAAGTGTTAGACCTGAGAGTGGAGGGAGATGAATGGTTCCTAAGGGGAATGTGGTCACCCCACTCTTAGAGGAAAGTTCTGTATCTTAAAAATCCATGATCCCTCTAAATTTATAAAAATCCTCTTTTACAGCTTTTTAAAGCATAGTTATGGAGGGTGGTCTATTAAGAATATGCTGAAACTACCTTCAAGCAAAAGAGAAAAATTCCCGAGAGGATGATTAAGCATGAGATCCAGTAATTTAAGGAAGTACTGGTATCCCTTTCACAGTAGATTTTTACAAACAGAATATCTTTTTTCTGTCTGACATTATTTACATTATTTTCTTAGAGAAATGCCAATCACTATGATGTTTATTCTTCTCGATAAATTTTATGTAGACATTTTTATCATCATCTTACATAGGAATAACCAAGGCTTAATGACTTGTCAATATTCAACTTACAGTGGAGCTAACACTCAAACTCCAGGAATTAAGGAATTCAAGTCTAAAAACCACATTGTGAATCAAACTGAAGTCTTAGTCTTGGTTATAGTCACAGGGTCATTTATCAATCAACACAGAATAAATAATCAGTTGGCATATATCTAAGAATGTGACTTTGCAAATAATTCAATTATCTCAGAAGTAAATAGACAAGTTATTCTGATCTCTGAGATATTAAACATGCTTTCATTTTTTCATTTATTTATGGAAGATCTATTATGCATCTACTATGTATCTGTCTCTTTTCTAAGTGCTGAGAACATAACAGAGATCACATAATATTCTTTCCTTTGTATAGTTTATACTCCAGAGAGTATAAATAGATAATAAAAGTAATAATTAGTATTAACATTTATTGCTTATAAGGTCCCAGACATTGTTCAATGAATATATTATTCTAACCAAATCTCCGTAAGTTAGATACTATTATTGCAGACACAAAGAGAAGGAAAATGCATACTGGGAATGTTAAAAAACTTTGTCTAGGTAAGACAACTAAAAATTGGCAAAACCACGCTTCCTAAGTCTAGAGTCCATATTTTTAACTATTATACTAAAAGTTCAGCTAATATAAAATGGTTTTTCTAAGTATTCAACTGCCACTTGAAAAATAAATAAGTTAAATATTAATATGGGCCAAATTAAAAATAAAAACAGTATTTTGAAAAGGTAAATAGTAAAGGCACTATTAATTTTCAATTGTTTTGTCAGGAAATACCCCTGAGAAGATCACATGTAAACTGAGGAATGAAAGACATGGAAAAGCTAGCCAGGGGAAGAACTTTCTGAAGAGCATTCAAGACATAAGGAACAGCAGATACCAATGATCTGAGTTGAAAGCAAATGTGGTATGTGGAGAGAACAAATAAGCTAGAGTTGCTGAAGTAGAGTAATGGGGGAGAATGATATGAAAAGACATCAGAGAAAATGGCAGTGGTCAAATCATGTTAAACCAAGGCAACAATATTTTCATTTCTTTCAACAGAGATGCCAAGCCATTGGAGAGTTTTAGCAGAGGTAGGTAGGGTGGGAGGGGGGGGTGTAAAATTTCATCCCCAAGATGTAAATCAGGGAAGCTTTGACTTTTCCCTCAAACTACCCAACAAAGCCTGCCATCTATCCTCATTCCCCAATTAAGACACATGCATTCCTTGTCTTGCTTCTCCTTTTTGAATGTCTCCATCTTTTCTCATTCCATCAGTCATAAGGGACTTTCTTACTGTGTTTATATATATATATATATATAATTAGCTTCAAATTTTAGGAATTCTGTTTTAAGGTAGATCATAGCAATAAATATAGTTAAGCTGAGATAAGTTCTGAGTTTACATTTTTCCAACACCTTCAAATCTGATCTACTCTGAAAAGAATTCAAAATTCTCATATGCCCCAAGGAGGGAAGGGAAAGGGATAAGTAAAAAGTAGCTGAGTAAAGAACCAATGACCTTTTTATTTTACAGTATGACCCTGGTGAGGGGACAGATAACGCCTTATTATGTAATAAACAGCACTGGCCAGTAACTGAATGCAAGACATTTCAATATAAATGAGTGTGTAACATGAGCAAGAGCTAAGATAGAGTCAATTAGGATAAGAAAGTCAAATAACCAAATTTGGGCCAAATAATAAACCCTAAGGTTGCTAGTCATATTTTAGCAAATCTCAGGGCAAGAAATCAAGGGGCCAGTTCAGTCGTCCCATAGCAGAGGCTGGCAAGAATTCAAAGTAAGGAGCACAGATCCCATTGCCAAGAGGTAACATAAGTAACCTCAATCTTGCCCATATAGCAAAATGCCAATTTGAGAAGATAAGAGGTAATTAAATGAATTGAGCCTTGGAACAAGTAAGACAAACTTATCAAAAGAGAATGTTTAAACTTGAACACTCTTGATATTTTAGTTACCCACATCCATATCCTATATAATAAAAGGCTAATGTGCAAATCAACCTAATGGTGGAAGGATAGCTCACTATGATGCACACTGACCACCAGGGGGCAGATGCTCAACACAGGAAGAACACCGCTCAGCCAGAAGCAGGGCTCATGGTTGGCCTAACAGCAGTGGTGGTGGGAGCCTCTCCCACCTCCACGGCAGAGTTAAGTATGCCCCCAAAGGCTCCTGGACTGTGAGAGGGCTCAGGCAGAGCTGAGGGCCCCCTCCCCTGCCCCCAGTGCACAAATTTTATGCACTGGGCCTCTAGTACTCTATAAACACCTACCTTAGACCAGTGGTCAGCAAACCACGACTCTGTTGACTAATCAGTTTGCCGATCACTGTAATATACTACCCTTTACCTTTTGGCCCATAATATGCCACAATTGCCTAATCCTCACAGCTTCCAACTTACAAGGTAACATTTAGTCTAGTCCAGTAGTCAGCAAACTCATTAGTCAACAGAGCAGTAAACTGTGGTTTGCATTAAGCATTGTAGGAACTCATGAAGTCTATTAGACAGATAACAAAAATTTGAAGAAGATAGTTATTGTTTAAGTAACTCTGTGACCATTAAACATGTGAACTTCACATGATGTCCCATTAAAAAAAAGTTCCATATTCAAATATATTTAGAAAATGTTGCCAAAAAAAGTATCCTTCTATTCTATAGGCTCATAATTTGTATTTGCATATTGAAGATTCTAAGATACCATATCGTATAGAAAAATCTGTACTAGGTTACACAAAAACAATCACTTAAAATGTGAGGGGAAAAACAAAACTGTCCTAAGAAGATAAAGTATGAACTATTGTAATTTTTACTTATATAGTAGAAGGTTGAGGAAAGAATGCCTGGTTTGTACTAGGCAGTTTCACTGATTATATCTTTTGATATGCTTGACAGTTTTGTCATACCCATTTTATAGATCAGCCAATGAGATTATGTAGAAAGTAAGTTGAGGATTCTAAGTGATTGGTTGTTTACTCAGCTACTTTTTATTTATTCCCTTCCCTTCCCTCCTTGAGGGTTAAATCTATCCCCTTCCTGGTTATAATAGTTTGAGTTTAAGTTTTTTATTTGCCAACAAAGGATGCAAACCAACAATAAGCCATTTAGATTTTTGTGTTTTTTTTTAATATTTTTATCATTTTTTAGTTTTAGGGTTTAAAAATAAATTAACAAACTAAAAAATTGTATTTTTGGAAATGCTGATTTTAACTATGTGATATCAATTTTTTAAATTTTTCTATTATGAAAGTAACAGCCTGTGCTTATGTGTTTTAAGCACAGAAAGGTGATCTCAAATCTAAAGTAATAAATCCCCCCTCACCAGGAACAGTCATAGCACTATTAGTCTTTAAAATGCCATATTAATGAGAAATTTGAATCCAGACATTTTTAAGTCTTCATCAGTGTCCTCCATTACTTCATCATTAATGGAAATGGCAAAAAGCACACTAAAAATTACTTCCAGAACTTGAAATGGATATTATACTGTTTAAATAGATGTCATATAAAAATAATTTGCTTTAATCATAGCACAAACCATTGCTATGATGCCATATGCATTGTGAACCTTGGGGATTTCTTCATTTAGAGTAGAATGAATTTTGACTAGGCATAAGTGCTTTTTGCAAAAAAGTAAATCCATAAAACCCAAAGCATTGAAAACACAACCAGGTGTGAGTGGCTTTAAAAAAACAAATTATGCCAAGATACATTGACCAGCTGTGTTTTAGATTTCAAGAGTTCTTAAGATATATTCAGGCATAGGGGCTCAATAATACTCAAATTGTATTTTTTCATGTCTTTTGTCTCTAATTGAAAATCTTTTTTTCTTTTTTTTTTTGTCAAGAAAACCGAAAACAGCATTTCCTGGCTACATATGTCTAATTTACTAAAAAGAAAGTTACTTAGCAAAAATTTTACAATACATTCATGTAGTCTTTGATATGACCAGGAATTTTTTTTCAAAAGTAACTTGTTTCAACCATTAAAAATGTAAAATGACCATCAGATATTGGAAGTCCATTCTTATAGATATAGTTGAGTGGTATGGGGGAAGAACAAACTTTCCTCTACCCTCAAGGTTCTTCTGGTTGGTCTGATAATCAAATAGACATGAGACAAATTAACCAGAGAAAATAACTAAATTTAATAGATACATATGGATGGAACCCTGCATACGTGAGAGAGTCAGAGACCCCACATTCAGCAGAGATTCAGAGGTAGAAAGAGGGTCTAGGTATATAAGATATTCTTATATAGGGATGAGGTAAGATGCCAAGGGGGCTTCAAAGAATAGTTACAAGACAATAAGGAGAGCAGATGCTTAGTTAGTAAGTTTACCCTGCCCTATGAACAGTTCAAAAAGAGGTTCTTTCTAATAATCACTTATTATGAGCAAGGCTTCTAACTTAAGTTCGTCTAGATAATTAAGGAAGGAATAGAAATTTTTTGAGCCTGCTACTAACTATTGCCTTTAGCTCAAAACAATCTACATATCCCAGAGGCATATCTTGGGGTGACTCATTCTGATCCTCCACAGTAGAAAAGGCCTAAGCTAGGGAATCTGACAAAATTGGGCTCAAGCCTCCCTCTTGCCAATTGAGGGGTTACATAACCTTAAAGAAGTTAGTGAACTCTTCATAATCTCATTGGCTGATCTATAAAATGGGTGTGACAAGACTGTCAAGCATATCAAAAGATATAATCAGTGAAACTGCCTCCTACAAACCAGGCATTCTTTCCTCAACCATCTACTATAGAAGTAAAAATTATAATAGTTCATACTTTATCTTCTTATGACAGTTTTGTTTTTCCCTCACATTTTAAGTGATTATTTTGGGGTAATTTTTAAGTTAACCTTACCATATGATGTATTCTAAAACTCTGTAACTGTATAAAATCAGCGATTAGAGCTAGAAATTTCAGACGATATTTAGTAAGGATCTATTAGGTTGCAACAAAAGAATCTATACTAAGGTTTCTTATAAATGAGAAAATATAGGTATTGAGATTTCATCATGTTTCAGGGAAAAATAAATAACCAGAATATGACACAAACTGGCTTAAGTGACTATAAATGGATCTGACTTCTGCTCTTTGGTAAAATACACTAAGGGGGTTGATATCATCTCCCCTAAACATGAGGGTGCAAGAGCAGCATTATCTGATAGAAATATATTGAGCTGCAAATGTGGGACAGGTATATAATACTAAATTTTCTGGAAGCTATATTTTAAAAAGCAAAGGTAAAAGTAATCTAAATACAATTTTCTAACAACATGAAATAACATAATAAAATATGAGCCTTATATATTTAAAATGTTATCATTTCAATATGCAATCTACATTAAAAACTATCAGAAAACTGTGGTACATCTACACAATGGAATTCTATGTTGCCATTAAAAAGAAGGAATTCTTACCATTTGCAGCAACCTGGTTGGAACTGGAGAACCTTATGCTTAGTGAAATAAGCCAGTCAATGAAGGAGAAGCATCACATGATCACACTCATTGGGGGATAATAAAGAACATTATAAACTGATGAACAAAAGGATAGATACAGAGACAGTAAAGCTTCAAACAGACTGTGAAATTACAGCAGGAAGATTAAAGTTAGGTGAGGTAGATAAGAGATCAATCAGGGAGAATCCAAGATGGCCGCATAGGTAAACACCCACACTGCTGCCCTGCACAACAATTTCAAAACTACAACTAAAAGACAGAACGGACATCATCCAGAACCACAGGAAAGCTGGCTGAGTGGAAGTTCTACAACTAGAGGGAAAGAGAGGGGCTCACAGAGACCCAGAGGAGCTACAAAAAGCTGAGGTACGGAGATGCGCGAGGAGAGAGCGGGTGCCGGAGTACCTGGCTGGCTTTCTCTGGTGGGAGGGAAACAGAGACTCCCAACGGCATTGAACCCCTTCTCTAAACCCCAGATCCAGCCGAAACTCATACTAGGGGAGTTTGGACTGTGAAAAGGGAGAAGTGCAAGGAAATTTAGGGGAGTTGCAAAAGATCAAAGGCCTGGTGGCGCGCACGGCACTTCGCGCAGGACAGACTGCTGATTGTGCCGCTGGCATTCGCGAGTGGGCAGGAGACAGACCCTCCCAACTGCGCCACTTCTAACTTCACTAAACCCCTGTTTCAGACGAAACCCTGGAGACCTAGACTCGTGTGCTCCTGGTGTGCAGGGGAGCCGGAAAGGCAGCAGTTAGAGGCACTGCGGGCACGCGCACAAGGACCTCTCCAGCCATTACCCAGTCACGTGAGACTCACGGGCCGTGGAGGGTAGGGCTGACTGGAAGGCAAGGCGGTCCCTTAAGCCCAGAGACTACACCCTTCCCAAGCTCAACAGAGGCTTCTGCGGCTTTGCACGTCTGGTATCATAAAGCTGAATTCAACACAGAAATTTCCCCAGCATAGTGAAAATGCTGAGACAAGGGAAGGGATTACAAACAAAAGAAATGGAGGGAAAAAAACGACTGGATATAGAATTCAAAACCATGCTTGTAAGGTTTTTCAAGAATATGCTAGAAAAGATGGATAAATTTAGTGAGACCCAAGAGGAGATGAAAAAGGACCAACTAGAGATGGAAAAGGTCCAACTAAAGATGAAAAAAGACCAACTAGAAATTAAACATACACTGACTGAAATAAAAACTATTATACAGAGTCCTAACAGCAGACTAGAGAAAGGCAAAGATCAAGTCAAAAATTTGAAATATAAAGAAGCAGACAACATTCAACTGGAAAAGCAAGAAGAAAAAAGAATCCAAAAATGTGAACATAATGTAAGGAGCCTCTGGGACAGCTTCAAGCGTACCAACATCAGAATTGTGGGGGTGCCTTTTTTTTTCGAGGGGGCAGGTTCTTGAAACCTTTTTTAAGGAATTATTGCTTGAAACTTTCCACATCTGGTAAAAGAAATAGACTTACAAGTCCAGGAAGCACACAGAACCCCAAATAAAAGGAATCCAAAGAGGACCACACCAAGACACATCATAATTAAAATACCAAGAGCAAAAGACAAAGAGAGAATATTAAAAGCAGCAAGAGAAAAACAGTTCATTACCTACAAGGGAGCACCCATACGACTGTCTGCTGATTTCTCAACAAAAACGATGCAGGCCAGACGGGAGTGGCAAGAAATATTCAACGTGATGAACAGCAAGAACCTACAACCAAGAATAATCTATCCAGCAAAGCTAACATTCAGAATTGAAGGGCAGATAAAGAGCTTCACAGATAAGAAAAAGCTAAAGAAGTTCATCAACTCCAAACCAGTATTATATGAAATGCTGAAAGGTACTCTTTTAGAAGAGGAAGAAGAAAAAGGTAAAAGACAAAAAATTATGAACAACAAATACATATCTATCAACAAGTGAATCTAAAAATTAAGTGAATTAAAAATTTGATCAACAGAATAAACTGGTGAATATAATAGAATCAGGAGCACAGAAAGGGAGTAGACTGATAATTCTCAGGAGGACAAAAATCATAAAGCATCAAACAGACTGTGAAATTACAGCAGAAAGATTAAAGTTAGGTGAGGTAGATAAGTGATCAATCAAAGGACTTGTATGCATGCATATAAGCATAACCAATGATCACAGACACTGGGGGGGTCGGGTTATGCCTGAGAGGGAGGGGTGGCAATGGGGAGATATGTATAAAAAATTAATAAAAATTAATTTAAAAAAAGAGATCAATCAAAGGACTTGTATGCATGCATATAAGCATAACCAATGAACATAGACACTGGGGGGTTGGGGTATGCCTGGGAGGGAGGGGGGCAATGGGGAGATATGTACAAAAAATTAATAAAAAAAAAGTATAATTAGCAGAGATGTGGTTCTGGTGGACACAATGGAGATGTAATTTGAATTTCTTTTATTTTTTATTTTCTTTTTTACCTTTTCTTTATAAATTTTTAATAAATATTTATTTTTCATATTAAAAAAACTATTAATCAGATAATTTATTTGGGGAGAGGGATTAAGTCTCTAGAACCTTGTATATATTTTGTACTTACAGCCACATTTCAAGTTCTCAGTAACCACATACCTTTGGCAGCTACAATCTTGGGCATTATAACTAAGAGCATGGCTATATCACTCAATTACAGCCAATGTGCCTGCATCACATTGGTTTTGAACTTTCAGCTTCCAGAAATACCTGTTGTTTAAGCCATCCAGTCTACAGTTCTTTGTTATGGCAACCTTAGCAAACTAATACATATTTAATATTTTATGCTGTATTTTGAAATCTTGCCAATGCTAGATGAAGAAAGATCCAAGTAATGCCAGTAATAAGAATACAAGGGGAGAATAAGTAGAAATAGAAAACATTAACTAATGA
This sequence comes from Lasiurus cinereus, assembly GCA_011751065.1. Classification (NCBI taxonomy): domain Eukaryota; kingdom Metazoa; phylum Chordata; class Mammalia; order Chiroptera; family Vespertilionidae; genus Lasiurus; species Lasiurus cinereus. The sequence goes on along the minus strand of JAAGEH010000005.1, from coordinate 15,474,695 downwards.
GACTGGCTGTAATGGCTCAGGGAAATGTGAGCCTCACTGTCAAGAGTAGTAATCTATGTGGGGCACAGAAGGATAGGGCAGAGGAGTGGTATGCCTGTGAGAAGAGTACATTCTACATACTTTATAGCTTCTCTAAGATACAGGATGGTATCACAGTTAAAACTACAACCGTAAACACCCGAGCATAATTAGCATTACTTGTAAGGGCAGAAATTGCAGCTTTATCTAGCCTGTTAAAGTTCATTTATGATAGAGTATAAATATGTAATATTGAAGGGTTATTTAGTAAGAATGTGTGATCTCTATCTTATAGTCAAATCAAAATGTGAAATTAAGTATAATTTTTGTTGCTATAATTGTTTTCTAATTATGATTAAGCTAATATCATTGTTCACAATATGCAGAAGTTATGCAAATGAGAAAGGTTGTAAGTAAAAGGACCACCGTGGGCCTATGGAGAGCCCTAGAATGTTATGAAATTGATTCAAACATTATACATTTGAATATCTGTATATAATTAATAAGGGAGTTAAGGATAAAAATACATTTAGTCTATTTTAATTTTCAACATTCATGGTCTTTTTTTTCAATATACAATAACAATAAAACATCTTTAGTATGACAAACATTTTACACAAATGAAAACGCAGTGTAATGAAATGGGATTTTATGCACTTTAAGCAAAGCAAGTTGAATATAAAAGTAAAGAAGAGAATTGATGAGGCTAGAAAGAAGAGAAAAAAAGAGGAAATCCCCTTTTCTAAGAACTTAAGATCATAATGCCATTCCAGATCTTTGATACCAACCCAGAAAAGAAGCAATGAAGCATCACCAGCAATATACTTCAATCTTACACAATTTTTAAAAATAAATCTCAGCAATTTAGGACAGATACTAATTTCCATTTGTGAATATATCAAAAATTAAATGATATACAGGCCAAGCTAACTAATTCACCGGGGACATCACAAGATAATAACTGGGCCACTTGTTCAAAAATTATTCAGAATTTCAGAATGAAAAACAAGTGAGCATCAAATCCAGCGTGAGGCCCTGTGCTACTGTACAGGTCATGCTCCAAGAAGCCAGCCCTGATGATGAGTTCAGGTGTATGACTAGAGCAGTGGTTGGCAAACTGCAGCTCACAAGCCACATGCTTTCACGAGCCGTGTTTTTTTTCTCTGTTGACTAATGAATTTGCCGACCACCGATCTAGATTCTCCATTCCAATAATTACAGTCTGTTGTTCCTTGTCATCAGTCAACAGAACAGGAAACAGTGGCTTGCGAACTGCAGTTTGCGGACCACTGGACTAGAGGGAATCAGGCACCCACGCATCTAGTTTGGGTCATTATATGTATTTTAGGGTAAGTTTTCCTGAGATATTTTTACAAGAAGTGATAAACACAGCTGTTAAATTTCAGGTTGTAGTTTATCAAGGGGCATTCTGAGAATCCTATTATTGTTTGTTAGCAGGATGCTCCAGAGAAATATCCATAAAGGCCCTTTTTCTGGCAACAGAGGGAGCTAGCTAATGAACTCACACCCAAATCCACTTCCCTCAAACTGAAAACCTTTTTGAAGAAATAATGACAGAAAAGGAAAAAAAAATCCACTTCCCTAGTTACTGAAGGACAATGCCCTCATTATATATTGATGAGTGCTGTCTCCTCTTTACAGAATTCTCTTTCTTTAAACCATCAATAGGTATTTTATTGACTTTTATGGAATGTACTGCTAGTCATTTTATTAAAGACCTAATTTCATTCTCTGTGTTGTGCTCCCTAACCTCCTTATTTCCTGTAAATTTCCAAACTTTATTCCTTTTTCTAAAAGAAGGGCCTCAATAAGGTCTTATCAAAATTTATAGCAGATATTATGAAAAACCTTCTAAAAACTTTAATTTTAGCAATAAAGCTTGTCAACTATATGAAACATTACACAGAAGTCATGTTTCATTTCAAAATAAATGTCAGATAAAAGGAATCTGACTCAAAATGACAGGCTCTGTTCTCATACTGAAGCAATGTCCTTGAGGTTAAAGAGTACCTGGGGAAGCTAGTCTTATGGGAGCAATAGAGAGGATTTTTTTTTTTTTAACCAATGCTGAATGAAACAAGTACTGTAAGGAAAAACTCCTAAATAATTACCTATGCTTGTATCTGGGTGGTAGGAAAATGACTAGTCTGTTCTCCCTTCTTTTTCTAATTTTCTGTATTGTAGAAATAATTTCTAATTATTTGTTTTATAATCTATACTAATAAAAGGTAATATGCTAATTAGACCAGGAGACCTTCCGGATATCCTTCCAGACAAAGCCATGGTGGTGGGTCCAAGGCAAAGGTCGTTAGGGATGATCAGGCCAGGAGAGGAAGACAGAGATGATCAGGCTGGCAGTTGGGGGCGAGCAGGCTGGCAGTGGGGGCCATTAGGGGTGAGCCGGCCAAGCAAGGGGGGAAGTTGGGGGTGAGCAGGTCAGCAGGCAGAGTGGTTAGGGGCAATCAGGAAGGCAGGTAAGTGGTTAAGAGCCAGCGGTCCCGGAATGCAAGAGGGGTGTCCCATGAGAGGTCCCAGATTAAAGAGGGCCAGTCTGAGGGACAACTCTCCCCCACCCCCATGCACAAATTTCATGCTCTGGGCCAGGAGTATTAAATAATGAGAGGACAAAAATTAAAATTTATGTTTCATTAAGTAGAATTGATTCATTGTATGACTGTTTTTGAAGAAGCCAAATAATAGTTTCATTGTTTGAGGGAATTCACCACCTGTGTGTATAGGTACATGTATGTGTAATAATAAATTTATCTAAATTGATCACAACTACATTGCAATTATTGCCTAATTAAAAAAGGGTAAATTGCATTTTTCTTTTGTGTGTCTCGTTACAGAGCACTGACATTCTTTGGGGTTTCAATCATGAAATGCGGCACCCCCATACAATGGAGGTGGCACCAAATTGTCTGATTAGTTTTTTTTCATTCTAAGGATAAAGGTGTCAAGATGCCAAAAATAAAAAATAAAAAAAAATGGTGACATAGCAAGTTCCTGAATCTCCCTCATCCCACAGATGCACCCAATATTCATCCACACATGAAACAGAGCTTTTGAAAGAAATCCAGTAACTGGCTGAGGGGCTTCTACATATGAGGTGAGTGAGACAATACCCACATCAACATGGTTATTGATGTATAGGGAAGGAAGAAACTTTCTTCTATTCCAATAATTTATTTATGGCAGATTAACAAGAGAAAATAACCAAATTATATATATTTATACATATGCAAGGGAAACCCACAAATATAAGAGAAAGACACCACATATATGAGAGGTTCAGCAACAGAAAGTTAAAATGAGGTATATATGACATTCTGCACTAAGAAAGTGGTAAGGTGCCTTGGGGCCTTCAAAGGGTCCTTACAGGGCCATAAGAAGAGCAGATGATCAGTAATGAGTTTTCTCTGCCCTGTATATAGGTCATAAAATATTACTTATAGTGCTAACTCTAATTATGGACACTGCCCCTAATTAAAATTCTTCTAGGTAGTATCAATGCAAGAAACATTCAAATCTATAGAAAATTTTTGTGAGCTTATTGTAGCCAAACTCTGGACAATTACCAGGAAGCAAAATCTCAGTGGGATTGACCCAGCCAGGATGGCTCAGTAGTTGAGTGTCCACCTATGAACCAGAAGGCCATGGTTCAATTCTAGGTCAGAGCATATGCTTGGTTGCAGGCTCAATCCTCAATGTGAGTTATGCAGGAGGCAGCCAATCAAGGATACTCTCTTATCATTGATATTCATATCTCTTTCTCCCCCTCCCTCTCTCTCTCTCTTTCTCTCTCTCCCTTTTTCTTTGATATCAATAAAAATATTTTTTAAATATCAATGGATTGAGATAATGTTTCAGAGAATGGGAGAATGGCAGTTTTGCACCTCATTTTATACATTACAATCAAAAGAGGAGATGAAGGTGGGTTATATCAAATATACTGGTGATAGATTAAGGAGGCAGGAGAAAGCAAAGTGGGCAACCCTCAAGAATTGGGAAAAAAAGTAAAATGATGGACACATACTTCTTTTACATATGGGTATAGGATAATTAATAGTCAACAATTAACTCAATAACAATGAGTGGATTTGTGGTCTCCACTGAATAGTGCCTATGTTTGGAGAGGTCTGGAAAGCAAAATTACTTTGACATTCCAGGGATATGTTATTGTAGATGCAAAAAGACAATAGAAAGGCTCAGTTAAGGTAAGATTGAGCTTTGTCAGGGAAGATGAAGGCCTAGGACGTGACTACCCACCCTGAACTGCTTTTAGTTAAAAAGTTTTAATTTTAGACTATCCTTTGTGGTTATTTTAGGTCTTTTGAGTTTGTAAGGCCAACAGCAGGCCTCCTCTGAACTTCTCAGGTTTAATATATGGCTCCTTTTCATACACAATAGTTAAGGATGGGGAGTGGGAACACAGAAGTTTTCTCTTGAGCTTCCAATGTCTTTTTTACCTTTATCAATGTAATCCACACACCACAGAAGCACATCTTCCTGTGACTTGTTCTAAATCCCTACAAACGGCTGAGACACTCTCACCAAACCTCATCCCTAGAATGGTGCCATATAATTGGAAGGTAACTCCCCACTCCAAGCTTCTCTGAGGAATAAAGGGTTTGGATCTCACATTTAGCACCAGGACTTTCAAGACTCCCACTGGAGCCTTAGGCCCCTACAACATAAAGGTCTGAAGGCCAATAAGATCTTGCCATCTGGAGACCCAGCAGACTGTAGCAAATGAAGAGGTTAACAGGCATACAAACACTCCCTGCAGTCAAGTCCGCAGGATTCAGTGAAGGAAAAGCAAATACAATGGCCCATTTCCCATTCTTTCCTTGAAATGGGTTTATCTACATGCTTTAGAAACTGCTACCTGAGGATCAGGCTTATGAATTAGCACAAATCTCGGGACAGGCTGTGATATTCCTTGGGAACAATAAAACCCAAGACTCCTTCTTATGTCTACAGCACACTGCATGTTGCCAGTATTTTGCAGGAAGGATCTTTACACACATCTATTCTCAGCTTTTGCAGATGCTGCCCAAGGAGCACTTGGCTGATAGTTCCACAGGATCACAGCAATCAAAGAAGCAGTTCTTACTGGGCAAGAGCAAATCCTCTTCTTCCCATGGCTATCCACCAGGGTCCAACATAAAAAGAATAGGCAAAAAGGTTCTTTTTTTTTTTTTTTTTTTTTTTTTTACTGGATAGCTCATAAGTACATACATGCCTGCCCCCACAATGATCCAGCTTCCACTTGCCCTTCATCTAGGCACCAGTTGTGATTCTCACCTTTGGGATGATGTCCAGTCTTGGTACATCCTCATCTACTAAGAGATGCTAAAACAAAGACTGAGAGTTGGACCATCACAAAGCTTTGGATAAAACCAGGATCTCAGGCAAGCTAATTGATGAGTTCAACTCCCACACAAAATAGACAGCTACATGTGAATTAAAGACTTGAACTTAATCTTAAACCATAAAAATAGAAAAAAATAAAAGGGGGGGGTAAGTTCTTTGACATCAGTGTTGGCAACATTTTTTTTTTTTGATGCCAAAAGCAGAGGCAACAAAATAAAAATGAAAAAGTGAAAGAAACCTAACAGAATAAAAAGTCAATAGGTTGGCAAAAAATATTTGCAAACCATATAATCAATAAGGCCTTCATATCCAAAATATACAAGAAACTCATATAACTCAATGGCAAAAACCAAATAACTCAATTAAAAAATGGGCAAAGTACTTGAATAGACTTTTTTTTTTTTAGAGGACAGGCCAAGAGTTACATGAAAAGGTGCTCAATATCACTAGTCAGGGAAATGCAAATCATAACCACGTGAGATATCACTTCACACTTATAAAAATGCTATCATCAAAAAGATAACAGCCAAGCGAGTGTGGCTCAAAGATTGAGAGGTCATAGGTTTTGATTCCCTATCAGAGTACATGCCAGGATTGAAGGCTTAATCCTCAGGGCAGAGGATATGTAGGAGGCAGCTGATTGATGATTCACTCTCATCATTATCTCTTTCCCCCTCTCCCTTCCTCTCTTTGAATACAATGGAAACATAATAAATAAATACAAGAACAAATGATGGTGAGGCTGTGGACAAAAGGAATCCTTGTGTAATATTGGTAGGAATGTAAACTTGTATAGCTATTATAGAAAACAATATATAGATTACTCAAGAAAATAAAAATAGAGCTACCATGTGATCTAATAATCCAACTTTTGTGTATATATTTTAAAAATAGGAATTATAAATAAGAAAGCCATTTCTCTTAAGAAAATGCTCATTTGTCTCAAAGGCCTAGTAAGAAAATATTTCAAAAGGAGAACTATGGCATTATCTTTAGCACAGAACAGAAAGGCAATAGATTGAAAAGAGTATAAATAATATATCTGAATTATTTAAAAACTATATCTATAAAAATGCCTGTGGAAAATATATAATTTGTGCATGGGGATGATAAATCAAAACTAACCAGCCAAAACTGGTTTGGCTCAGTGGATAGAGCCTCGGCCTTTGGACTGAAAGGTCCCAGGTTCAATTCTGGTCAAGGACATGTACCTTGGTTGCGGGCACATCCCCAGTGCGGGGTGTGCAGGAGGCAGCTGATCAATGTTTCTCTCCCATCAATGTTTCTAACTCTCTCTCTCCCTTCCTCTCTGTGAAAGATTAATAAAATATATATTAAAAAAAAAAACAACTAACCAGTATTTTCTAGTCTACAAAAGCCAAAAGGACCAAAAAGTTCTAGTCTATATATAGGAGCAGTATATACAGTATATATAATAGCAGCCAATTTGGAGAGCCGTAAAATAAACAGTTGAACAAATTATTTTAGTCCTAAGTGAGCCATCTACTATGTGGAGTGTTGAGTTAAGCACACAGAGATTTCTGTGGATTTCTTTAAGTCAGCATTGTTGATGCTGCCAATAGAAGTTACTATTAGAGTGCTACTTCTTTTGCACAAAAATTATTTAAGTAATTATTCAATATAATTTTAGTTTATATAAACTAACTAGGATCAATAATCTTCTCATTCCTAGAATTACAGAATCTGATACTTTGAAAAACAATGCCATTTTAATTTTTATGTTTTTAACATTACTCCCTCTATATATCCACGTTAATATTATGTTAGAGCCATACCTAAATAACTAAAATGTATTAAAGTTATTTTGTGTAGATATGCCTTCTCTACTAGCTATGATTTCTTTAAAGGGGAAGCTTTTGCCAAAACCAGTTTGGCTCCGTGGATAGGGCATCGGCCTGTGGACTGAAGGGTCCCAGGTTCGATTCCGGTCAAGGACATGTACCTTGGTTGTGGGCACATCCCCAGTAGTGGGTGTGCAGGAGGCGGCTGATAGATGTCTCTCTCTCACCAATGTTTCTAACTCTCTATCCCTCTCTGTTCTTCTCTGTAAAAAATCAATAAAGTATATTTTAAAAAAATAATAATAAATAAATAAATGGGAAGCTCTTTGTCATACTCATTTTAAAGTCTCTGACATTTAACATAGTGCTTATCACGCAGTAGGTGTGAAATAAAACAGTAAAACGTAATTTGACTAAATAAATAAAACAATAAATGAACTATCCTATCTGAACAATCAAATCTACTTATTAGTGAATGAATTACAACTGCTGAGAAACCTATATTGAGCGTTTACTCTATGCAGGGCACTATTACTGAGAAAAACAGGGTAAAAATGATAATCAAGCAATTTATACATTAGGGGAAAGCAACATATATCCATTGAGTAATTGGTACATGGAAAGAAAATGCTGGATGTTTGCATATATTATCTCATTAAATCTATAAAACAAGTTTTGAAGTTATTTTTGAGATGACATATTAATAAAATCAAAATGCAGTATGAGGCTTTAGCTGTGCACCCCTCTTTGTGCATTTTCAAATTTTGAAGAAAATTAGTTTTCTTTGTTTTAGCTGGAAATCTGAAAGCTTTTCTTCATCCAGAAATACCAGTATATCAATCACATAGTGGAATGTCATTCCAAAATATTTGACCAATTTTATAGATCTTTTTTCTATACAAGTTAGAAGTCCTAAAAATTTTAATAAACCACATGAGCTAATCCATAATTACTAAAAATTAAGACTAATATATCATAAACTTGTATATAAATGTTACTTCTTATAAAGACCTGTTATATTGTATTAATATAAATATTAATAACTGCCACTTTGTTATTTTATAGCCAGGCACTCAACAAACATCATATTTAATTCTCCAAAGTTGATATAGGAAAGTTTTTATTAACTTTATATTTTAGATAAGGTAATTGATAATCAACTAAATTAATTAATTTGCCAAGGTCACACACTTAGAAAGAAATATATTTTTTATCTACCCAACTAAAACGTCTGTGCTTGACTGTTGTATTATACTGCCTACTATCCCTATAAGGAGGCCAACATTAATATTTCGGTCCCTATTTTATAAATGAGGAAACCAATACATTGTAAGATCAAATTTTTCACAGGTAGTAAGTAGAATCTTTGTCCTTCTAACTCCAACTTCAGTCTGATGAGATAGTCCACCAGTAAGTAGAAAATATAATTGTTTTCTACAATTTACCCTTAAAGGAATAACAAAAAGTGAGAAAAGTCAAGGGAATCATGATTAATGACCACTTCTATAAACTCCTTTTTGGGACTACCTAAGACTACCTTTGGAGTTTGCATGCAAGTGTATTTAACTAAGAATTGACAGTAATCTTACCTAATAATAGACAAGCAAATTGACTGTGCCTCCTCTATACCTATAGCCAATCAGAGTGAGTATGCAAATTAACACAACAAAGATGGCAGTTAATTTGCATACATAGGCACCCAGCGCCTGGATCTTGGGAACATTCTGGCACCCAGGTCACTCTGAGGTAGACCTTGAGTGGGCCCTGAGCAGCATGTGAAGGGCCTGAACCAGGAGGCTCCTGGGCAGGGCCAAGCCTGCAATCAGAGCTGAGGGGGCAGGGGCAGAGCCAGCGATAGGAGTGAGCTGGGGGTCCCCTGAGCAGGCCAAAAGCCTCTTGCCGAAGCTTTTGGCCTGGGCATGCCTAGGCAGGAACAGAGCCCACGATAGAAGGGAGCTGGGGGTCCCCTGCCCAGGCCTAAAGCATAGGCCAGAGGCTTTAGGCCTGGGTAGGGGTGGAGCTGGAGATTGGAGGCTATTAGCAATTGGTGTGAAGTACAAAGGAAACACCTTTTCTGACTGCTCATTGGCTAAGCTCCCTGTATGCCACTGCTATTATTCTTAGTAACTTGGGTAATAAGAATCAAAAATTTGATTTAGGGTATTTCCACCATATTTCTGGAGAAAAAAAACGAAGATCTGCTGCTGGAGGGCTAAGAAATGTCATATCCTGCCCTAGCAGTTTGGCTCAGTGGATAATGCCTTGGCCTGTCGACCACAGGGTCTGTGTTTAATTCTGATCAAGGGCATGTACCTAGGTTGCAGGATCCTCCCTGGCTGGGGCCCAGGTCAGGGCTCATGCAGGAGGCAACCAATCAAAGTGTTCCTCTCACTTTGATGTTTCTCTCTGTCTTTCCCTCTCTCTTCCACATTCTCTAAAAGTCAATGGAAATATATCCTCAGTGAGGATGAAAGAAAGAAAGAAAGAAAGAAAGAAAGAAAGAAAGAAAGAAAGAAAGAAAGAAAGAAAGAAAAGTCATATCCTATGAAAGACACATTTTGAAAATGCCTAAAGAAAGTTGTTATTTTTTCACGGTGAAAGGACTAGAATTTGTGTTGATGAAACCACCTTGGAGGCTGTAGTGACTAGAAGTGGCTGCAGCAGCAGGGTAATGGGGCTCGTGCCTTCCCCTGATCAGCCCCGTCGCCTCCCACAAAAGGAGGCCAGATTGCGGCTTAGGCCCACTTTGGAGCAGGCCTAAGCTATCAGTAGGACATCCACTGAGGGTTCCCAGTATGTGAGAGGAGGCAGGTTGGGCTGAGGGACCTCCCCCCTCCACATCCAGTGCACGAATTTTGTGCACTGGGCCCCTAGTTAAATATAAAGTTAATATAAGGTTCAGATAAATTTTTATGGAATTGGCCGAGACTGGTTTGGCTCAGTGGATAGAGTGTCGGCCTGCGGACTGAAAGGTCCCAGGTTCGATTCCGGTTGGGGGCATGTACCTTGCTTGCGGGCACATCTCCAGTGTGGGGCGTGCAGGAGGCGGCTGATCGATGTCTCTCTCTCATCGATGTTACTGACTTTCTATCCCTCTCCCTTCCTCTCTGTGAAAAATCAATAAAATATATTAAAAAAAAATTTCTATGGAATTGTATACAGTGGTACCTCGAGATACGAGTTTAATTTGTTCCGTAACCTTGAGGCGTGGGAAACTATGAGACGCTCAAGTTGCGGTAAACTGGTGGGTCGTGTGCAGCCGGCCGATCCGCGCAATTACTCCTATCTCAAATATTGCTCGTATTTCAAAGCAAAAATCGCTAGCTCGATGTCTCATATCTCAAAAATCTTGTATGTGAGGGCACTCGTATCTCGAGGTACCACTGTATTGTACTCACACACATGCTCTCCAAAGAGACTACTACAGCTATACAAACCATTTGCAATCAATCCCCTGTGTTCTATATCTGATGAAGGGCTTCCCAGGGCCAGGAAGCATGAGAAGCCTGTAAGATCTAACTCTGCATTAGGAACCTTATGAAAGCTAATAGTTAAATGTCCCTCTTATGTTTGTGGCTCTATTTTTTATTCATTACCACAAGCATTTTTTATATTTCATATTATCAAAAGCAAAGTAAATTCACAAAGATTTTCTCTCTTATACTACTTTTGGGAATAAATATGTTTGATGGATGAAAGGTCATTTATATGAAAAGTACTTTACTACGTTGTATTAACTATCTCTCTCTTCAACTCCCTTTTTCTTATTGTCTCTCTTTCATTTCTAATGTTAGCCACCACATAATTAAAACCTCATTATGGAGCATCCTGGAGCTACCTAATGCCCACAGATCTGGCTTGGCACAAGGAGAAAGGAAATCAGGCAGTTTAGAAATTTAAGCGAGCCAAAATAGTCAGTTATGAATCCCTAATAGGAATCATTCTTCTGTAGAATTAGCAAGCCCTGACAGGTATTCTTGTTAGAGAGGAAAACCAATATCAAGAGGAGGGATAGCCAGCCAATCTTTCTTCTGTTTCAGAGATGTTCCTAGGATGGCTCAGGCTCCCAAAGATATCCAATTTCAGGCATAAAGAACTTCTTGGGAGAAATAGCCAAAATCACCACCTGGAACAAAAGCAAAACACAGTTATAAAGAGATTCTAGACTCAGGGGACAAACAAACAAGGATTCCAGTTTCATCACTTAGAAGCTAGGAGATCTGGGGAAATATATTCATTGTCTATGAGCCACATTTGTGTATGCAAAAAAAATTACTTTGCAGGGATGGAAAAATTAAAGATGACATATACAGAAGTGTTAGTACACAATACCTATCAAAAACTAGCCTCTCAAATTTTAGCATTTTTAATTATAAAGTGGCTTTCTAAATGTTCTTGGAAGACAGATAAAAGAATGTAAATTATGGTGATTCAAGCACCCTAATATTTAAAGGTGATTGAGATTCTGTAATAATACTTTATTACAACTGAAAATATGTAACAACTCATGTTCTGTCTACAATGTACCCTTATTATCTCCCTCCACCCACAAAAGAGAATTTATAAATGCTCAATGGAAAAAAAAATTGAAAACAAGTAACCTCTATAATTGGAAAAAAGGAGATAAATTAGGCAATGAGTATTATACAGTATAATATACATAGGGAAGAAACTCTGGAATTAAATCAGACTTAATTGTGAATGGAGACAATAAAATAGACTCATTAATATAGTCTGTTATTGCATATTGCAGATATATGGTTTTAATAACTATTATTCATTTAGTTCCAACTTTGAAACTGAGCTATTCATAATAATTTCTTAATGTTCAATTCAGCCATATTTTTTAGCCATAAATATTTTAGAACATTCTATATGCTCAATATTTGACTAAGCATTGAGGACCCAATGATAGGCAAGTTCTCTATTCACATTAAGCCTAAATTCCAACCAATAACTTTAGAAAGTTTCTTGGCTTCTTTGCTTATAAATATATTACTAGATTATTAATTTTTGTGTCATCACAACCAATATAATACTCCTGATACTTTAAATATAGAATAGCCACAAAGAGCTCTAATCCCTGTTCAACAATCCTATCTAATAAAAGAGTAATACGCAAATTAACCATTACTCTGCTATGCCTACAAGCCATGTTCACTAGCCAATCAGGAGCAAATTAACCCCAACCAAGACGGCTATGGTCATGGAGAGAGCAGGAGGTTTAGGTTTCCCAGGCAATGGAGGAAGCCAAGCTTTCCGCACAACCTGGTGGGCCTAGGGTTTTACTAAAAGGCTACAAAGTTTCAATTATAGAAGATAAATAAATCCCAGATACCAGGGCCTCCACTTGGAGGGTGTGGCTGGCCTGCAAGCCACCACAGGCCCCTCACCCAGGCCACCCCATGCCTCAAGGGAACCCTCCCACCTTGGTCCGGGACACCCTTCAATAATATGCAAGTTGACCATCACTCCATGTGGTCAAAGATGGCCTGTTGCATGGGTGGACGGACACCAGATGGCCACCAAAAGATGGCCAGCAAGGCAGGGCAGTAGGGTGGGACTAGGCCTGCAAAGGTGGGAAGTTGGGGGTGATCAAGCCTGCAGGGAAGGGCAGTTGTGGGGGAGGACCCAGGGCTGCAAGGGAGAGCAGTTGTGGGGGAGGACCAGGCCTGCAGATGAGGGCAGTTAGGGGAAAACATGATGGCAGGGGAGTGGTTAGGGGGTAATCAGCCTGACAGACAAAATAGGTTAAGGGCATTCAGGAAGGTAGGCAGGCGAACAGTTAGGAGCCAGCAATCCTGGATTGTGAGAAGGATGTCCAACTGCCTGTTTAGGCTCAATCCTACTGGGATTGGGCAAATTGACCATCACTCCATCACACAAGATGGCTGCCCCCATGTGGTCAAAGATGTTGTGCATGCTGGGCTGAGGGACACCCCCCTCCATGAATAAATTTCATGCACTGAGCCTCTAAATACAAAATAATAATACACAGTTTCATATGCCAAATACAGTTGACAATATGATTTTTAAACAGGTAAGATATTATGATTATTTTTAAAAGGGTCCAAAGTGTTAATACATGATAGCAGAGTTTTTAAGAACATTTTATTTCAGCAGTCATAAGTGATTTCTTAAAAGATAAATTTATTGAAAACCTGCTTTGAGGATGCATTCTATAATGAAAATCTTTTATATAAATATGCACAATATAGTACCAATTCATAACATGATTGTTGACTTGAATTAAGATTAGTATGTTCTAGGTTGGGCATAAGAAAAGCATATGATGTTCTGAATTATTTCTCTTTGAATTGTATCTATATTGAAATTAAGTGAAATAAGAATGGTTTATGTGTCTTGCATAATGCAAACCACTTTTGAGTCTGTGGTTTGATGGGCTGATGAAATACTTTATGACAGCTTTGCCTCTTAACTTTGCCTCATGACTAAAGAAAAGTGACCCTCCATCTGGTTCACTAAGATAATCTAAACTCTTATTATACCCACCAATGTCTATAAATATTGATATAAGATTTAGATTTAAATATTCCCAGAGTTACTACTTATGTCAGTATATTGTATCTATTTTAATTATATTTTAATATTCTTTATTTTAATACAAATTGCTGGTATGGTATGTTATTCAATACAGGTTGTTTTAAATCAATTCAAAGTTGGATATTTAAATTTTAAAAAACCTAAAATACTTTCAAATTAAATTTTAAAGATTTTACAATAACAAACATCATAAACAATATTCAAAGGCTTGAAATTTGTTATTGCTCAGGCAGATCAGTACTTTAATATCTGTATTTCTATTGCAAATAAGTCCATCCAAAATATATTTTTAGTGTTTCAAAAAAGTAAAATCTAACCAAAATAATATAGTAATCTCTCAATTGCCAAATCATGCTAAATGGAAATGAATTTTTAAAAAGTAAAATTTTACTTTGCTCTGTGACTTTCCTACAAACAAAATATATTAAATGAAAGGGTTTTCCAAAGGAATGTATGAAAACCAGAAAGGAGATATATTGATTTCAACAAAAATGTGGACTATTAAAAAATTACTTGTAGCCGAAACCAGTTTGGCTCAGTGGATAGAGCCTTGGCCTGAGGACTGAAAGCTCCCTGGTTCGATTCTGGTCAAGGGCATGTATCTTGATTGTGGGCATGTCCCCGGTGGGGAGTGTGCAGGAGGTGGCTGATCGATGTCTCTCTCTCATCTATGTTTCTAACTCTCTATCCCTCTCCCTTCCTCTCTGTAAAAAATCAATAAAATATATTTTTTTAAAAATTACTTGTATCTCATTGTGTGTGTGTGTATTTTTTTTTCATTTAACCATCTGTCTTTCTGTACTACTCACCTAAAGAAACCCAAATCTTAATGAATTCATCCATCTGCCTTTTTAGCTACTGCATGTGTACTACTCAATCAAGAAAAGGTGTGGCTACAAATTATTTAAATTGGACCCTGGCAATCTTACTACAATTTTCAAGTGAGTTAACTTTCTTTCTTTGTAAAGTGCCACTATTCTTGGAACCTACCAGCAGTAGATTGATTGGTAATCCCTAATAAAATACACTCCACCATCCATTATCGCTACACATCATTATTCAATTCCAGGATACATGTAAGTGATTTCAGAATTATTCAGTCTCATTAACCAGGGCATGGTGCTAATATTCTATTCTTTTGTCTGTAGTCTTATAGTTTCCATGCATTTCCCACTTGACTTGGATTAGCACATTTTTCCACTACCACTTTGTTGAGGTTATTTCATACATTTGTAGTATTATTAAGTAATAATAATACTACATGCCTATGGGATGTGTCCATTTGACTAGGTCATAGAGTACCCAGGCCTATGGGATGTGTCCAATTGACTAGGTCATAGAGTACCCAGGCATTTGGCTGACTGTGATGATATTTCTGAATGAGATTAACATTTGATCTGATAGGTTGTTTAAAGCAGATTGCCCTCCCCTGTGTGGGTCGACCTCATCCAATCACTTGAATACAGGAATAGATAGAAACTGCCAAAGTGTTTTCTGAAGTGGCTATACCAGTTTGTATTATGAACTGCAATGAATGAAAGCTTTCAAGATGTTTTGGAAAAATAATGTTCCTGTAGAATAAGCCATTTAAATATTTTTATGAGGAAAAGAAATATGAAAGTTATAGCTCTCAACTTTAAAAACATAACAGTGTCATGAATAGATAGATTCTTGAGATTAAAATGGGAATTTCATTCAAAGTAACATCCAAAATTAAATCAACTTACTGAATTATGTATATGCCTTAGTAATGACTTTTTCATATTGGAACAGAACAGAAGGAAGGAATGGTTTGAAAAATAATGTATTTTAAAATTAGGGCATAATTTTCCCTTTGTGTATATTCATTTTCCTTCAAACATTCAAATCTGTCACACAATTTGAGACACTAAATCTCATTTCCTCTTTTAATGGCTTTGCTTTTTATAACAGATTATAGAGGAAGAAATAGCTAGCTTGCAATACATTTTCAAATTAGTTTTCTATGTCTGGATAAGATAAAACTATCATCATTTAATTTGGGTGTCCATATCTTAAGCAAGTCTTTACCATCAAGATTTAAACAGTTCATTGTTGATACTAATGTGACAGAGGTTACTGAAATACGTTAAATATATGTTTAATATATTTAACATAGTATCAACATATGGATTTACACAAATCCATATATATGCCAATAATAGCCAAAATGTATAGTCAATACAACCTCCATATTTTCCCTATGTAAAAACTGATGTTCCTGCCGAGACTGGTTTGGCTCAGTGGATAGAGCGTCGGCCTATGGACTGAAAGGTCCCAGGTTCGATTCCAGTTGGGGGCATGTACCTTGTTTGCGGGTACATCTCCAGTGTGGGGTGTGCAGGAGGCGGCTGATCAATGTCTCTCTTTCATCGATGTTTCTGACTTTCTATCCCTCTCCCTTCCTCTCTGTGAAAAATCAATAAAATAAAATAAAAAAACGGATGTTCCTGTCATTATACATCAGCACTGGTTTGAACTGACAGTAGATGACCATCTAACTGAATTATTGCTCACTAGAAAGCTAATTCTTTGTCATTTTATAATGTTGACATTAAAACCTAAGTAATGGGAATCTTAAGATAATTTGGAGGAGCATAGCGTGTAATCCTCTAAGAAAAGTATAAATTTTGCAAGAGGATTTCTTTGAAATAATAGTACCAACTCATTATTTTGCTTCCATTATTACCTTAGCACAGTGGTCATCAAACTGCGGCTCGCAAGCCATATGCTGCTCTTTGGCCCCTTGAGTATGGCTCTTCCACAAAATACCATGTGCAGGCATACACATACAGTGCAATTGAAACTTCGTGGCCCATGGGCAGAAGTCAGTTTTCGGCTCTCAAAAGAAATTTCAATCGTTGTACTGTTGATATTGGCTTTGTTGACTGAGTCTGGGTTTGCCAACCACTGCCTTAGCATAGAATTAAAAATAAGTTCTCTACTAACTTGTTTGATAAATAAATATTATAAAGTGTTTCCAAAAATATTAAAAAGTATCCAAAACATTGAATGCTACAAAAAAATATATGACATAAGATATAGAAAAAAATCTTTTTCATTTGTTTAATGACCATCACTCAAATGAATACCAGTACATACTGTTTCTTATAATTTAAAATAAAGGAAGGGAAAGTAAAATAAAAGTTTAATTATGTTACATATATATTTGATTACCATACATATTATAACATATGTTAAATAATTATAATAAATGCCTGGGACATACATGATTTTATATAATTAAATTTACTCCTCATGGCAGTTTTTTGCAGTGGATACTGTAGTGCACTGCACAGATCCTTTGATGTGCTGCAGGAAAAGTCTGCTTTATTGAGGCTAAATCTTTATGGGAGAAATAGAAATAGTGTGAAAACATGACTTATAAAATTTGGATGTTTTTCAAGTTTGAAGCATGATGCTGAAAGTGCTTTATTTACTACATTCATTTGTAAACATATTTATTGAGCACTTGCTACATGCTGGTACTGTTCTATGTATTGACAAGTAAAACTCTGTTTTCAAGCAGCTTTACATTCTAGAGAGTTTTCAGTCTGGCGTATAAGGGCGTTGGAAAGTAAAAAATGACAGATGTCAGGTTCCCTTATGATTAATATACAAGTATTTCTTCCCTCTTCCTCCTGTCCAAAGCCCCCAATCATTGATGCTGTCTTTCCTCAAGGCAGGATGTGTAAGCTTTAAAAAGTAGATGCATATTTAGCTTAATTTACATGAAAAAGAGCAAATTACTTGTAAAAAATATGTTATTAACAGTGACTAATGCTAGAATAATTTGAGAAGTTCCCAAGAAAGAAGCTATGAAGAGCTAATATTGCACTAGAAAATAAGTTAATAAAACATAAAGACTTTGAAGACATTAAGAAAGGAAAATGTGCCTTTTCAAATTGATATTTTTAAGATTTCACCCAATGAGATGAAATTATCTCGAATTATAAGTAGAAATTATAAAACCTTATTTTTTATTAGCAATAGGAAAATATCAATGAATAATTTGATTATCTTAGGGCCAGAGTGACCAATGATACATAAAATGCTTTTTTGTGAATTAGAAAAAAAAATGTGCCCTCTCTGGGTAGGTGAATCACAAAAGGGCACTTATTTCATAAAATTGACCCAATACCAAGTCAGGGTTCATAGAGAGATTTCACTCCTTCTTCAGGGACTCCTGTTCAGGGAATCACCTGAATAAAAACCTAGGCAGCAGACCTGATAAACTCAGCTAGCAGAGGAGGAAGTAGACAGTTAAGCATCATCAGAAATGAACCAAGTAAATGCAGCCAAAGTGAAACAACAAATACTGGAAAATATCCAATCATTCTACAGTGATAAAATTATTTTATAGTTTTTCATGTTAAAAAAGGTGGTGGCAGGGGACTTCTGAATAAAAACATAAATACAAGTTGTCCACGATGCTTACAGCTCAAATAAGTGACAGGTGTCAGATTCTTTTATGATTAACACATATAAGCTCTTCTGGTCCCCATCAAAAGCTTCTAAATGTTCAGTTATTCTTTGGCTCTCAGATTGCTGAAAATGCCTTGTGTTAGGATAACAATTTTTCATAACATTATAAAAGAAAGTGTATTCAGATAATAATGTAATATACATGTAATTCTAACAAAAATGTTGAAAGAAAGCAGGATGTACTCAATATCCTATAAGTTTAAGATTCATGTTTTTCTGACAGCTTAGAATCATGCATGCTGCATATTATAAATAATGATGCCCAGAAGGTCAGGCTGAGTGTGAATTACTTAATTTGCAAAAAATAATTATAATAATACTTAGCTTGTAATAGAAAGCCTAGGTGTAGATATATGTATATGTATATATGTATGGCAGTACATTGTTTCTAATATCTGGGAGCAAAATGACATTTGGCCTGAGAGAAAGATTGAATGACATGCTTACTCCTTTCTCCTTCCTTCTTCCCTTCTTTCCTCTCTCCCTTCCTCCCTCTTTCCATTCTTTTCTCCTTCCTTCTCAACTTTGAAGTGTACCTACCTTGATTTCTCCCTTTGAAATGCAAATACAGATTTGAAGCAGATGCTGAGATGGAGTTGGAAGCCAATTGTAGTTGCAGTTGTGGCTATTACTGAGTTGAGTTTGTGAGTCTACCGCTACTTAACCAGTATCTATTCTGTTTCTGCAGGAGACAATTTTGTGAATGAAACATAGATATGATGAGGATAATCATCATCAAATTCTTTAGGAACTAGCCACATACTACTCTGTATTCCCATATGTTTACCCCCTCCCTTCCCACCTTCCTTCCTACACCCTCCTCCCAACACCCCACCTTTCCAAGACAAAATACTGATTTTGATTTACTCTGGGCTTGTGTAGGAGGAAAATGTTAGTGGTTTACAGTTGGCCTTTCTCATTATAAGAGCTCTTACTTCACAGACTCAAGAACCAATGTGGGGGTTGCACTATTTACTTCAAAGCTATCTCAATTACACATTTGGGGACAGAGGGAATGATAATTAGGCAGGAGATTATACACTTGGGGAATGAAGGGATTGCAGCCTGGTGTATGAATAGATCTACTGGATCCACTGTAAGCCAGCACTTTCCTGAACTTCGTTCATCACCTCCACCTCATAAGCCCTCACTCTACCAGGAAGGTAATGATGTTGCTTCAGCTCTTTGAATATCAAATATTAATTCAGATTTTTATTTACAACACTCATTAAAATGTTCACCTTTGTCCTGGCTAATTTGACTCAGTATACAGGGTGTCAGCCTGCAGACTGAAGGTTCCAGGATTCAGGCTTGATTCCGGGCACATGCTGGGTTGCAGGCTTGTTCTAGTAGGGAATGTGCAGGAGGCAGCCAATCAGTGATCCTCTCTCATCATTGTTTCTATCTGTCTCTCCCTCTGCCTTACCATCTGAAATCAATAAAATACACTGAGTGGCCAGATTATTATGATCTCTGAATGCATAATAATCTGGCCACTCAATATATATATTTTAAATGTTCACATTTCCCCAGTGAACCTGAATAAAACACCATAAGCTCCTTTTAGGAAAACTGGCAAAAACATTACTATCATTGTCATGATATTGCAGGATCCTTTTCCCAAGGAACAGCACATTTACTTTAGTCAATAGGCCTTATGCCGGAAAGCTCACCCAGGTGTAGATAATGGGCAAGGGATTTTAACTTCTTATTTGGGAGACTCAGCCTCCTAATAATCTATCCTTGATTTCTTCTGCTGGTAAAAGCTAAGACCATGGCAGCTCCCCATGTGTTCTACTCTAAGGAAGTTTTGTTCTGTTAACCATCTCCATAATTCTCTGTGGATCATCCCCTCAGCTGCCACTTTACACTGATTCTCATTATAATTATGAACACCTGGTTTCTGGTATTTAAGTGTCAACACTTGGTCTCTGTTATTTTAGAGTCCTGTCTTCTCCATCCTCTCAGAGAAAGGAGAGGGTCTTGGGTGTCCTGCCCCTTTCCTCTGTCAGGACACTCTAAAAGAGGGAATCTGGTCTAGGGCCATACCACCCTGAATGTGCCTGAGCTCATCTGAAAGAGGGAGTCTGCAACATTTCCTACAAGGTGCCACTCTCCTTTAACAAGGTTAGCAAGATTACCTCCTTCATCATTGAGGGAAATTAATCAAGCCTCTACAGTTTCTTTGGATTATGAGGCAAAGTAATTCCAGAGTGCTTTACATGCTGTTCCACCAAAGGCTCAAATCTCAATCACAGGACATACATGGACACCAGGGATCGACACAGAGATAATAGTCATTTGGTCCCATTGTAGGAGGACCATTAGCAGTAGCTAGAGAAATGCCTTCCTCACTTTCCTTGAGCCCCTTCCTTGGATTTCTAATTTGATACCCTGTGTGAGCTCAGCCAGGAAGTTGGGGGCTAAAGAGAAGGACCCATGATCTCCTTCAGAACTGAAACGTTTCTGGAAACAGTCTTCTAGCACCTCCCCCACCTCCCCAGAAAGATTCATTGGCTTGACAGGCACAGTGCCCAGTGGGACCCTCAGGCGTTTTGATTTTCCAGGACATTTTGTGTAATTGAACACCCTGCTCACTATGCCAGTTTTGTCATGCAATCAGGTGTGATGGTGGTCAATTATGACAATGAGCCAAACTAAAATTAAAAATTAAGTCCTTATTCACTTATAACAACAATGCATGCAAGACGAGAGAGAGAGAGAGAGAGAGAGAGAGAGAGAGAGAGAGAGAGAGAGATGCTGACTCTCTCATGTTGAATTTTTCCCAATAGACTGTCACTGGGTGAGTGTCAGGTAAATGCAGCACAGACGGGGGAATGATCTCACTGACAACAAGCTCTGAGCAAAAGATAACTACCTCTTTATGGACTTATGGGAGGTGCGGGGTAAGAGTGGAAAGGTACTCAAAGTGGAGAAAAGTGCTTCAACCAAGGCCTCCTAATAAGTAGGTGGAGGCTCCTTGGCTCAAGTGCACATGTGCACAAGAACATGGCTAGCTAGAGTCTCTGAGTCCTTGACTGCAACTCATTCCAGAAAACAGCAATGCCCTGGCTGTTTACTAAGTCTGAAATGGAGTGGGCAACTTTCCCCATGAGCCCTGCCAGGCAAAGCTTTGCAATTGCCTGAGATCAGGCCTAAAAAATCACATATAAGAGGTTTTTTTCTCATTTACAAAACACAGATTTAACATGCAGATGTAAATTAAAAATTTTTTAAGATGCAACACAAAGTTAATTCTTTTTCCAGAAGCCAGAACTGGACACCTCAGGGTATGTTGGCTTTTGATGAAGAAGAGTAGACTTTATCTACAAGGCTCAGAAGATTCAGAGGATTTTAGGGTATTAAATTTTTTGAAAGTATCCTCACAGAAATTCCATACCAGATAACAGGTTCCTGTGTTTTCCCAACCAGGTCATGGTTGATATTAGAAATCTGCATATGACTGTCTTTTAAGTTCATCCATTCTTCTAAGTCCTAGGCTTGATTGAATCTTGGCTTTCTCCATTTCATTGCTATAGAAAATGAAAACCTCACTGTATGCAACCAAAGAGACTTTCTAGTTGACAATATCATGCTACATAGACTCAACTATTATTTTCTTTCTGTCACACATCAGTAACACAGTAGCCATTAATACCAGTGTCCTCATAACTACTATTTCCTTTATACCTCTTGAAAGACTCATACGTCACACCTGCAAGTATATTTTCTTCCACTGTTATGCTACCTTCACAAGTCACCACCGGGGGTTATCTGTACTCTACCTATTATCTATAAGTCATGTGGACTTCTTTGTCAAAAAGACAGTGATTGATCCTACTCCGAAACTCTTGCATATGGTTTGCCTAGGCCTCTCCTTGTACGAACTGCCACAAATTGGGTTTTCCAAAAGCAAATGCAAAATGGTTTATTTGGAATCAATACCAGATTTAGGATGCAAAATGTTTATTGGGAATCAATGCCTGTGGAAAAAGCTGAAGGAAGCAACAACTGGCAAAAGAAGAATTTGAGTGTGGTACACCTGCCTTGCCTTTCTTATGTAGCTCTCTGAAGCTTACACAGGCCACAAGGTTGCTTATAGCTGAAGGCTATGTGCTGGTGGCACTCTCCACACCTGGACAGGAAGGAGATCTGACAGCACATCAATAGGTCTACCATACTCTTCTCCCTATACCTCGTTTTAATACATTGGACAGAGGTCCAACAGTTACAGTGTCAGCCAGTCATTCATAGAAAGCACCTCAATAATTCACAAGAGGCAAAATGGCATCAGGCATGGAATCAGTTAGACCTGGCTTTATATTTCAACAGTGCCTTTTGAAAAACTATGTGACGTTGAGCAAGTTACTCAGCCTCCTTAAGGTTCAGTTCTCTCATCTACCTTATACAGATTCAATAGCCACCATAAAGAGTAGTTGTAGAGAGAATCCAAGATGGTAGCATAGGTAGGTAAATACCTCCACTGCTGCCTCACACAATTTCAAAACTACAACTAAAAGACAGAACAGACATCATCCAGAACCATAGGAAAGCTGGCTGAATGGAAACTCTACAACTAGAAGGAAAGAAAGGGGCTCACAGAGATCCAGAGGAACTGCAAAAAACTGAGGTACGGAGATGCGCGAGTGGAGAGAGCGGGTGCCGCAGTACCTGGCTGGCTTTCTCTGGCGGGAAGGAGATGGAGACTCACAACTGCACTGAATTCCATATCCTATGGCACTGAACCCAGGTCTAGCCGAAACTCATATGGGGGAAGTTTGGACTGTGAAAAGGGAGAAGTGCACAGAAATTTAGGGGAGCCGCAAAAGAACATAAGTCTGCAAAAGAGCATAAGAGCACAGCACTGCCCGCAGAAGACCGACTGCTGATTGTGCCACTGGCTTTCACGAGTGGACAGGAGACAGAGCCTCCCAACTGTGCCAATTCTAACTCTACTAAACCGCAGTTTCGGGCAAAACCCTGGGGACCCAGAATCATATGGTCCCGGGAACAGGAAAGGCAGTGGTCTAGAGGCACTGCACTCGGGACCACTCCAGAAATTACCCAGAGGCAGTTGAGACCCAGGACCCCTGTAGGGCAGGGCCGACTGGAAGGCAAGGCAGTCGGCTAAGCCCTGAGACTCCACCCCCTCCCAAGCTCAATAGAGAGGCTTTTGCAGTTTTGCAAGTCTGGTATCAAAAGGCTGAATCCAACACAGAAGTTCTCCTGGCATAGTGAAAATGCAGAGATAAAGAAAGAGATCACAAACAAAAGAAATGGAGGAAAACAAATGACTGGATATAGAGTTCAAAACCACGCTTATAAGTTTTTTCAGGAACATCCTAGAAAAGATGGATAAATTGAGCAAGACCCAAGAGGAGATGAAAAAAGACCAACTAGAGATGAAAAAAGACCAACTAGAAATTAAACATACACTGACTGAAATAAAAAATATTATACAGAGACTTAACAGCAGAATAAAGGAAGGCAAGAATCAAGTCAAAAATTTGAAATATAAAGAATCAGAAAATAATCAACAGGAAAAGCAAGAAGAAAAAAGAATTCTAAAATGTGAAAATAATGTAAGGAGCCTCTGGAACAGCTTCAAGCGTACCAACATCAGAATTGTGGGGGTGCCAGAAGAAGAGAGAGAGCAAGATACTGAAAATCTATTTGAAGAAATAATGACTGAAAACTTTCCACATCTGGTGAAAGAAATAGATTTGCAAATCCAGGAAGCATACAGAACCCCATATAAAAGGAATCCAAGAGGACTACACCAAGACACATCATAATTAAAATACCAAGAGCAAAAGACAAAGAGAGAATATTAAAAGCAGCAAGAGAAAAACAGTTCATTACCTACACCCACACAATTGTCAGCTGATTTCTCAACAGAAACGATGCAGGCCAGAAGGGAGTGGCAAGAAATATTCAATGCGATGAATAGCAAGAACCTACAACCAAGATTACTCTATCCAGCAAAGCTATCATTCAGAATTGAAGGGCAGATTAAGAGCTTCACAGATAAGAAAAAGCTAAAAGAGTTCATCAACTCCAAACCAGTATTATATGAAATGCTGAAAGGTACTTTTTAAGAAGAGGAAGAAGAAAAAGGTAAAAGATAAAAAATTATGAACAACAAATACATATCTATCAACAAGTGAATCTAAAAATTAAGTGAATTAAAAATTTGATCAACAGAATAAACTGGTGAATATAATAGAATCAGGAGCACAGAAAGGGAGTGGACTGATAATTCTCATGGGGAAAAGGGTAAGGGGGTGCAGGGAGAGACTGGACAAAAGTCATACACTAATGGATGAGTTCAATGCAGGGGAGGTAAGGGTAGAGGGAGGGGCGGGAGCTGGGTGGAGGGGAGCTATGGAGGGGAAAAAAGAGAAACAAATCTAAAAATCTGAATAATAAAGATTTAATTTAAAAAGAAATGTAGTTGTGATGTGCCATGGCCCATGTAACTCAGTGGTTAGAGTGTTGGCCTGCAGACTGAAGAGTTGTGGGTTTGACTCTGGTCAAGGGTATCTACCTAGGTTGTAAGCTGGATCCCCAGCCCTTGTCAGGGCATGTGCAGGAGGCAACCCATTGATGTGTCCTCACATGGATGTTTCTCTCTGTTCCTCCCTGTTCCTCCCACTCTTTCTTAAAAAAGAAAAATCAATGAAAAAATATATCTTTGGGTGGGAGTTAAGATCCACAACAAAAAGAGTAGCAGTGTTGTAATAAAAATTAAAGATGAAATACAATATTAATTTCTAACCTACCTCCCTTCATTTACTAACTTTTCTCAAGCATTCATTTTATTTGTGTGCTCCTTTATTTGTCTTGGCATGAATTGTTTTCTTTCAATTATATTATTACCACCTTAGTCAAGATTATCTCATGAAAGCACTTTGTAAACTCTAAGCTTCCTAAAAATGTATGGTTATTTTTATTTGGTTTTATGTGAAGGATACATGGTAGAGTACAAGAACCACAAGATTGTCGGCTTCACACCACAGTTCTGAAATATACTGAATGATTAAAGCATGTTTAATTTATTGAGAACCAATGTTCCTATCTTCAAATGTAAGCTAAAACTATCTGAATTGCCTGGATCATAGTGAAGGATTCAGAAATAAACAACTTAATGTAAATGAGAGTGCTCAATAAACTTTAAAAACACCATGTAATTGGAAAATATCATTGTTCTCACAATTCCAATAGCCCCTAAATGAGTTTCTCAATATTCCAGCCCACTTTAATACACAAAAGCTAAATAAGTTAGCTAAAAGCAGGTCTCATATTATATTATTTCCCTTCTTAAAATTCATCACTAGTATCCCTTTGCCTCTCACAAAAAAGGTCATATTTCTTAAACTGGCATTTAGAGCCCTCTTAATTTTAGAGGATTATCATCATTATTCATGAACACAAGTGATAAATGCTCCAGGAAAACTGCACATTTTTTTTTTAATTTGAATGAATTTCAACCTAAAATGGATATGTTCTTTGTTCATGGGATTCCACATATTTAAGAGATCTCATGCTATTTGTCTTTTCTTTGACTGACTTATCACAAAATAGAAACAGAGACATGAACACAGGAAACAGATTAACAGCTGTCAGATGGGAGGGAGGTTGGGGGACTGGATGAAAGAAGCTGAAGGGATTAAGTAAAAAAAAAAAAAAACACATAGAAATAGACCACAGTGTGTAATAGAGGGAAAAGGGGGTGGGGAGTAAGTAGAGGTGGGAATAGCGGGGAATGGAGACACAAAGAAATTTTGGGGTGATGGGCACATGATATAGTGTGTAGATGAAGTTTTATTTAGTTGTGTACTTGATACCTGTATGGTTTTGCTAACCAGTGTCACCCCAATAAATTCAATAAAATAAAATGGACATGGATGATATAAAATTAAAAATTTCACACATGTGCCTTTATTTACTTTTATTTTTTAAAAACATTTTTTCATTGATTTCTACAGAGAGAGTGAAACATTAATGAGAGATAGAAACATTAATGAGAGAAGAACATCATTGATTGGCTGCTTCCTACGGGACCCCCATTGGGAAATTGAGCCTGCAACCCAGGTATGCATACTGAGCAGGAATTGAACCAGTGACCTCTTGGTTCCTGGGTATACACTCAAACCCTGAACCACACCAACCAGGCACACCTGCTTTTAGAAAAACAAAATTTAAGGACTGAGAAACTGATTTCCAGTAAATGCCTGATTTACAGAAAACTGATAATCCTATCTAATGAAAGAGTAATATGCAAATTGACTACCTCCGCTACACCCACCAAGCATGCCCACCTGCCAATCAGAGAGACTATGCAAATTAACCTAACCAAGATGGCTAAAGTCACAGAGAGAACAGGAGGGAGACTTGGGTTGCCCCTGGCAATGGAGGAAATCAAGCTTTCCGCACACCCTGGCCTTCCAGGTCTCCAGTTAAGGCAATAAAATTGCAATGGCTGTACGAGCAGAAGGCTTAGCTCCTCCATTCTAGGCTACAAATTTTCAATTGTAGAAGGTAAATAAATTCCAGATACCAGGGCCAGGGGGTGTGACCCGCCTGCAAACCACCACAGGTCCCTTGCCCAGGCCACTCCACACCCCAAGGGAATACCCACCCTGATCCAGGACACCCTTCAGGGCAAACCAGCTGGCCCCCACCTGTGCACCAGGCCTCTATCCTATCTAATAAAAGAGTAATATACAGATTGACCATCACTCCAACACACAAAATGACTGCCCCCATGTGGATATAAGATGGTCACCACAAGATGGCCAGCAGGGGAGGGGAATTGGCAAGAACCAGGCCTGCAAGGGAGGGCAGTTGAGGGTGATCAAGCCTGCAGGGGAGGGCAGTTAGGGATGACCGGGCTGGCAGAGAGGGGAAGTTGGGAGTGATCATGCCTACAGGGAAGGGCAGTTGGGGAGGGTGGCCAGACCTGCAAGGGAGGGCAGTTAGGGGTTATTTAGGGGTGACCAGGCCCACAGGGGAAGGCAGGTAGGGTCTAACAAGCTGTAAGGGGAGTGGTTAGGGGGTGATCAGGCTTGCAGGCAGAAGTGGTTAGGGGCAATCAGGAAGGCAGGCAGGTGAACAGCTGGGAGCCAGCAGTCCTGGATTGTGAGAGGGGTCCCAGATTGGAGAGGGAGCAGGCTGGGCTGAAGGACACCCCCCACTCCATGCACAAATTTCATGCACCGGGCCTCTAGTATTGGAATATTCTTAAGTGATAGGGAGTTGTTTAAGAATTGACTCATAGGGAGATTAGAAAGTTTAGCCTATGGTTTCCAGAGACATAAATAAGAAATGACCTCAGTTGTGTTGGTCTCAAAAAAGAAGCTGAATTGAGTTTTGTTCCTATGACTAAACTGGTTTTATCCCTTGAGGGAATTTTCAAAGCTGGTCTCCATTTGATTTTTAACAAACTCTCCTCTGTTCACATTCTCTACCTATAAATACAAACTAGCCCAAATCCTTGACAGATTCACTTATAGCTTGATACTGTTTGTATGCCCTAACTCATAATTCCTCTACCATTCTCATATAAATTCATTACTTTTACAACCTTGAACATGCCTTTGTTTACCTCTTTGTTTAGGGTGAGAAAAACAGTAAGATAAGCTATATAAGGGAACCAGCACAATACAAAAGTATGCCAAACACATGCAATGACCTGTGTTAATGACCTTCTGAGCATTTGGTCATTCTAGTCTTCTTCCTTACAGAAAGGTAAATATGTATACAAAGAGACATTTAGTTCCTCTGGTTTCCTCCCTTTTTATTCCAAGATATAGTCTTTATTTAAAATTAATTAGAACTTGTACTTTGTATTGCATTTTTACTTTCCAGAATATCAATGTGATTCTGATATGCAAAGAACTTGGAAGTCATTAATTCAGTCTCTACAATTACAGTAAAATTTACATGGAAGTAAAATAAAAATAATTTATTTTGCTCTCATCAGGGAACTGACGTTTTAGGACAAACTGCCATTGCAAAACCTGGAGAGGCAGGCCAATCCAGAAAAAGACAACAGCTGTGATCTGTTTATTTGGAACAAAAGTTGCTGGAGTCATGGACATACTTAAGTGGTAATTTTGATTAAATTTTGGAGACTGAGTGGACTAGCTTATCAGTGAAAAACTAACTTCTGGTGCCTCAATCATTTTGGTGCCCAGAACAACTGCTTGGGCCTTCTCTCTAGAAATTCACCAATTTCTCAGAGTAAGATCTGAGAAAAATCCTGTCAGAAACTTAGATCTGTATTAAATAGAAAGGAACATCAGAGAAGGACTAAGTGTTGGTAAATAAGCATTTTATTATTCTTATTTGTAAATGATTTAAAACATAACTTTTTTTTAAGCTATAAATGCAGAGTGATTATAGCATATGGATAAGTGAAATGAATGACAGCAATTCACGGAAAGTGTAGGGAGGAATTAGGAATACTGTTTTATCTGTGACACACGGGAAGCAGAATAGTATTATTTAAAGAAGGATTCTATTAGTTTAAAATGTATGTTGTAAATTCTGGGGCATCTACTAAAATGTTTTAGAAGTATCTATGCTATGTAAAGGAAGGAGATGACATGGAATTATATAAAATGCTTGATTAAAACTAAAGAAGGCAACCTGAGCCGATTTGACTCAGTGGATAAACCTTTAGCCTGCGGACTCAAGGTTCCTGGGTTCAATTCCAGTCAAGGGTACGTACCTTGGTTGCAGACTCCAGGCCCTGGTTGAGGGCAAGCAGGAGGCAACCAATCCATATGTCTCTCTCATATCAATGTTTCTTTCTGTCTCTTCCTCTCCCTTCCACTCTCTCTAAAAATCAATGGGAAAAATACCCTTAGGTGAAAATAAACAAACAAACAAACAAACAAATAAATAAATACAAACTAGAGAAGACAAGAAAAGGGGAAGAAAAGAAACAAAGAAATTCAATGAGTAGAAAAGTTGCAAAGAGATACATATTAACCTAAACATATAAGGAGTCACTTTATATGTTAATGGTCAAAACATATTGTGTAACCATGCCAGAGAAGCCTGGTAGTCAAGGCCAATTAAAGCACAGAGGCCTTGTTGTCAATACACCGGACTGCTCAAGGCTACTCTGTGCCTAGGCACACAGCAATCCAGGTATGCTGTGCCCTTCTGTAACCCAAAGGATTGATGTCACTATTGGCAACTAGTTTCTTTGTCTCTAAAGTAATGTACATGTACTGACCAACTAGTGTGAGCGGCAGAGGCAATAGGCACAGAGCATGTAGCTCCCATGTGTGTAGGAGAGGCAAGAGCTCAGATGGAGCGGAGAGCTGGGACTGCCATGATGTAAGGCTAAGAGCTCACAGAGAGCTCCGATGTAGCTACCATGTTAATCAGCGTGAGTGTGCTGGGCAGGAGAGACAGGAGAAGCTGCTGAGCCAGAGAGGCTAGAGAAGTTGCTGAGGTAGAGAGCTTAGGTACTGCTATGATGTGAGGCGGTGAGTCTGGAGGGCAGTATGCGACTGCTCAGATATTAGCTGTGGGTACAGAGACTGCTACTACTTTGTGGAAAAAGAGGTATCCAGTGTACGGCTGCCTGCCTGTATGGACTTCATTCTGATGAAGGACTGTTTACTCTGACAGCTATACCGTCACTGGTTTCTGCAATAAAGACTCATTCTTATATACCCATGGCTTCTCCAATTAAGTCCTAGCATCCAAAAACGTCCAGCCCAAGTAGGGGTGGTGGGAGGGGTGGTGCTCATACTCAATACTTGTATCTAAGTGAGCAGAGGATAAAGGAGGAATTTGGACTAACTTCCCAACAGTTAGTACAGTGGGCAGGGTTCAAGAAGGAACCTGCCCTGGTGAAGTCAGGAAGTATTTATAAGAACATATGGACTCAGAGTGACTCAGAGCATCAGAGCTTGTGCAGGGCTCCTGCTGGCTCTAACACACATCAATACAAAACAAACACTATTACAGTAAAAATAAAAAAAATAAATATAAGAAACTCATTTTAAATATAAAAACTCAGTAAACAATGGAAAAGCATTACCCTGCTAACACTATCTAAAAGAAAGCTGGAGTAGCTCTATTAATTTCAGATATTTAGACAAAGAAGACTTCAGAGCAAGAAATATTCTCATGGATAAAGAAGTCACTCTTAAAGAAGACTTCATCTCAAACATACATGCACTGACAACAGGTTATTAAAATACATGAAGCAAAAATAGATTGAACTTAAACAAGAAAACAGACAAGCTAGTATTACAGTTGGACTTCAACACACCTCTTTCAGTGACTGATAGATTAAACAAACAGAAAATCAATAAAGATATAAATGATATGAACCGCACTGTCATTCTTGATCTAATTGACACAGAATCCTCCATCCAACAACAGCAGAATCTAAATTAGTGTCAAACTCTCATGGAACATGCAACCAAAATGAACCACATTCTGAGCCTTACCCATCTTAATAAAATTTATAAATCATATAAATTATGTTCTTCAACTACAATGGAATCCAACTAGAAATCACTAACAGAGAAATAGCTGAAGAATCTCCAAATATTTGAAAATGAAACAGCAAGCTTCAAATAACCAAATTGTCCTGGAATGCCCATCGCTCCCACTGCAGATTCAGGGATCTGAACTGGAATACTTCCAGTTGGCTGAAGGCAACAAAGACCATTGCCAACCATTTGGAACAGCACTCTCTCATCTCTAAGGACAGACTGACCCATGTTCAACTATTGTTCAAATGGAACCTTCTCCAATTCTGTCTTTATAGTACTTGTTTGAATATTTGCTATTACCACCAAGATCTGCACCTGCAGTGTTTCACCCAGGCCCATACCCTAGGCTTTAAGCTCATCCCAGTGGCATCCCTGCCTTTAGAGAATAGCATTTAAGGATTGGGAATTAGGAGAGGCCCTTCCCACGCTTATCTCTTTTGCCTGCTATTGACATCAGCAATGGCCAGACGTGAGCCAAATGTTACAGTACAATCTATTTTCAGGGTAAGTTAATTTGTTATATATATACATACACATGCAGATACACACACACACACACACACACACACACAAACTCACATATTAGAGGCCCAGTGCATGAAATTTGTCCCTTAACCCCTGCCTATGACCTCTAAAGTTTGGGAGCCCTTGGGGGTTATCCAGCTGCCACAGAGAAGCTCCCACCACTGCTGCCATGCTCACTAGACCAGCCATGAGCCTGGCTTCTGGGTCAGCGGCGCTCCCCCTGTGGGAGTGTACGGGCCACTAGGGGGCAGGTCCATAGCAACAGGTCGTCCTGCTATTCAGTCAATTTGCATATTAGCCTTTAAATATATAGGATATTTTTATTGATTTCAGAGAGGAAGAGAGGAAAAGAGAAAGAGAGAAAGAGAGAGAGAAAGAGAGAGAGAGAAAGAGAAATGTCAATGATGAGAGAGCATCATGGATCAGCTGCCTCCTGTATGCTCCACAGTGGGGATTCAGCCCAAAATGGACATACAACCCAACGGGGAATCGAACAATGACCTCCTGGCTCATAGGTCAATGATCAACCACTGAACCACACCAGCTGAATGGCATATGAGTTTTTAAACATTCCTTTGTGAGTCTGACTTCCATGGCCACCACCCTGCTGGCATCAATGTTTTCTTTCACTGAAAAATTCATCATATTATAGTCTTTGTCTGCATTTTTCATATTTCTCTTAATAATATCTCTCCCATAATATTCATGATATGAATATAAAAGACTAGTTAAATATCTCTCCATAATGTACAAATAAATGTGGGGAAATTATGTCTGCATAATTTATTCAATCATTTTTTATTGATGATGATTCATTTTTATTGTTGTCTTTTCTCTCCAAGAGCAATGATTCTTGAAAACTTTTTGGAGGCATAATTTTATATGTCATGTTTTGATTTTTATAGGATAGATTCCTAGGAATGGGGTTGCTTGGTAGAAGAATATAATTTTTTTTAAGTATATGATACCAGATTGTTTTCTGGGAAAGCAATAAAATGAGAAAAGTCTTTCACCAATGATAAATGATAGAGTTGATTCACATGTCTTTGGTTTTAGAGTATATTTTAATTCTGGCAGCTTGGTAGAATGAAGTAGTTTTTCATTTTTGTTTTGCTCTTCATTTCTCAGACTACTAAGTTGAGCATATTTTCCAGTTTTTGCTATTCATATAGAATTACTCATTCATATTTATAGTTGCCTTGGCATTTTATATTTAATTTTTATCGTATTTTTCTTCTAGTCCAACTTTCTCAGAGTTCTAATTAGGCATTTCTTTTTAACATATTTTCAGCATTTTAGCGATAAAAATTTATAAAGTTTCCTCTAATTTGTTAAGAAAATGAATTATCCTGAAAGATCAATCATTAATGGGACAACTCCAGCTTTTTTAGAATAAATTGTATTGGTGCCTAGCATATTCCTTTTAAATAATGAATTTTTTTGGTAATGGTTTTAGAACCTTTGCTTTTGTAATAATAAATGAGGTGTTACTATCTTTATATGTTTTAATATTAAAGCTATGATGGCTTCATATAATGAATTGAGAAGTTGCACATTTCCTATGCACTAGAATAATTTAGACAGCATTGAAATCATCTTTTATTTATAGGTTAAGATAGCTTACATGTTTAATGCTTTTTCTTAATTACCATTTTAATCTTTTTATTTTTTTCATAATTGGTCTATGAGGTTTTCCACTTCTCTTGAATTTATTTTGTTAATTTATACTTTGCTAGGACATAATCCATTTCCTATAGTTATTTTATTTTTTCATACTTTCATATAATACTCTCTAATGGTTCTTTGTAAAATTTCTATTTGTATTGCCATTTGTATTCTAAGAATATATTGAAACATAATTGATAAGTAGCAATATAAAGCTTTCCGATCTGCTTGCAAACTTAAAAGACAAACACATTTGTTCAGATATTATTATTTCATGTTTTATAAAAAAAATGTTTAGAGAATTCAAAAAGTAACATTTGGTGTTCATTGCTAAAATTTTTTTTTGGGGGGTATAATTAAATGGGGTTTAAAATATTACCTCTATTGCTAGTAAAGCTGATACTGGAAAATCTAAGATATGCTGACAAGCAGGATTTCTAATAACAAACTCCCAAATTAAACAAACTTGGCTGCCAAGGCATGAAAGCATTGGAACAAGGAAAGTCTCTTCCAACATTCTTTCTTTCCCCCTACCTCCCTACCCCCCTAGAACAAAGAGCCTGTCCAAGGAGTCAAATCCTGGTATCAGCTGAATCCAAGAGCTATAGAGAGGCTTACTTAGTATCACCGCTTTTTTATCCATTCATTTACTGATGGGCACTTGGGTTGCTTATAAATCTTGGCTAATATAAATAATGCTACAATGAACATAAAGGTTCATGTATTCTTTCAAATCAGTGTTTTGATTTTCTTCAGATATATTCCCAGAAGTGGAATTGCTGTTTCTTTTTTTTTTTTTTTTAATTTTTGAGGGAACTCCATACTGTTTACCACAGTGGCTGCATCAATCTGCATTGCCACCAGCAGTGCATGAGGGTTCTCTTTTCTCTGCATTCTTGCCAATACTTATTTGTTGATTTATTGATGATAACCATTCTGACAGGTGTGAGGTGATATCTCATTGTGGTTTTA
Source organism: Lasiurus cinereus (assembly GCA_011751065.1). NCBI lineage: Eukaryota > Metazoa > Chordata > Mammalia > Chiroptera > Vespertilionidae > Lasiurus > Lasiurus cinereus. Next base: position 15,440,722 of record JAAGEH010000005.1, on the reverse strand, counting down.
ATTTGTATTTCTCTAATGATTAGTGATGGAGCTGTGGTACATTTACACAATGGAATACTACTTGGCTGTACAAAGTGGGGGCCTGGATAGAACAGGAGAGTATTGTGCTAAGTGAAAAAAGCCAGTCAGAGAAAGATAAGTACCATCTGATTTCACTTACTTGTATAATCTAATAAACAAAATAAACAAATACACAAAATAGAAACAGATTCATAGATACAGAAAACAGACTGACAGCTGTTAGAGGGGAGGGCATTTTAGAAATGGATGAAAAAGGTGAAAGGATTAAGAAAAGAAAACACTTGTACACACACACACAACAGTAGGTTAATCACCAGAGGGAAAGGGGGTAGATGAGGTAGAATAGGGTAAAGTGGGGATAAATGGTGATGGAAGGAAACTTGACTTTGGGAGATGAGTACATAATACAATATACAGATGATGCATTATAGAATTGTATAGCTGAAACCTAAATAATTGTTTAACCAATGTCACCCAAATAAATTCAATATTTTTTAAATGGAAAAAATTAATTAGTTAGGTGTTGTATGCCTAGTCACTTCTTTAAAACTCACCAATCAAGGAGAATCTAAGATGGCGGCATAGGTAAACACCTACACTGCTGCCTCGCACAACAATTTCAAAACTACAACTAAAAGACAGAACAGACATCATCCAGAACCACAGGAAAGCTGGCCGAGTGTAAGTTCTACAGCTAGAAGGAAAGAGAGGGGCTCACAGAGACCCAGAGGAGCTGCAAAAAGCTGAGGTACAGAGACGCACGCGAGGAGAGAGCGGGTGCCCGAGTACCTGGCTGGCTTTCTCTGGCGGGAGGGAAACGGAGACTCCCAACGGCATTGAACCCCTTATCTTAAAACACTAAACCCCAGATCCAGCCGAAACTCATATGGGGGAAGTTTGGACTGTGAAAAGGGAGAGGTGCAAGGAAATTTAGGGGAGTCGCAGAAGATCAGGTCGGGTCTCTCGCACACGCACGCACGGTGCTGCGTGGAGGACAGATTGCTGATTGTGCCCCTGGCTTTTGCGAGTAGGCGGGAGACAGACCCTTCGAACTGTGCCACTTCTGAGTCCATTGGGCCCCTGTTTCGGGCGAAACCCTGGGGACCTAGTCTCGTGTGGTCCTAGTGCACAGGAGAGCTGGAAAGGCAGTGGTTAGAGGAACTGCGGGTGCGCGCATGCACAAGGACCTCTCCAGGGATTAACCCAGTCACGTGAGACTCAGGGGCCGTGGAGGGCGGGGCCGACTGGAAGGCAAGGCAGTCCCTTAAGCCCTGAGACTCCACCCCTCCCAAGCTCAACAGAGGCTTCTGAGCCTTTGCACGTCTGGTTTCATAAGGCTGAATTCCACACATAAGTTTCCCCGGCATAGTAAAAATGCCGAGACAAGAGAAGGGATCACAAACAAAAGAAATGGAGGAAAAAAAATGACTGGATATAGAGTTCAAAACCACACTTATAAGGTTTTTCAAGAATATGCTAGAAAAGTTGGATAAATTTAGTGAGACCCAAGAGGAGATGGAAAAGGTCCAACTAAAGATGATAAAGGACCAAATACAAATTAAACATACACTGACTGAAATAAAAAATATTATACAGAGTCCTAACAGCAGACTAGAGAAAGGCAAGAACCAAGTAAAAAATTTGAAATATAAAGAAGCAGACAACATTCAACTGGAAAAGCAAGAAGAGAAAAGAATCCAAAAATGTGAACATAATGTAAGGAGACTCTGGGACAGCTTTAAGCGTACCAACATCAGAATTGTGGGGGTGCCAGAAGAAGAGAGAGAGCAAGATACTGAAAACATACTTAAAGAAATAATGACTGAAAACTTCCCGCATCTGGTAAAAGAAATAGACTTACAAGTCCAGGAAGCACACAGAACCCCAAATAAAAGGAATCCAAAGAGGACCACGCCAAGACACATCATAATTAAAATACCAAGAGCAAAAGACAAAGAGAGAATATTAAAAGCAGCAAGAGAAAAACAGTTTATTACCTACAAGGGAGCACCCATACGACTGTCAGCTGATTTCTCAACAGAAATGATGCAGGCCAGACAGGAGTGGCAAGAAATATTCAACGTGATGAATAGCAAGAACCTACAACCAAGAATAATCTATTCCAGCAAAGCTAACATTCAGAATTGAAGGGCAGATAAAGACCTTCACAGATAAGAAAAAGCTAAAGGAGTTCATCAACTCCAAACCAGTATTATATGAAATGCTGAAAGGTACTCTTTTAGAAGAGGAAGAAGAAAAAGGTAAAAGACAAAAAATTATGAACAACAAATACACATCTATC
>JAAGEH010000005.1:15409958-15438299 GCA_011751065.1 Lasiurus cinereus | reverse complement strand
TGTCTTCTAACAAGGAATGGGAGAGATTGGATAGAGATACTAGGAGTGTTAGGTTACTTCGGTTTCCTCCATGGGTGAGGAAAGATTCAGAACAGAAATATTCCCCCTCTACTCCTTAGAATTACTGTCTTTCATGTAATATTTATTCATTCACTCTAGGCCATTAAGAAGATAAAATCTTCAAACATTACTCTAGAATGCCTTGATAGTTCACTTCCCAAAACAGTATTAATGCCATTTTCAAAATTGATAAAAATCTAAAGATAATTTAGTGTCTACTTTCTAGATGCCAGTTCCCATTCCTTCCAGGTTGACTAACACATGTGAAGAAAAACATAGTGAATGTATATTGCTTTCTTATTATTATTTTGGTATTGAAGTCAATATTGGTGCTTCTGAAATGCTCTGGAAAGAGTTGTATGAGTGTGAGGACAGCAAATAGACCTTATTTATACTGGTAACACCATGTTTGGTCCAGATATCACAGGTAGTGGATGGCTGTATCACAGCAGTATATAGACTTCTCTGTAGTGTTTTTCCTGCCATTCCTACAAACAATAAAACACAGTAGTGTCATCTTCAGAAAAACATAAATAATAACCTCCTATCTTCAATAAAAATTACTTAGCCTAATGGTAAAGCACTCTGTAACCCAGCTCTCTCGAGTTTTTCCTCATCAGGTCCCTTTTAGTATTCATTAATACAGATCTAATAAACTATTTTCAGTTTCTTAAACACCCTAGCCTATCTCTCCCCAAAGCAACACATTGGTTGCTTTGCTGCAACACTCTTACCCATTCCCACTCTTCTCTCTTTTACTCCTAAATAACTTCTCAATTTTCAGAGAGGCAGTCCATGCACTAGGGAGGATATTCAAAATATTTAACAAGTATGACTCAGTCACTAGTGACTAATTACAGTGAGCACAGACTAATAGTGCTAGAACAGAACCATGGAAGGTTTACAGTTTTCAGAGATTAACCCCTTAAAGGCAGGATCAGACAAAATATGGGAGGGAGATCCCTGGGTGACATGGGTGTGAGGAGAAATACGTGGGAGAATAGGCAGAGGCTAATTACCAAATTGTACAGAAGCATTTCCCTATTTTAATAAGTGGTTCATCTATCCTTTTGTCAACAACTTGAATGTCTCTCTTTTTATAAATAAAATTCATGAGAAGATTAGGTATTCCTCCTATGTTCTGCCATAATATTTACCACTATGCTCACACTATTATAATTTCCAATTTACTTCACTAAGTTAAAAGCTCTCTGAAGTTAAGGACCTTATCTTGTTTGTCATTGTGCTGTCAGCACACAACAGAGGGACTAAAACCTACTAGATAAAATTCATAGATAGTTGTGAAAGGAAAAACGATTAAGAAGGATACAGAAAAGAGAGGGAGCAGGAGAGAGAGGAAGGAATTATAGTACAAGTCCTATTACTATTCACTAGTGTACTATTTAAAATGTTAAGGAAGTATTAGGAGTAGAAGACTTAATATTTAATCCAACTTCCTTCTTTTATAAACAAATAAACAATTTCAAAGGAGTTAGTTTTTTACCCAGCACCATGTAGCTATGGAAAGTACTCTCATGCCATAGGACAAAAGTATACTTTCCTGACCCATCTGCAAGTCAAGATTGAATCTTACTGACAAAATATGTCCCATTAACATCTGTGTAACTTTTTTACTTTGGAACTGAAATTTTTTAAGATATACCATAGCTAATGCAAATAAATTCAGTGCATTTCAAGAAGGCTGGTGTCTTTCAGTGATGCTGTTTGATACTCATCTATAATAATATAAGTGTAATATGCTAATTAGACTGGTCAGCCAAATGACCTTCCAGACATCATTCTGGAGGTACTTTCTGATGAAGCTGGGGTGGCTGGAGCCAAGGCAGAAATGGTTAGGGGCAATTGGACAGGTAGGTGAGTGGTTAAGGGCTATCAGGCAGGTAAGCAGAGTGGTTAGAGTCAATCAGGCAGGTAGGCAAATGAACAGTTAGGAGCCAGGTGTCCCAGATTGCGAGGGGGATGTCTAATGCCAGTTTGCAGGATCAGGCCTAAACCAGCAGTTGGATATCTCCCAAGAGGTCCCATATTGTGAGAAGATGCAAGCCAGACTGAGGAAGCCCCTCCTCCACTTTTCACAAATTTTATGCACTGGTCCAGTCCTCTAGTCTACACTAATAAAAGAGAAACATACAAATTAACCATCACTCCGTTACATCAAGCCACGCCCACCAGCCAATTGGGAGCAAGTATGCAAATTTACAAAATCAAGATGGTGGCCAACCACAGAGCTGGAGCAAGCAGGAGACTTGGATTGCCCCAGCAATGGAGGAAGCCAAGCTTCCTGACCAGCCTTGGCCTCCATTCAAGGCTACAAAGTTTCAATTATAAAAGATAAATAAATTCCAACAAAAATGGTTGCAGTCTCAGAACTAGAGCCAGCTGAAGGCTTGGGTTGCCCCTGGCGATGAAGGAAGCCAAGCTTCCTGGCTGGCCCTGGCTTCCACTCAAGGCTACAAAATTTCAATGATAGAAGATAAATACATCCTAGATACTTGCTTCCAGCTGGCCCTGGCCTCTGCTAAGGATGTGCTAAAAAAAAGGAAAAAGATAAAATGGAGGGGCTGGGACTTGGGGTCACTGGGAGGTGATCAGGCCAGGATGGGATGGTAGGGGTCATTTGGAGGTAAGTAGATCAGCAGGGGAGTCAGTTGGGTGTGAGCAGGCCATCAGTAGGGTTCAATTGGAGGTGATCAGGACAGTGGTGTGGGGGGGGGGGGGGGGAGTCGTTTGGGGGGGCAGGCCAGCAGTGGAGGGACAGTTGGGGATGATCAGGCTGGGATGGGGGCATTTGGGGGTAAGCAGGCCAGTGGCAGGGGGTTAGGGGCAATCAGGCAGGTGGGCAGGCTGGTGAGTGGCTGGAGCCAGCAGTCCTAGATTGTGAGAGGGATGTCCAACTACTGGTTTAGTCCGGATCCCTCCAAACCAGCAGTAGGACATCCTTCAAGGGGTCCCAGATAGGAGAGGGCGCAGGATGGGCTGAGGAACACGCCCTCCCCCACTCCGTGCACAAATTTCATGCACGGGGCCACTAGTCTAAAATAAAAGACCCATATAAATGCTAATCTACTGATTAGGATTAGACTCTGAATTCTATGACTCTAAGTTTGAAGATGGAAATTCATGCCCTTATTTCCTTACTACTTGTTCCATGATCACAACACATGCCTTTCACCCCAGAAATAGTGTTCATCTTTAAAAAAAAAAACCTGCCTGGCCTCGGGTAAACACCTGTGCTCTTGAAACTAAAATTCTCATGAGATCCAATTTTAAAAGAAAATGTATAAACTCTTATGCAGCTTCCTGCTGCACACTCCCACATTCCTGGCAGAAAATGTAAGTAAACCTTCCCTTAAAATACTTACCAAATGTAAGTGAGCAATATATTAGGTGCTTAAGCCCCCAAACCACCTAAATAGTTTATTTGTATTAGTAAAGTATAAAGTGAGACACATGGTACACTGTCAGGGAGTTGTAGTAGACAATAAAATAGCGTATGTTTTTAATCAATTGCTTTTACTGGCTTCAGTAAAGCAGAGATAAGGCTGTTACCTCTTCATCATGTAGGCCACAGGTTTTTGGAGCAGCATTTCACAGAATGTGTCCAACGCAATACCGGTAAATACCAAAGAAAAGAGAATTCTCAGACAGAGCACAGAGGATTTTCAAGTTGGTAAAACTACTCCATATGATACCATAATGGTAGATATACGTCCTTATTCATTTTTCAAAATCCATGTATAATACCAGGAGGGAACCCTAATGTAAACGATTTGTCATTGTAGATTCATTGATTGTGACAAATGTACCACTCCTGCAGGGGATGTTGAGAGTAGGGAGGCTATGCATGTGTGGGGTCAGGGATTATGTGGGAACTCTCTGTGTTTTCTGCTCAATTTTGTGCTGGACCTAAACTGCTCAAACATATGAAGTCTACTTGCAAAAATGAGTGAGAGAGAGAAGGACATGGTCACATAAACGTGGAGATCGCTTTATACTGTATCTGCCTCTGAAAGATAGTCCTGAGTAGAAAGTTCCCTGGCTCACTGAAAAGGAGATGGGCCTTTTCCTTTTAAACCCAGTTCTCAGTCACTATAAATAAATGAACTCTTAAACAGTATGTTCTTGCATTTTTCAGATCCCCAAGGGAGGGGGAACAGGGAGCTGTGGACACAGCATGACTCTCATTCTCCGGCTCCTATGGACTCAGGAGTGGATTATTTCACTTTGGTCCCCACCAGAAATTGAGTAAATGACAAACAAAGAATATTTGGGTGCTCTCAAAGTACTAATAGCCTTCTCTTTATTATTCTGGATTATCATATGATTTTAAGAGGATAAATGTCATACTGTTCAAAAATTGGAGAAAGCAGCTAGAGTATTTCATTCTCTTCTGGATTTCCATTTCCTTGGCCTTGGTTTGATTATTGTAAGTTTCTTTTTTCATTAAAGCATAGTTAACATACAACATTATGTTAGTTTCAGATATGCAACATAGTTATTCAATATTTATGTACCCAATGAATTGATCATCACAGTAAGTCTAGATACCATCTGTCACCATACAGATATATGATAAGGGCAATATTTCCTATGCTGTACATGACATCACCATGGCTTATTTTATAACTGGAAGTCAGTACCTCTTATCTTCTTTATGATTTTTACCCCTTCCACTCTGGCAACCATCAGTTTATTCTCTGTATCTACGAGTCCATTTCTGTTTTGTTTTATTGTTCATTTATTTTGTTTTTAAAATTCACCTTCAAGTGAAATAATTCAGTATATGTCATTTTCTGATTTATTTCACTTAGCATAATACCTTCTAGGCCCATCCTATGGCTGATTATTATTTCATATGTGTACCTAATCTTTATCCATTCATCTATAGATGGACACTCAAGTTGCTTCCATATCTTGCCCATTGTAAATAATGCTACAATGATGTAGGAGTGCATAAATCTTTTTGAATTACTGTTTTTGTTTTCTTCAGATAGATGCCCAGAATTGGAAATGCTCAGTCATGTGGCAGTTCTATTTTTAATTTGTCGAGGAACCTCCATACAATGGTCCATAGTAATTGCACCAATTCACAAATTCAATAACAGTGCACAAGGGTTCCTTTTTCTCCACATTTTGCCACACTTATTTGTTATTTCTTTGATAATAGCCAATCTGGCAAGTGGGAAGTGATATCTAATTCTGGTTTTGATTTGGATTTCCCTGATGATTAGTGATGTTGAGCATATTTTCATGTATCTTTTGGGCATCTTCTGTCTTCTCTGGAAAAAGTTCTATTCAGACATTCTGATAAGTTTTTAATCAGGTTATTTAAGGTTTTTATATTAAATTGTATGGTTTCTTTCTGTATTTTGAATATTAACCCCATATTAGATTTATTACTTGTAAATATCTTCTCCCCTCAGTGGGTTGCCTTTTGCTTTCTTGATGGTTTTCTTCACCACACAAAAACTTTTTAATTTTCTGTAATTCCATTTGTTTATTTTTGCTCTTGCCTCGGGTGATGGGGTGTATCTAAAAGAACATTTCTAAGACTGATAACAAAATGTTTACTACCTACGTTTTCTTCTAGGAGTTTCATTGTTTCTAGTCTTACAATTAGGTGTCTAGTACAGCTTAAGGTTATTTTTCTATATGGTGTAAAAAGTGGTTCAATTTCTTTCTTGTCTTTTTTCTTTCTTGTTTGTTTGTTTACATGTATCTATCCAGTTTTCCCAACACCATTTATTAGAAAAACTGTCTTTTTCACATTGTATGTTCTTTCCTCCTTTGTGATAGATTAGTGAATGATATAAGCATGTGTTTATTTCTGGCTCTCTATTATGTTCAGTCAACATTTTTGTGCCATTCCCATGCTTTTTTGATTACTATAGCCTTATAAGATAGCTTGAAATCAGGGAGTGTAATATTTTCAACCTTGTTCTTCTATTTCAAGCTTGCTTTGGCTATTTGAGGTCTTTTGTAATTCCACACACATTTTAGAATTATTTGTTCTATTTCTTTTAAAATTGCTCTTGGGATTTTGATAGGGAATGCATTGAATCAGTAGATTTCTGAGTAGCATGGTCATTCTAATGATAGCAATTCTTCTAATTCATGAGTACACTATATCCTTCCATTTATTTGTATCATTTTTTTATCACTGTCTTACAGTTTTCAGAGTACAGGTTTTCATCTCCTTATTTAAAGTATTTCAGGTGTTTTATTCTTCTTAATTCAATTGGAAATGGGATTCTTTTCGTGATTTTTATATCTAGTAGTTTGTTATTAGCATAGAAACACAACTGATTTTCTGTATGTTAATTTTGTATCCTAAAACTTTATTGAATTCATTTAATAGTTGTACAGCTTTTTGTGGAATCTATCGGGTTTTCAACATGAAGTAAATAAGGAAGTACAACTGTCATATGTAAATAGTGACAGTTTTACTTCATTCTTTCTAATTGGGATGCCTTTTTGTTTCTTTACTTGTATGATTGCTGGGACTAGGATTTTTAATACTATCTTAAATAAAATGTAGTGAGAGTGGGTGTCCTTTTCTTGTTCCTGATCTTAGAGAAAAAACTTTCAGCTTTTACCATTGAGGATATTGTTTGCTGTAGGATTTTTATATGTGGTGTTTTTTTGTTGAGCTGTGTTCCCCCTATCCCTAATTTTCTGAGAGTTTTTATTACAAATGGATGATAAATTTTGAGAAATGCTTTTCTATATCTATTCAAATTATCATATTTATTTTTTGTTTTGTTGATGTGATATATCACATTAATTTATTTGCAGATATTAAACCATCCTTGCATTACTGAAATAAATCCCACTTGGGTCATGGTATATGATCTTTTCCTTATAGTGTTGAATTTGCTCTGCTTGAGAGTTGCTACATCAGAGGTCCTGGATAGACTACCTCTGCCCCTCCTACCCATCTCAATGTTTCTTTTTCTTTATTCCTCAATTGTGGAGAAGCTATTTTGCTTGTCTACAGGCTTTTCTCAGAGATAGATGCTTGGTGTATACACAAGAGTAAGTGACCCCAGAATCTTTCTACTTTGCCATTTTGACCCTACCTCCCACTTGGACTTTTATTTAAAATTTTCATAATGTATTTATTGTAGCTACTCCCAAAATTCTCAAAAAAATAATTTTATATAAAAAGTGAAAAGCTTCAGATAACAGGCTTAATTATTCTAATAACTTTGATTTTGCTCCTTATATGTAATGTGCAAATTTATAGGTAGAGAGTGAAAGATATTGATGGCATACTAGGGAAAAAGAAGAATACTTCTGCCCCAGGACTCTGTAGCCTTTACAATATGTTTTAGCTTAGCTAAACACTAGAGAAGTCTTACGGTCAAAATAATTTCCCATGTGTACTGAATTTTTGTTACCTCAGAATACTTTTGAATAATAACTATCAATGTCCTACAAGACCTACGGTCCTAAGAAGAGTTTGGTAAATGTTACTGTAGAAATTATATTTGGTCTGATTGACTGTAAATAAACTGATTCATTGTATCAATTGACTTGTATCTACATGATTTATTTTTTTAATAAATGTTATTGATTTTTTACAGAGAGGAAAGGAGAGGAATAGACAGTTAGAAACATCGATGAGAGAGAAATATTGATCAGCTGCCTCCTGCAAACCTCCTGCTGGGGATGTGCCCACAACCAAGGTACATACCCTTGGCCAGAACTGAATCTGGGACCCTTCAGGCCAACACTTTACCCACTGAGCCAAACCAGCCAGGACTACTTGATCTACTTTTATGTTTTTTAAAAATTTCCCCCAAATATAGAATATTAGTCAAACAAACATTAGAAATATTTTAGTTCAACTCCAATTTTATGTGTATAACTAGAAGTTTCACAGTGTGCTCAAAGCCACATAGAAGAGGAATGACTTGGTGATAACTAGATCCCTGGTCACTAATGCTCTTTCTTTAAAACCTTCACCTCAACATGGCATGCAAATATCTTATGGGTTGAACTGTGGCCCCCCAAAATCGATGCACTGAAGACCTAACCCCTAATACTTCAGAATGTGACTATATTTGGAGATAGGATCTATTAAGGGATAATTAAGTTAATATGAGGCTGTGAGACTGAGCCCTAATACAATATAACTGATGTCCTTTTAAGAAGACAAAATTTGAACAAATAAGAGAAGGCACCAGGAATGCATGCACCTGGAGGGAAGATTGTATGAAGATGAGGCCATGTGCAAGCCAAGGGAAGATGCCTCAGAAGAAACCAAATCTGTTGAAACCTTGGTCTTGGAGCTATCAGAACTTTGAAAAACTTTATTTCTGTTAAGTCATCCCTCACAGACTAATACAGTCCTTCCACTCTTGATGCCCTATTCTTTCAACCTTATTTTCCTCTTTAATCCCAGCATAAAATGTTTGTTTCAACTGTAGTTCATTTCTTGAACATTTCTGCCTCTGTCCTTCCCACAAGGTTATTTCTTCATCTGGAGGAATGTCATTTATTTCTTCCTTTGTGTGTTACCTAATTCTACAAAGTGAAGCCCCACTTCTGAAATACCATCCCTGACCAGACCAGTTCATGGTATTCATTCTTCTGCTAAACTCCTAAAACACTACAACACATGAATTTTTATATCATCCTTTTTATACAATTACTTATTACTGGTCATCTTCACATAATTGTGAGTTTGTCTCCCAAACTAGTTCTTCAAATACCAGTTCTTTGGTATCTACGCAGTGGTTCATCTTTGAACAAAACGGGCTCATTTTTCTGAACTTCTACAAACATTACCTGGGAAATATTGTTTCTAAGATATATACAGAAACATTAGTTCAATTCTAATGAAATTCAGTAATTATTTCAATGTTTAATGGTCACAACATAAAAGCAATGTCATAAAAGTAGGCATATTTGGTCTGCTCTCTAGATATAATGACAAATGACTAGCATTATTGTGTGGTTATGCATGAAATCATTGAACATTATATCCAAGGCCAAATTGTTAGAACAAACTGCCAGTTTAAAAATAGATAGTCCCTGGTCACTTCTGCTTATATTTCCTCATTCTTGACTTTTATTTCCTCCAGTAGATTCATTCTATCATTGTAGTGTTTTGCTCTCTTATGCATCTTCCTTCTCTGTGATGATGTTTGGTGTTAAAATATCAATCTAAATTGCAGTGTATGTTTGGGTTAAAACAGGCAATAAGCTGCTTAGCTGTATTTGTGTCAAGATCACTCAACTTGTTGAGTAGTTGTAAGATTTAGACTTCTAATAATTATCACTTTGGGGGATGAAAGGAGAGGACAAAGAATAACTTCAAAGAAAGTGAGCTTTAAATAGTTTAATTAAGCTACTCCTATTCAATTATGATGAATCAGGAGTTGTTTCAGTCAATGTCCTGTCAAATCAGATACCAGCAAATTTACGGATAGAGTTTCTGAGGGAATCACTTTAAAAACTACATCTGAATATGCCCAGAAGCTGTCAATATTTAACTCTGCATCCAATACTTTTCTTCTCTCTTAAAAGTAAAATCTTATCTTCATTTTTTAAAGATAAAAAGAGCCTAACAAATTTTCAGACAAAATAGCAATGTCAGAAAAGAAATAATTTATTTTTTCCAGAGGTCTCTGTGAAAAGCATTAGAAAAAAAGAGGCAATCTTATTAGGATTCAAAACAAGCAAATACGCATCTTTTTCTCAATACCTTGGTTCTACAGTTTCTTTGGCTATTGTAACAAAATGTCAGTGATCCTTAATTATTTTAGTTTTGTCAAATGTAACTCTCAAAAGCCTATTGTACTGTGCCACCACTATCCTCCAAACCAACTGGAAACTTTCCATTTGAGTAGATATGATCCTAGAACAAAACATTCTTTCGGTGAGTATAGTGCTTAGGCTCTAATTTGTCCTAAAGAATATCAGATAAACTGACTCACTCAGTGTCACCTCCTCCTCTCAAATTTTAATTTACTATATGTAAGCCACTAAAATAATTTGGCATGAGAACCTTCAGGCTGGCAAAGCCTCAAGTAATTGAGTAATCAATGTGCTATTGTGTTATGTTAACATTCTAGCCAAAAATAAAGGCCGAGAAAAGATAAGCCCTGAAGGTTATATGTGGTGATCTGATGGGAGGGTGAAAATTCTGATACTTTTAGTCACACTGGCCTGCCTTTTATTTTAGAACATTTATTTCCCTGGAGAAGGGCCGTTATAATAAAGATTATATACCTTCACTTTTCCAAGATGGTGGCACTCCAAATAGATGCTAGGGGACAAATAAAATATAGAAATTTAAAGGTGACTTGGCAAGCAGAACTCTTAATTGAATATTCTTATGACTATGCTGAATGTCAGCAATAACTATGTGTGGAAGGAAAGGTAGAACATAAGCAACTAAAAATTGACATTTTAAAAGTTCACGGTAGGTTCGCGAAGTCCTCCTTTAACTAAGAAATGACGCTTTGAAATTCCTGGGACACTTCAAGGGGCTCAAATGGAGGGGCAATTTCATAATATCTAAGGCAAGAAAAATGTCCTTCCACACTTTTATCCCCTAGTTCCTAAAATTACTCATAGTCAGTTCTGTACTTGTCATTACTCTAAACAGAACACAGGTATATAATAACCACCTCAATAAACAAGGAACAGGCAGTAACCTCAACAGGCTACAGAATACTGGAAGAGACAATGATGCACCTGATAAAATAGTTATACATTAAACCAATAGTTCTCAATACTGCAACTTCATAACTGTAATTTTGCCACTGTTAATGAATTGTATTATAAATATCTGTGTGTTCCAAAGGTCTTAGGCTACCCTGCTAGTGCTTCTCAAGCTGTGGATCATGACCCACAGGTTGAAAACCACTGCTGTAGAGCCTAAGACCATTGGAACACACAGATATTTACATTACGATTCATTAACAGTAGCAAAATATAGTTATGAAGTAGCAACAAAAATAATTTTATGGTTGGTGGTCACCACAACATGAGGAACTTTATTAAAGGGTTGCAGCTTTAGAAAGGTTGAGAACCACTGCATTAAACAATATTTTATATATTACTAGAGGCCCAGTGCACAAAAATTCATGCACTGGGGGGTGTCTGCCCCCTCTCACAGTCCAGGAGCCCTCAAGCTTTTAACTACAATTTGTTTAGCAGAATGTGGTAGCTTAAGAACAATAAAACAAAACAAAATATTCAAGCTTATTAACTATGAAACCTGCATTTTAAATTTAATTTTGAAGTTACAAAAATCTTTCCAGAGGGCACATTGATTACTTTTCTCTGTCACTGAATGTTCGCATGAGGCTAGAGGTACATTTTACTCATATTTAAACGTAAATAATGTATAGAGGGGAGAGGATTATAAAGGAGGCCTGCCAGGAAAGTGGGTAAACTTGTATTTTTACATACTAAAATCAAATAATCTACTAATAAAAGGGTAATATGCAAATTAGACTGGGTAGACCCCATGTCTTCCGGACATCCTTCCAGACAAAACTGCAGCAGCTGTGAGGGCCGAGGGCCTACAGCTATAGTCTGGCCTCCCTTTAGGGAAGCGACTGGGATGATCATGGGAAGGCACCACCCCCATCACTCTTCTGCTGCTGCCACTGCCAGCTGCCACGGTTGTGGTTGCTGGCCTTCAGCCCTTGCTTGTTAGCACTGGCCCTTTCCCCCGCCTACTGGTGAGTGGGGGGTGATCTGGGGCCAGGCCAGCTGGGAGAGGGGCTGTAGAAGATTGAGGCACAGCAGGTCGCACCCAGTCGAGCATCTGTGGAGGTATGGTACTGGGACCGAGCCTGCACTGCTGCCTCTGTGGCTGCCTCTGTGGAAGGGGCAGCACTGGGACCAGGACTGCGCAGCCCCCTCACCCAAACAGCCTCTGCAGAAGAGGCCGTGGTGCTGGATCAGTCTGTGCCACTGCCAGGACTGGGCTGCCACCCCTCCCACACCACTGCTTCTCCTGAGCTGTAGGCCCTCGGCCCTCACAGCTGCTGCAGTTTTGTCTGGAAGGATGTCCGGAAGACATGGGGTCTACCCAGTCTAATTTGCATATTACCCTTTTATTAGTAGATTATTTGATTTTAGTATGTAAAAATACAAGTTTACCCACTTTCCTGGCAAGCCTCCTTTATAATCCTCTCCCCTCTATACGTTATTTATGTTTAAATATGAGTAAAATGTACCTCTAGCCTCATGCGAACATTCAGTGACAGAGAAAAGTTATCAATGTGCCCTCTGGAAAGATTTTTGTAACTTCAAAATTAAATTTAAAATGCAGGTTTCATAGTTAATAAGCTTGAATATTTTGTTTTGTTTTATTGTTCTTAAGCTACCACATTCTGCTAAACAAATTGTAGTTAAAAGCTTGATGCTTTGTGAGCATTTTTAATTTAGTTCTCATCACAGTCTCTGTAGGAAGTACTACCACTAGCTCTACAAAGCAAGACTTAAAGAGGTCAGGTAATGAGCTACTAAATATATTCAGAACTGAAACATAGAGTTTTCTGACTTTAAAGTTATAGAGCAAGGGAGCATATGAGAGATAGTGAGGGATAGAGGAGTGTGGCGAGGTTGCCACTAAAAGCAGCTACACCAATTTGCTGCCATTAAGAAGTGAGACAACAGCCAAAACCGGTTTGGCTCAGTGGATAGAGCATCAGCCTGAGGACTGAAAGGTCCCAGGTTCGATTCTGGTCAAGGGCATGTGCATTGGTTGCAGGCGCATCCCCAGTAGGGGGCATGCAGGAGGCAGCTGATCAATGTCTCTCTCTCATCGATGTTTCTGGCTTTCTATCCCTCTCCCTTCCTCTCTGTGAAAAATCAATAAAATATATTTTTTTAAAAAGTGAGACAATAGAATTACCAGACAAGATAGCAATCTAAGGTAATTTAAGACAAACCAAATAGTGACTCTGGGTCATGCAGAACATTTATTTTCATTGCAGTGAGCTCTCTTTAATAAGTCAAGGGAGTGAACAATACATTTTAGATATATTTCTATGAGAAATAAAATACAGTCCACTGTTTAAATGGGTAAATTTTAGTTATTTGGGAATGGAGCTAGTCCTAGGCAAAATAATAAAATGTAAAACTTATCTATAAGTTATTGCCCCTATTTTTTATCCATGGTCCATGGTCTACTCTGTGATAATTAGTTAATAGGAAAAGATGCTATTAATCACTTAAGACTTAAGAACCACAGACATTAACAATTTTTTTCCAAGAATACTCACATTGTAAATCTTAGAGTTAGTAATGAAATAGAAAAATCTTTGGGGGCCCAGCCATCGCCCCATGATCACCCCACAAAGGGAGGCCCAGACTACTTGGCCAGTAGTTTTGTGCAGGTGGGGGGCATCCTTCAGCAGGGTGATCAATTGTGTACCTGCTGGACTGCGAGGGGTCACTGACTGGGCTGAAAGACAACCCTGCTGTGTGCACGAATTTCATGCATCAGGCCTCTAGTCCTATATAATAAAAGTCTAATATGCTAAGTGTCTAGTCATCTGGTGACCGGTCGACTGTTCAATCAATCAAAGTGTCATCTGCTAATGATATGCTAAGACTGCTCAACACTCGCTACTATGTGCACTGACCACCAGGGGGCAGATACTCTGACTGGTAAATTAGCTTGCTGCTGGAGTCTGACTGATCAGGACTGAGTGATATGGGCTAGGTACACCCTAGAGCCCTCCCATGGTCCCTTTTAGGCCCTGATTCTGCACCAGTGGGGTCCCTTGGCCTGGCCTGCACCCTCTCACAATCCAGGAATCCTCAGGGGATGTCAGAGAGCCGGTTTCATCCCATAGTCTACTCTTCTTGGGAGGGTGCCAGATGCAGGGCTTATGTCTGGCTAGTGTTCCGGCAGCAGCACAAGCAACTCCCAATTGGGACTAATTGGGTGCTAGCCCATGGCAGGCACAGTGGGGCCAGGATGAGTGGGAGTGGCAGGTAGGAGCTGCAGGCAGCATTGAACTGTGGGTTTTAGCCCAATCCCTACAGGCTACCCTGAGGAACCCCATCTGTACACAAATTTATGCACTGGACCTCTAGTATATGAATAACAGGAAACACATTTGCAGAAATCTATATTAATACAAGAGAAAGATGTAAATTGACCATACCTATGTGACACCCACCAGCTAATAAGGAGTAAGTATGCAAATTAACCCAACGAAGATGATGGATTAATTTGCATGCTCAGGCTCTGAGCTGCGGGGGCAAGATGCTTGTGTTGTCACCATGGCGACTATGCAAGTGTTCTACACCACCCCAGCTGCTCTGGATCTCTGGGCAACATGGGAAGGAGGATAGGTGGCTCTGGGCTGGAGCAAAGGTGGTGCCAGCAGCCAGGGGAAGGAAGGCCCATTCTTGCATGAATCTTCATGCATCGGGCCTCTCGTAGATATTATAAGCATTTGCTAGTGTGAATTTCCAAGGAGAATAATACTGGAGGAATTATTTTACGGAAATGAACAAAACTTTAGTTACGGATACATTTTTCCAGCTGTCTATTTATGCATTAAAAAAAATCTCAAAGTTAATGGCTTAAACATCAAAAACATTTATTTTCCTCATAAATGTTCAACTCGATCTGGGCTTGGAAAGAGAAAGCTGGTCCCTGATCCACTCTGCTGAGGTGATTTGAAGACAGTGAGGCCTATAAGCATCTAAAGGCTGGTTCACTCATGTCTCACAGTTGATACTGGCTATCAGCTGAGACCTTCAATGGACCTGTTGATGGAAACGTATCCACGACCCTCTATGTAACCTGGTCTTCCTCACAAGGTGGATAGTAACCCAAGTGAGAGGCAGGTGGAAACTATATAATTTTAGATCTAGTCTTGGAATAGTATCAAATCTCTTACATTCTTTTGGTCAAAGCAGAAATATTGCTTTCAAGTTGAAAGGAAGAGATAATTGAGAGAGGAAGGGAAAGAGAGAGAAATAGAACATCAATGATGAGACAGAATCATTGACCTGCTCTGTCTCCCATTCCACCTACAGGGGTTCAAGCCTGCAACCTGGGCATGTGCCCTGACTGAAATTGAACTGTGATCTCCTGGTTCACAGATCAATGCTCAACCACTGAGCCATGTTGGCCACACTAAACTTCTGATCTTTATGGGGCAAGAATTAAAAGACCATATGAGACCAGAAATATTACTGTGAATATCACTGAAAATGCAATCTAATACAAATGTTTTATTCTCTATCCACAAAATATGTAATGAAAATGACATTCACAAAATAGGAGCCTAACAATTTTTTTTAATGGTTTCAACAGCGAAGACAAAACTTATCTTCTTTGGTTAGTTTAGGACTTATCAATTAGCTTAGTATATTAGAATTTCCAATTTACTAATATGATATTTTAAGCTTCATTTGAGCTGGAAATGAATCTTTTTTTCAATTACTTTTATCTCTAAAACTTGCTGTGATCCTGACTTTTTTGTAATGTCTAATTAATATTTGCTGAGTAAATGATTATACAGGTATATATGAAGACTAGAGGCCTGGTGCACGAAATTTGTGCACAGGTGGGATATTCCTCTGCCCAGCCTGCACCTCTCCAATCTGGGACCTCTTGAGGGATGTCTAACTCCCCATTTAAGCCCAATCCCGGGCATTTGGGCATCCCTCTCACAATACAGGACTGCTCGCTCCCAACTGCTCACTTGCCTGTCTTCCTGATTGTACCTAATCACTTCTGCCTGCCAGCCTGAATGATGCCTAACTGCTTTCCTGCCAGTTTGTTTGCCCCTAACTGCCCTCCCCTGCAGGTCTTGTCACCCCCAGCTGCTCTCCACTGCAGGCCTCCCCGACTGCCCTCCCTTGCAGGCCTAGTTCCTCCCAGCTGTTCTTCCTTGCTGGCCATCTTGTGGAGTGATGGTCAATTTGCATATTACTCTTTTATTAGGATAATATTATTAGGATAATATTATAAATTGCTACCTTCTATATAACTGACTTCCATAGTGAGAACACATAAATGTATTTTAGAACCCTATGCAGTTCTGACATCAATGCACTTTCTAGTATGTGCCCCATTCAGATATTATGATAATTGAAAATATTAGAGAATTATAATCTTGAAGGAGAGATTGTCAATAGCAATTTATGTTAAATACATAGTCATTTTAGTTCAAGGATAACTAGTAGGCATGAATAACAGAAAACTTTGATCTACAAAAGGGGTTTTTTTATTTTTATACTTTTAGAAGAGAAAGTCTTATCATTATAAAGCAGCTAACTCATATTTGGATTCCCTCCCCCATGATATAATTCATAACTTATTTTATGGACATTTTCAAAATGTAAAATGGACAAAGAAAATAAGGTCAATGTGATATATGAAGAAGCAAAATAAACAGCACAAGAAAATATCAACATTTCTTTAGCAATCAATCACTAGGGAGATGTCAGAAAGCATGAGGTCATCCTTAACTGACAGTTCAATGGAAATAGATCATTTAAGTAAGGAAAGCAGTCTTACCAAATTCAATACGCCTATCAACAATTGCTTGAGTATGTCACAAAATTGAAAGACAGCTGCATAAAATAAATACATAATAGAAAAACTACAGCATGAAAATTAAAATTCTGGTTTTTCAAAGTGGTTTTGGACTGAATCTTCAATCAGATTTAGCAAACTGAACTTTTAATAAACTCTCATTTTACTTTTCAAAGTAAAAATTTGTCTTTAAATGCAAGAAACCTTCTTAGCATAAACTCCTTAGAAGAAGACTCTTTTTGAAGGGAGAGAAAAATATTTTTACTGTAAGAACTACAAAATACATATTAACAAAAAGTGATTTAGATATGAACAATATATAAATTAATGTTTTTTCTGCCATAGGTGTACAAATACTATTGGCCCTTAAATGGCCATGAGAAAAAGAGATAAACTACAATTCTCCCAACCATTTAAATGAATACTAGTTATAATAATATTCACAGTAATAGAACTTATTCTTCTTTTATCATGATATAATATCTATATGTAAAAAGCCAATGTCCGCCAAAACCGGTTTGGCTCAGTGGATAGAGCATCGGCCTGTGGATTGAAGGGTCCCAGGTTCGATTCCAGTCAAGGGCATGTACTTTGGTTGTGGGGACATCTCCAGTGGGGAGTGTGCAGGAAGCAGCTGATCGATGTCTCTCTCTCTCTCATCGATGTTTCTAGCTCTCTATCACTTTCTCTTCCTCTCTATAAAAAATCAATAAAATATATTTAAAAAAAATGCCAATGTCCATAACAACCAGAACAACTGATGACCATTCACTATGAGGTCCACTGTGGCCAACAAACTGGCCTGATCAGAGAGTGGGGACAGCTGGCCAACCTCCTGTGCCCCCTCCCCCTGGCCAACTCGCCCCTGATTGGTCTACCCCACCATGATAGGCCCGCAGCCACTCCCCCTGGCTAGCCCCAACTCTGATCACCCCTAACCCCAATCAGGGGCAGGGCCTGCCCGTGACCCCTCCCCCCAACCAGCCCAGCCCTTATCTGGCCCTGATCAGGGAAAGTCAGCTGGTCAACCTCCCACCATCTCCTCCTGACAGGTCTAGCTCTGATCTGCCCCAATTGGGCTGGGCCAGCTAGACCCCACCCCTGTATGAATTCATGCACTGGGCCTCTAGTAATAAATATTCAAGAAGAGAGAATACCTATTAATTGAATAATTCTATCAAGAAATTAGTAAAAAAAATAAGGTTTGGATTTAAGTGATAGATGAGTCTTCTGTGAGTTTAAACAGAGAAAGAATGGAGGACAGGATGATTCTAAAATCTTTACTGTTCATTAAAGAATACTACCTCTTCAGTTTATTATATCTGAAAAATTGGTGAGCAGAGATAGAAACAATATATTTGAAGTAGTCTTACAAATCTTTACTTCAATATATATGTAATCAATTATTAATCTGACTTTTCCTGTACCTTTAGAATTGCATCCAATACTATCACAAGTATTCTAAAGAGAGATTTCAGAAAGATTTACTAAATTAAATAGATACCATCAACCCCAAAGACACCTCTCACAATGTTGTCAGAGATAGCTGGTCACCAGATGGGAGTAGGATTAAGGGCTAGGTGGAAAAAATGAAAGCATTGAAAAGTACAAATTTCTACTTATAAAAAACTAGAGGCCCAATGCATAAAACTTGTGCACTTGAGGGGTGGGTCCTTCAGCCCAAATTATGAGAGGGCACAGGCCAGGCCAAGGGACCCCACTGCTGCATGATAGGGGCTGAGGATATACATGGAGGTTGGCCAGCTGGGGAGGGACAATGGGAGAGCTCCAGAGCATGTCCAACCATATTACTCAGTTCTGATTGGCCAGACCCCAGCAGCAAGCTAACTAACTGGACAGAGCATCTGCCCCTGATGGTCAGTTCATGTCATAGCAAGCAGTTGAGTGACTTTAGCATACATTAGCATATTATGATTTAATTGGTTGAATGGACAACTGGACACTTTGTATATTAGGCTTTTATATAGTATAGGATAGTCACAGGCATGTAAAGTACAGCATAGGGAATATAACCAATAATATTGTCATAACTATTTATGGTGTCAGATAGGCTTATTAGGGTGATCAGTTAGTAAGCTATATAAATGTCTAAGCACTATGTTGTACACCTGAAACTAATATAATATTGTATGTCAAATGTAATTGAAAAAAAATACTGAACTACCAAGGGAAATAGAGATAGACTCATAGATGAAAAATAGGCAGACAGCTCTGGTGGAAGAGGAGGGGGATGTTGGGATGGGGTGGAGGGCTTAAGCAAAAGAGAAAAAAAGAGAGAACTAATGGGCATGGACAGCAGCAGTGTGGTGATTTTGGAGGAAGTAGGGTGAAGGTAGAGGACATAGAGGGATAAATGGTTATGGAAAAATTAAATTAAAAAAATAAAAAGAAAAAATATTTAGATTCTATAAAATGAATTAAAAAAAGACACAGGCTTATGAACAGAGTTGCAGGAAGTATAGATATCCTAGTAAAATTGTACATCTTCTCTTTACTAAATGAGGACTAAAAAATCCTCTTCTCATCCAAATAAGAAGGCTCTCAGAGAACCACTTATAGAGATTGGGGTCCACACAAGAAGACAAGATGGCATTCCATTTTCAGATAGACATTTACATATAACCCTCTTGGTCATTTGTGAAGGAGGGGACAGCAATGAGACAGCCAACATTCAAACTGTTGGGCATGGTAAGAAAGTGGGAGTTTTCCATGAGCCAGAGAAGCAGCCTCTCCAGAAGCTGATTCTGCAGCAAGAGCAATGACATTCTGCTAGGAGAAAGCTAGTGGAACATATAAAGAGAATGGCTTCCTCGTTATGAAACTTCAGTGAGAAAACCTCTTCCAAAATCTCCAATGATCTCACACAAGTTTTACATGAAAAAGTCACCATTTAAATGCCAAAAAAACCCATCTCATTGAAAACCAAGAGAATTATGAGGGCACTAATTAGATAAAAAGATTTTGGCCCATTTCCCCATCTCTGATCCTTTAAAGGGGCAGGAGAAGAGTAAAAGAGCTAATTAGGTCTTTTTTCACACCAAGACCATCAGCCTGAAAGTTAGCTATCATCCTACAGAGAGAAGGATATGAATGTAAACTGTAATTTGAACTGGACTGAATTGTTTTTTGTTTTTTTATTAAAAGTGATCAGAAAGTAATAGGATCTACTTACATGTAATTAAAACAGAATATTTACATAGCACATTTGAAGGCAAGCATTAGAATTTTTAAAAATTATATAAATACCGTCATCTACTTTCAAACATTTAAGAAATTACTTATATGCACAATATTAGCCAGAATATTAGTATAATCTGATAATATTTCTTTGATTATATCCTCTAAACATGTTTTGGTAAAGATGCAAAGTAATTTCCTTAATACCAAACTTTAAAAATGTGTAAAATTTCCCTCCCTTGATCTTGACTTCATCCCTTATTAATTTTACTAAAATCTAAATCTCTTTGGGCTAATTCACACTTAAGTCTTTAATATCCCTTAGTATTTACTTATGTAGTCACATTTGTCTCAAGTTTATCGTTTCAAGTTTGAGTTAGTCCAAGTCAATGTTCACATAATTCATTGTCTTCATTTCTTATTCTTAGGTGAACAATACAAATTTTATCCTTTCTAACTTAAAAAGTCCTATATTTGAAGCTCCTGTCACACATATAAAAGGCTCCAAGATTCACATTGTATTTTAATTAAATCTATCAAAAGCAACACAGTTTTTGTCAGTAATAGAAGAGAGCTCCTGAAAATTTCCTTTTTTCTTTTAATTGGGATAAAATTTATTTTAAAATCAAGGATTATTTCTGCACATTATCACACTTACAAGATTCAATAGCGTTTTTTTAAAGATCCTTATAAATTTAATTTGAAGGTTGACTGGAATATGTCTGCTACGTGTTTTTATTTTTATTGTTGTCACTATTACAGATGTCCCCCAATTTATCTCCCTTTGCCTCCCTCCATCCAGCCCCTTTCTCCTTCCCTTCTCCCCTCAACCCCTCCCCCCATGCCTTCACTACATTGTTTCTTATCTGTGTCCATGGACTATGCATAGATCATCTTTGGCTAATCTCTTCCAGTCTCCCTAACCCTCTTTCCCTCTGAAATCTGTTAGTCTGTTTATGTATCCATGCCTCTGGTTCCAATTTGTTCATAAGTTTATTTTGATCTTTAGATTTCACATATAAATGAGATAATATTGTATATCTTTCTCTGACTGGCTTATTTCACTTAGCATAATAATTCCATTGTGTAGATGTACTACAGTTTTCTAATACACTTATCTGCTGATGGGCACTTAGGCTGTTTTCAGATCTTAGCTATTGTAAATAATGCTGCTATGAACATAGGGATGCATATATCCTTTCTGATTGATGTTTTGGGATTCTTAGGCTGTATCCCCAGAAGTAAAATTTCTGGGTCAAATGGGAGTTCCATTTTTAATTTTTTAAGGAAATTCCATATTGTTTTTCACCATGGCTGTACCAGTTTGCATTCCCACCAACAGTGTAGGGTTTTCTTTCCTCTACCTCCTCACTAAAAATGCTCATTTTAACATGTAGTATTAAATTTATTACAGGCACTTAGCTAATAACTCATTTATAGCTTAAGTAAGTAAATTCAATTTTCTATTAAAGAAAGAAAATTTTTATTGGCTGAGTGAACAAATACAATATATAATTATAAGTTTTCTGACCATCACAAACTTCATCTATACATATTATTTTCCTAGGACATTAACCAAAATAATTCATTGTGAAATAGTTGAATATCTTGGGCTTTTATCTCCTTAGCAAGCATAAAGAGAAAAGCTTACATAATTATGATAAGAAATGAAATACATAGAGATTTTTACTTAAGTAACTATTTCTATTGGCTGTCTTTCTAACATGACTCTTAATTACAAAACCATTATAATCACAACAAATGTAAATATTTTCTTATCTTACTCAAAAGGGGAGTTTCATATATTACTTAAGTACTTATGACATGAGAGGAAAATAAAGTCAAAATTCTTTTCTTTTCTAGGACTTTTATCCAATTCTGATGTAACATACTTTTTTACAAGTAAGGTCAAAGTAAAGCCTATAGTTTCTAATATCTACTAAGAAAAGCTGTACTTTCCCTAAATTATCTTTAGTTATGACAACCAGAAATTCCACAGATCGCTATTTCAGCAGTTTAGGGCAATGTAGCA
Organism: Lasiurus cinereus; assembly: GCA_011751065.1. Lineage (NCBI taxonomy): Eukaryota > Metazoa > Chordata > Mammalia > Chiroptera > Vespertilionidae > Lasiurus > Lasiurus cinereus. The sequence continues at coordinate 15,416,454 of JAAGEH010000005.1, read as the reverse complement.
TAAGGACTTTCTTGTTTTGTTTTCAGTATCCTTCTTAGAGCAAATATTTCTTGATCCCATTTAATATCACACTGAGAAAATATCATCTAAGTAAGAAGTCTTTTAGATGCTTTTAGATGCTTTCCTATGTCAAAAGCTAAAGCCCAAAGTCACTAATTCAATATTTTTGAAAATATTCACTGTTTACTATATGCAAAGACATATGCTAAGGATTCCAAGAGGAACAAGCTAAGTCGCTGCAATGAAAATATTCAGAATTGTGCTACATAGTGTTTTATAGCAACACTAAATTATCCTATATAATAAAAGACTAATATGCAAATCGACCAAAAAGCAGAACAACTGGTCATTATGATGTGCACTGACCACCGGGAGCCAGATATTCAATGCAGGAGCTTCCCCCTGGTGGTCAGTGCACTCCCACAAGAGGAGCACCACTCAGTCAGAAGCCAGAGCCTCTCACATCTCCATGGCAGCACTAAAGATGCCCAACTGCTGGCTTAGACTTGCTCTCTGGAGAGGGGAGCAGGCCTAAACCATCAGTCAGACATCCCCTGAGGGTTCCCAAACTTCGAGAAGCAACAGGCTGGGCTGAGAGATGCTCCACTCCAAGTGCATGAATCTCATGTACCATGCCTCTAGTTAAAAATAAAGCAGATTTCCTTAAAACTATAGTGGTGATTCTTTTCTTAAATTTTCTATACTTTTAAAAAATAGGCCAAAGCAGAGGTCAAAGAATTCTATACTTTCAGTGTTTTAAAAGGCTTGATAAAAATTGGTAATTTTTGGAGGTATTTGATAAATTTTAATTCTTTACTTCTAGTTTGAAAACGTTAGGATACAGTGAAAAGTATGAGTTATTAGCAAGTCTTAGTTAATAAGAACTTTCCATTAACCAAAATATGCTTTAACTTATATTATACCAGGGAAATGGAGATTCATCATACTATCAGGAAACTCAGCTTCTAAAAGTAATTTACTGTTTAATTTTGAGAAAATACATGATATATACACTAATATTAAATTAGAAAATTTAAAATATATTACTCAAATTTGTTTCTTGTTGAAATTATTAATTTTTCTAGAAAAAATGTGTATTTAGTTTTTCTCTTTATATTTGGTGGAGCATTGCATTCTTATTTCTGTATTATATTTTGCAGGCTAATATAAAAATCTATTTTTTAATTCCATATTATCAAATTCATTCATTCAATATCTATTCCCAGCATTCTATCACTTCCAAATATTTAAACTACAGAGGTAAGTATTGACTCTCTTTTGACTAAAATCAAAAGCCTCAATCTTTTCAGCAGCAGTCCATAATTATCTACTATTTGTCATTCTCTCTCTCTCTCTCACCTTCTTCACACACCTAATTGTCTCATACACTCACTCACCAAGAACAAAGAAAACATTTGTAAGACAAGGAAAGGCTACATAGTTAATACAGGAACACAGAAATGAAAAGAATAGACAGGAAAAAAGCAGTAGTTACTCAGGTAAAATATAGAAAGTAAAATCTAGAGGATGAGAGATGCAAAAATGACTAACTGAAGGAGAGACAATGAGAGAACTCTTGACTAAGTTGCTGTAGAATCTTTGTTAGCATTAGTCTTTCTCCTCCATTGATCATTTGAGGGAGAGCCTGTATTAAGTTAACTTCAAGCCACAAAGCACTTCATTGTAATACATTCATCATGTACTTAATAATAGTCTTAATTACTTTTTAAAAACCTGCATTTCTTTATAAATCCAAATATGTTTGTTGATAGAGCTATGAAATGAATTAAGTATATGTAATTATATTGTGACATGTACAATTGATTTTAAGGAATACATTTACTATGTGCATAATTGCAGGCTTGGTTCTAGTTATATCATGTCATGTGAGCACAACTAAGCAAATTGCCGTGGTCACTAGTTTTCATGAGAGTTAATCTATATTTGGTTAAATGTATTGAACTATAAGGGTTTTCTTTTTAAAGTTTAAACATGTTCCTAATCTGTTCTTAATTTTCTGCCATTTAGTTTTACAAGGAGCAGTATTATAGAATGTAGTACCACTCATTTCTAAAATGGCATAAAACTGCATGTACAGTAATTGAGTTAGATCCTGTATAAAATCCATCTTTTGCTCATTTCTTTTGTAATAGAGGTTTATGCCTACAGTTTAAAAGAAATCCAACAAATGTTTTAGTGTCCAAATAAAAAACAAAAAAACATAAACATTCAATTTTAGGAAGAAATGCTTGTTTAAAGTAATACTATGAGAATACATTAATATATTTCATAAGTCTAAATATGTATTCAGGGTCTGATTTTTTTTCTAGCTTTCTTTTTAAAATGAAGAATCACATAATATTTTTTTCATCTGCCAGAACAAAGGAAAGATCAACACAGACATAATAGTTACTAATTTCATTTGTTTATAGGAGTGCTAGTGATAGAAATAGACTTCTCCAAAGACAAAGAGGGACAAAAAGAAAATATTTGATTATGGAAAATACTTTGACCTCAGAGTGAGGTGAAAAGCATCCCAGACCTGCTCTACCACCAACACTCTTGGTCAGTTTCACCTCTGAACTGATGGGATAAATCAAAGACTTTTAAACTGTGTTCCGGATTGGCTGCAGTTTTATTCTAGTTTAATTTACTAGCTTAATATGTATGCAACTGTGATAAATACGCATAACATAAAATTTACTATCCTAACCATTTTTAATTACACAGTGCGGTAGTATTAAGTATATTCATATTGCTGTACAATCAATCTCCAGAACTTTTTCATCTTGCAAAGCCGAAATTCTGTACCCATTAAACATCTCCCCAGTCCCCCATTCCCCAACTCCTGATAGCCACCAATCTAATTTCTGTTTCTATAAGTATAACTACTCTGGATATCTTGTATATGTGAAATCATATAGCATTTGTTCTTGAGTTGATTGGCTTATTTCACTTAGCATAATAGCCACACGTTTCATTCATGTTGTAGCATATGTCATAATAACATTTTTTTTCTCAGGGTGAATGATATTTCATTGTATGTATATACTGCCTTTCGGTAGTTCATTCATCCTTTAACAAACATTTGGGTCGCTTTTACCTTTTGACTACTGTGAATAATACTGTGAATATGGGTATAGAAATATTTCTTTAAGATTTTAAGTATATCTTAAGTACGTAAGCTAGGCATAAATAAATGAACATTAAAGTGTGTTATATGCTGAAGCTCCACTTATTGTTGATCTCCATTATATGGATCTTTTTATAAGTACCTTAAAAAGGCCTTTCAGTCAAGATGGCAGTGTAGGTAAATACTGTGAGAAAGAGTACTGCTAGAGTCCCCGGCATTCCTCTTAAAGGGCCAATGCATGAATTTACTCAGACTCACTCCCTCAGAACTCCAATGCTGGGGCAGCAGCTCAAAAGGCAGGAGGAACATACAGGGTGGGGACTAAAGTGTCTGAGTTTAGGACAAGGTCTGGAGGGGCAGTTTTCTCCCAGATAGAAGTGCTGGCAAGGTCATTGTTCCTTTGATGTGCCTGACCCCTGAAGGCACAAGTGGGTACCATATCTGAGTCTCCATCAACCTGACACTGTTGGCCCCACCCTGGTGATTATCTGAGACCCAGCTTCACCTAAAGTATAATCCCACCCAAGATGGTTTCAGTGGCTGGTCCATACGATCTTCCTGTCTTGACTTATTCTGTGGATTTTCCTAAAATCTCTTAAAAGTTCACAAATCCCAAACAAACAACATTGGACTTTGTGCACCAACCTTTTCCTGTGTTGTCTCAAGCACTAGGAGCAGCCAGCCTTGGTTTGTAGCTTAGTCTCTCCTGAGAACCTCCAGGCCCAGGAGGTTACTTTGTAACTCATGCCAGGTAACACCAGGCAGGACACAGGCAAAGGAGGACCTTGGCCTATACCTGAGGCCCTTCCAAGAAGCCCTAGAACCAAGACACTCAGTAGCCACCTTTAGACCACACCAGAGCACCACTCAACCACCTCTACAAATGAAAAACCAGAACCCTGCTAAAGTGAATCTTGCTCTGTAGGGTCAGGTCTTACACAACCACTCCTTCACTGTAGTCATAACCAGTCCTTACAACTAATCAACCTGAGGATCAGTCCTTCCCATTGATGTGCCAATAGCAATCAAGGCTCAACTACAGCAGGACAGTATACATAGCTCACACAAGGGATAAATCTGAAACACATAGTTCAAGAGACCAGGGAGCCTATGCCACTGGGGCCCACCCGACACCTACTCTGGAAGGCTTCTCTACCAATACCAGGAGACGGAGCAGGTCTACGTAATACATAAAAGCAAATACAGGGAGGTGGTCAAAATGAAGAGACAAAGAAACATGACTCAAATGAAAGAACAGAACAAAACTCCAGAAAGAAGAACTAAACAAAATGGAGACAATCTATCAGAAGCAGAGTTCAAAACACTGAGAATAAAGATGCTCACTGAAACATATTTAACATTTTAACAAACATGAAACATTAAATTGGAGATAGATACCATAAAAAGAAACCAGATAAAAAGAAACCAGTCAGAAATGAAGAATACAGTAATGGAAATGAAAACTACATTACACGGGATCAATACTACAGTAGATGAAGCCTAGGATAAAATCAGCTATTTAAAAAATAAAGTATCAAAAAATACCCAATCAGAACAGCAAAAAGAAAAAAAAAATGAGGATAGTTTAAGGTGCCTCTGGGACAACATCAACATCGAGTATACAAACATTCATATTACAAGGATACCAGAAGGAGAAGAGAAAGAGCAAGACCTATTGAAAAAATGACAGAAAACTTCTCTGGTAATAGAAATAGACATACAAGTCCAGGAATTGTAGAGAGTTCCAAACAAGATGAACTCAAAGGGGCCCTTGCTAAGACACATCATAATTAAATCACCAAATGTAAAAGACAATAAGAAAACCTTAAAAGCAGCAAAAGCAAGTAGTTTTCTATAAGGGAGTTCCCATCTACACTAATGAAAGAGAAAGATGCAAATTGACCATACCTTTGTGACACCAACCAGCCAATCATAAATGAGTATTCATATTAACCCAACAAAGATGGTGATTAATTTGCATACATAGACGACGCCAAGTGGCCTGGGACGAGATGCTTGTGTCATTGCCATGGCAATGGTGCAGACATTCCGTACTGTCCCAGTTGCTCCAGGTCTCTAGGCAGCAAGGGAAGGCAGAAAGGTGGCTGTGGGCTACAGTGAAGGTGATGCCAGGAGCCAGGGGAAGGAAGATTTGTCCTGGCATGAACTTTCATGTATTGGGCTTCTAGTAAGTTTATAAGCTGATTTCTCAACAGAAACATTACAGGCAGAAAAGATTGGCACAAAATATTCAAAGTGGTGAAAATCAAGGACCTACAACCAAGATTATTAAGCAAATCTTGCTGATTTGGCTCAGTGGATAGAGTGTCAGCCTGCAGACTGAAGGGTCCTGGGTTTGATTTAGGTCAAGGGTACATGCCAGGGTTTCAGGATCACTCCCCAGTAGGGGGCAAGCAGGAGATAACCGATCAATGATTCTCTTTCATCATTGATGTTTCCATCTCTCTCTCTCTCTCTTCCGCTCTGAAATCATTTTTTAAAGTTATAAAAAAAAAAAGAATTGCATGTCAGATAAAGAGCTTCTCAGACAATAAAAAGGAGCTGATTTCCACTAATCCAGTATTATAAGAAATGTTAAAAGGTCTTCTTTAAGGAGAAAAAAAGAAAAAAAAAAGATGAAAATTATGAATAATAAAATGCCAATAAATACATACTTATCAACAATTACTTTAAATACAGATGAATTAAATACTCCAATTAAAAACATAGGATGGCTAACGGTATAATAAAACAAGACCTTTACATATGTTGTCTATAAGAGACTCATTTCATATTGAAAAAAACTCACATATATCAAAAGTAAAAAGATGCAAAAAGATACCTCATGAAAATGGAAATTGGTTGATGGGATAAAAGCTGAAGTAGCAATACTTACACCAGACAAAATAGACTTTAAAACAAAGGCTATAACAAGACACATAAAAGGACCCAGCAATTTAACTTCTAGGTATTTATCTGAAGAAACCCAAAATATTAATTCAAAAAGGCATATGCATCCATCGGTTTATTGCTGAATTACTTACAATAGCCACAATATGTAAAATACCTAAGTGTCTACCAGCAGATGAATGAATAAAGAAGTGGTACATATCCTATCTAATAAAAGAGTAATATGAAAATTAACCATCACTCCACTATACCCACCAGCCATGACCACCAGCCACAACCACCAGCCAATCAGGAGCGAGTATGCAAATTAATCTCAACCAACATGGCTGAAGCCTTGGAGCGAGCAGGAGGGAGGCTTGGGTTTCTCCAGTGATAGAGGAAGCCAAGCTTTCTACACACCCTGGCAGGCCCAGGCCTCCACTCAATGCTACAAAGTTTCAATTATAGAAGATA
>JAAGEH010000005.1:15277172-15409948 GCA_011751065.1 Lasiurus cinereus | reverse complement strand
CCCCTGGCGATGGAGGAAGCCAAGTTTTCCACATACCTTGGCTGGCCTAGGCCTCCACTTAAAGCTACAATTTTTGATTATACAAGATAAATAAATCTCAACAGAAATGGCTGCTGCCACAGAGTGAGCAGGAGGCTTGGCTCTGCTTCAGGCTACAAAGTTTCAATTGTAGAAGATAAATCCCAGATACCAAGGCCTCCACTTGGGTCACTAGGGGGTATGGCCAGCCTGCAAACTGCCATAGGCCCCTCGCCCAGACCGCCCCATGCCCCAAGGGAACCCTCACCCTAATCCGGGACACCCATTAGGACAAACTAAGCTGGCCCCCACCCATGCACCAGGCCTCTATCCTATCTAATAAAAGAGTAACATGCAGATAGACCATTACTCCAATACACAAGATGGCTGCCCCCATGTGGATACAAGATGGCCATCACAAGATGGCCAGCAGGGGAGGGTAGTTGAGAGGGACAAGGGCTGTAAGGGAGGGCAGTTGTAGGCAATCCAGCCTTCAGGGGAAGGCAATTGAGAGGGACCAGGCATGCAGGGGAGGGCAATTAGGGGTGACCAGGCCAGCAGAGGAAGGAAGTTGGGAGTGACTAGGCCTGCATGGGAGAGCAGTTGGGAGAGACCAGGCCTGTAGGGGAGGGCAGTTAGGGGTGAAAAGGCCTGCAGGGAAGGGCAGTTAAGGGTGACCAGGCCGGCAGAAGAGAAAAGTTGGGAGCCAACTGGCTGGCAGGGGAGCAGTTAGGCATCAATCAGGCTGGCAGGGGAGTGGTTAGGGGTGATCAGGGTGATGGGCAGAAGCAGTTAGGGGCAATCAGGAAGAGAGGCAGGTGAGCATTTGGGAGCCAGCAGTCCTGAATTGTGAGAAGGATGTCCAACTGCCCATTTAGGCTCCATTGGAATCAGACCTAACAGGCAGTCGGACATCCCTTGAGGGGTCCCAGATTGGAGAGGGTGCAGGCTGAGCTGAGGGGGACCCCCTCCCCAGTGCACAAATTTCATGTACTGGGCCACTAGTACAGTGGTACCTCGAGATACAAGTTTAATTCATTCCGTAACCTTGAGGCATGGGAAACTATGAGACGCTCTAGTCGTGGTAAACTGGTGGGTGGTGTGAGGCCGGCCGATCCACGCTATTACTCCTAATTCAAATGTTGTTCCTATTTCAAAGCAAAAATCGCTCGCTCAACGGCTCATATCTCAAAAATCTCATATGTTAGGGCATTCGTATCTCGAGGTATCACCATATATAATGAAATATTACTCAGCCATAAAAAATAAACCTATAGAGAATCCAAGATGGTGGCATAGGTAAACACCTACACTACGGCCTCACACAACAATTTCAAAACTATAACTAAAAGACAGAACGGACATCATTCAGAACCACATGAAAACTCACTGAGTGGAAGTTCTACAACTAGAAGGGAAGAGAGGGGCTCACAGAGATCCAGAGGAGCTGCAAAAAGCTGAGGTATGGAGATGCGCCAGTGGAGAGAGCAGGTGCTGGAGTACCTGGCGGGCTTTCTCTGGTGGTAGGGAGACGGAGACTCTCAATAGCATTGAACCCCTTATCCTACAACACTAAACCCCATATCCAGCCGAAACTCATATGGGGAAAGTTTGGACTGTGAAAAGGGAGAAGTGCACGGAAATTTAGGGGAGTCGCAAAAGATTAGAAGTCTGGTGATGTGCAAGGCACTGCGCACAGAGGACCGACTGCTGATTGTGCCACTGGCTTTCACAAGTGGGTGGGAGACAGACCCTCCCAACTGCACCACTTCTAACTTCACTAAATCCCAGTTTTGGGCGAAACCCTGGGGACCCAGACTCATATGGTCCCAGAGCACAGGGGAGCTGGAGGGGGAGCAGTCTAGAGGCACTGTGAGAGTGCGCATGCACACAGGGACCGCTCCAGCGATTACCCAGTCACTTGAGACTCAGGGGCTGTGGAGGGCGGGGCCGACTGAGAGGCAAGGTGGTCCCTTAAGCCCTGAGACTCCACTCAGTTTTGCAAGTCTGGTATCAAGGCTGAATCCAACAAAGAAGTTCTCCCGGCATAGTGAAAATGCTGAGACAAGGGAAGGGATCACAAACAAAAGAAATGGAGAAAAACAAATGACTGTATATAGAGTTCAAAACCACGCCTATAAGGTTTTTCAAGAATATCCTAGAAAAGTTGGATAAAGTTAGCAAGACCCAAGAGGAGATTAAAAAGAACCAACTAGAAATTAAACATACACTGACTGAAAAAAAAAATTATACGGAGACTTAATAGCAGACTAGAAGAAGGCAAGAATCAAGTCAAAAATTTGAAATATAAAGAAGCAGAAAACACTCAACTGGAAAAGCAAGAAGAGAAAAGAATCCAAAAATATAAAGATAATGTAAGGCGCTCTGGGACAACTTCAAGCATACTAACATCAGAATTGTGGGGGTGCCAGAAGAAGTGAGAGAGCAAGATACTGAAAACATACTTAAAGAAATAATGACTGAAAACTTCCCACATCTGGTAAAAGAAATAGACTTACAAGTCCAGGAAGCACACAAAACCCCATATAAAAGGAACCCAAATAGGACTACACCAAGACACATCATAATTAAAATACCAAGAGCAAAAGACAAAGAGAGAATATTAAAAGCAGCAAGAGAAAAACAGTTCATTACCTACAAGGGAGCACCCATACGACTGTCAGCTGATTTCTCAACAGAAACTATGCAGGCCAGACAAGAGTGGCAAGAAATATTCAACGTGATGAGTAGCAAGAACCTACAACCAAGAATACTCTATCCAGCAAAGCTATCATTCAGAATTGAAGGGCAGATAAAGAGCTTCACAGATAAGAAAAAGCTAAAGGAGTTCATCAACTCCAAACCAGTATTATATGAAATGCTGAAGGGTACTCTTTTAGAAGAGGAAGAAGAAAAAGGTAAAAGATAAAAAATTATGAACAACAAACATATCTATCAACAAGTGAATCTAAAAATTAAGTGAGTTAAAAATTTGATCAACAGAATAAACTGGAATAAATATAATAGAATCAGGAGCACAGAAAGGGAGTGGACTAATAATTCTCAGGGGGAAAGTAGGGAGGGACTGGACAAAAATCATACACCTATGGATGAGGTCAATGGGAGGGAGGTAAGGGTAGAGGAAAGGGTGGGAGCCGTGTGGAGAGGAGATATGGAGGGGGAAAAAGAGAAACAAATATAATAATCTGAATAATAAAGATTTAATTTAAAATAAATAAATAAACCTAGATTTGTATGTGTGTTTTTATGTACAGAGATTGCACTACTTTTAATTATATATAAAGCACTTAGGAAACATATATAATTCAACACTGGTCAACACTTGGACACTGCTGTGTGGCCCATAATTTGCATTGCACAGTAACTTGTACAAATTAATATATCATATGACTATATCATATTACGGTTTTATGGTTACTGCAAAAAAAATTTTTTTGTATCTCTGACAAGAATACCAACAACTGTTACATACTGGTAGAACACTTCCTCAATGGTTTAGATAAAATATCATTTATCAGTTTATAATTTTCTCCTTAACTTTGTCAATCTGGTGAACTCCTTCATGTCCTTCATAACAGTGTGTCACCTCCTCCAAGGAGCTCCTTATAACTCTCTTCCTCAATCTCTCAGATAGAACTTCCCTTTCTTCTTTTGTTTCTCCACTGTAGCAATCAATATATTATCGCATGCTTCTTTCAATCCATTTTTGATGTTTTGTTGCTTTTATTTTTATGAATCTAATTTTTCCTCTTTACTATAAATTTCTTAAGGGCAAAGGCTCTGTCTTTATTCATCTGTATCTGTACACCATTGTACAATAATCATTTAATAAAATATTTATGAGAGGGTGAGCTTTTATTAAGTTAACTTTAAGCCTTCAAGGACTTCATATATGTAATAGACTTAATAGGTGCTTCATAATTATCTTAATGATGATCCATTCATGAATAGACAAATGTTAAAGGTCTCTACTCTTCAGTTTATTTGATGAGTATTCTCAGATTCCAAAATTATCTGAATTTTAAAAAATGATTACCATTTACAACTTACCTGTGTGACTTTGAATTTTCTCTGAACAGTACAACCAAAGAAAAATACAGAAATAAATTGGATGTTGTGACTACTATGCTTACTGTTATCAAGTTCAGATATTTAGACATTTGTGTTCATCAAAACAGACTCTTTGTCTTTTATTTATTTATGTATGTATGTATGTATGTATGTATTTATTTATTTATTTATTTATTTATTTATTTATTTATTTAAAATTAAGGGAAATATATTTTTTCCCTATTGCCCTCCCCACCTCCCAGTACATGCCCTCATCTGTCTCCCTCCTCCCTACCCCATTGCCCTGTATCCACTGGCTATGCCTCCACACATGCCTACAAGTCCTTCGGTTGATCTCCTACAGGCGCCTCCCCCACAACCTCCTCTGCCTTCCCACTGTAGCAAGACAGTTTGTTCATTGCTTCTCTGCCTCTGCATCTGCTTCCCTCCCACTCCTTGATGGTTGTCTTTAAAAACATCTTGCCCCTGTAGGCTAGAAATAACCCCACAAGAGCAAAAGAAAAATGTTTGAGTCCCAATTTCAATGTCAAACAGTTCCTTATGTGTACATGTCATCAATGGTATCTGGATAGTGGACAAATGGTGGCAATGCCGGTCCGACCCTCTTTGGTTTGGTCCTAGGCATCCTGTAGCAATGCACTGCTGCTGACTGCTCACATGGCAAAGTGTCGCTCGCATCTTCCATCTCTGGACTGTTTCTCCTCTTGCCTTCGTGGTTGGTGCAGATCTGTCAGTTCCTCTCTGTTGCAGGAGTCCAGTTGGTCTTGGAGTTGTTGTTTTTTAAATATATATTTTGATTTTTTTTACAGAGAGGAAGGGAGAGGGACAGAGAGTCAGAAATATTGATGAGAGATAAACATTGATCAGCTGCCTCCTGCACACCCCCTACTGGGGATGTGCCTGCAACCAAGATAAGTGCCCTTGACCAGAATTGAACCTGGGACCCTTCAGTCCACAGGCCTATCCACCAAGCCAACTCAGCTAGTACAGACTCCTTGTCTTATTAAGTTAAGAAACATATCCATTAAATATCTAAATATACAGAATAGATTTATAATAATTAAATTCCACTTTCGTCAGTGTTGTATATTGGTGTTACACCTGCAAATTTATGTGGTAAAAATATTGTTATTAAAACTAAAACAAAATTTTGAGAAACTTGTGGTCAGATGATTTCTGAGATCTCTTCCAGCTCTCACATTTTATGAATTAAAAGGTTTTCTTTATTTCCACCTAATTTTGAAATTTTCATTCATGCTTTAGATAGTCCATGGAACTATTCTCAACCTGCTGTACCAAACTACACTGGGTGAGGAAAAACACTATCCATATGGTGAACTCAAAAGAAAATCTTAAAGGTAAAACTACAGTTTCAACTCTGCTTCCCTTACAAGGCCATGCATGAGCTTTCATCTTTGACCCAACTACACAAGAATGGTTTTACCTGATTATCTAGGCATGTGTCCAAAAATAGGAAATTGCATCTAATTATAAAACATAAGTGTTTATGGATGTTTTATACTATATATCACTTATGTCTGCAAATAATACTGTAGTGATGACAAAGTATACTTGGTAAGTTCAGTTCCAAAGATTTACATTAACATGCACTCAGCTCTAGGTGCACTGCTAGATTCTAGTGATTTCTTTCTTCTTTCCTTCCTAGAGCAGTCTTTTGAAAGAAACTTCTCACCTCCTATTCCCTCTTGAACCTTCAGGTTATACTCCATCATTCCATATAAGCCATGATGGAAAAGACCCTTGTTACTTCTGAATTGCCAAATTCAACTGTACTCTATTTTCCCCCTATGCTATATTTGTCATATTGATCTCTTGTTCCTATCTTTATTTCTATAAACCCATTCTTTTCTTCTGCTATCCCCATTTTTTATATATTTTTTATCCTAGAACTCCTTTTAATCTATTTATACCATAAATATTATATTTTCCAATGTCTTGTCCTTGCTTCTCTTCTTTTATCTTCTCACTCTCTAGATCAGTGGTTCTCAACCTGTGGGTCGCGACCCATTTGGGAGTTAAATGACCCTTTGACAGGGGTCGCCTAAGACCATCAGAAAACACAGATATTTACATTACGATTCATTAAAAATAGCAAAATTACAGTTATGAAGTAGTAACAAAAATAATTTTATGGGTGGGGGTCACCACAACATGAGGAACGGTATTAGGAAGGTTGAGAATCACTGCTCTAGATCTTATTTCGTCACAATTTATATACTGAAGATCCCAAGGCCACAGTTTTAATTCAGAGCTTTCCCTTTAATTAAAGTGCTGCCATTTATCTCTTCTCAAAAGCCCAACAGTCACTTCAAGTTGAATCTATCCAAAACTGACCTTCTGATCTTTCCTCATTGATTCATTTTATCCTCGATCTCTTGCCTAAACTATTGCAGTCTCCAAAATTATATTCTGGTGGCTAAATTCTCATTCTCAATCTATCCTCTAAACCTTTGTCAGAGTGAAGTTTCAAAAACGTGAAAAGCATATGTCACTCTTCTGCATAAATCTGATTCCTAACTCCAGGTACCAAGATATTGAAATCCAAACGCATTGATAGGATTTAAAAGATTTTCCTAACCATATTCTTACCTACATTTACAGGCCTATCTTTTTTACTGCCTCACAAATTATTTTTAATTTTTAAATATACCATACCATGTACACCCTGTTTTGCACTGGTCCACCTGTGTAGAATATTTTACTTCACAGCTTATCAATCTGATGAACTCCTGTACAGTTCAAGAGTTCTTCTCTAATTAAGCTTTCTATCATCCCACCTACATCCCAGCAGACAGACAGGCTCTATCTTTTGTGATTCCACCACAGCCAAGGCATACTTCCATTATGGCACTTATGATTTATTGACTCCATTTTTATGTGTCTGCTCTACCTTTACATACTTTAAGCTTCTTAAAGTCAGAGGTTACATTTTATTCATCATTTTATCCCCAACCTGTCACATAATTAAGTGTGTAGTAAGAGTCTGTTAAAAACATGATTACATGAGTAAATTAATGTGAACATTTCTTGCCTTCAGCTGTCTCAAAGTCTAATGGGGAAACATACAAATATTTAAAAAATATAATAGAGTATAATCTGCAGTGATAGACTTGAGTGCATTCTGTTTTTGTAAATCATTCCTGTCATTTCTTATTTCTACTATAGTTGTTTTTATAACTCCCCTAAGTATAACAGATAAATAAAAATACAGATCTGAATAGAATATAAAATTAGTCAAAATATTTATATAGTAATTATTTCTAAAGGAATACAAAATATGTGAGAAGATACTTATTTTCAAGGAAAATGTATTTTTGCTGGCAGCTGTTTTCTCTAGGTTATAATGATTGTAGATTAGAGCATTTAAGGTTGTGTTTTTAGCTGTTGACGAATTTTAGAACAGACTAAATAAGAGCATCCCCCCAAAAAAAAATCAACTGGAAACCAGACCCAGAATTTGAAAGTCTGAGTTGTTCCCCAGACTTTCATCTTGTTTTCTTCCCATTGGACTAGGGAGAGGGCTGAGGTAGATGGAGAAATGATGAATGTAATGAGGGGAAGAGGTTTAGGAAATTATTCTAGAACCCATGGTTTAGGTTTCACATACAGATACTTTCTAAAGGAAATAAAATTGGTGATCTCAGTTTGCTCCCTAGCAACTACTGTAGCAGAGATGCAATTTGAATGCATGGATGTGTTTCACATATTGGGAATCTCTGTGGAAATGTATAATAGCTCCTGTTGGGGTAGTTTTCCGCATAATGCTTCAGTGCTAGGGCATGCATTTGTCCAATGTCTGCAGTGTCCTGAGCTACTGAACAAATTTTAAACATTTTAGAGATAAAATAATTTGAGACTTTCTTTAAGCACTCCCCAAGGTACCAGGCTGATAATAAGTGGAGTCCAAAAACCTTAAAAGCCTAAGCCTGTTCACCTGAGTGGTCAGCATGGCGAGAAACCAGGGACAGTTACGGGGAAAACCACATTTTCCACCCTTATGGCTATTGATGAGCTATTTTCAGAAAGAAACACACAGTGTCATTTAATCAAAATGTAACACATTGGTATGAAATTTGATGAGCTAGCACAAAGTCAATTGTGTTTGATGCCTTACTTCCAATGAACTTGAGACATATTTCAATTATTCTTGCTTCTTACTAGGTCATTTAAAAATATCCATTCATAAAAATTAAATAAACACAATATGCTGAATTTTAAAATCTACCTTTATCTTAATGTTTCCATTTCCATCTCTTTCCTTTTCAATCCTTGGCTGCCTTTTTTCTGATGAGAATGAAGAGGGACTGCCATCTACTGGCAAATAGGAAACATTCCTGAAATAGAACAGCACCAGCTATTGTAATGGCTTTGGAAGACATTTCTGGAGACAAAAGGAAAGGTTATGATACTTTAAGCTCTTTAAATGAAACCCTAGATGCTATAGTCATTCCTTCATTCATTCATTCATCCACTAGTTTAAAGAGAAAAATGAATGTATAACTTCAGTCCTGCCAAGCACTGAACTATAGAACACAGAGATGACTAAATCATTGTACTTGATTTTTAAAAAACTCATTTTCTTTCCTCCTCCATTCATGTACATACAAATCTGTTTTGTAGCATGCACTTGAGTTAATGGATTGAGCCTCTGAGGATACTTTCTGGAAAATATTATGTACTTACAGGCTGTGCTGCCAGCAAAAAAATCCCAGAAGGAATGCATATGCATACAAATCTTGTGAATACTTCTTTTTTCACTCATTCAAAATTCAGACTATTTATTTTAATATATTTAGTAAACGCTCTAAATATTATCATTCAAAAAAGAGAAATGATAGAAAAGTAATTCTATTTAATGTGTTCTTTAATAGGAGACACAAAATAGGAATATTGGAAGTGGAATAGAATAGACAAAGATAATTGATTTTACAACATGAGTACTGATTAATTTATCAAGAATATTCAACCTACACCTGGGTAGCCTTAGCAAGCCTGACTAATGCCGATGCTACTGATTCCGATCAACCAGAAACTCACCCAGGTAATGAAAAAACCTGTAATGCATGTGATCATCAAAGACCAATAAAAAAAAGAATTCTTGCACAAACATTAGAGATTAGAAGAATTTTAATTACACCATTTTGCTATTTTTCTAGGAAATGTTGGTTTTCCCAATGCACTTCAACCTTGAAAGTAATCTGATTTTAAAGATGATTCAAAGATACTTATAACTGAGCATCTAATCCAATTTCATTATTACAAATTCAAATTTTCCCAGTCTCTCTCTACTCATGTATATAACACCCATTATTTCTTTTGATACATGAAAGAACATGTATCTTTCATTTGCTCTATTACACATAGTCACAGGAGAGTTCTCAGTCCATTATAGGTCCCAATGTGTTTATAGTAAAGACTGAAATGGATATCATTGTATTTTGTGTGTATATAGCTAATTACAGAAGATTTCACCAGTAGTGTGGAAACTCTGCTTTATTGTTTCAAAAGTCTTAATATTGCTTTTTAAAAATTATGGTGAAATAATTTTTTACTTTAAAAAAAAGTTTCAAAATTAGTAGAGTTCTCTTACACCCTTGATTCAGCTTCTCCTTAATGCTAATAGATCACAAAATCAAGGCATTATTATTAAGTGAGAATTTAGCATCACTACAGTATAACTAACTAAACTAAAAGCCTATTTTGGATTCTACAAGCTTTTCCACTAATGTCCTTTGTTGTTGTTCTAGGAAATCCCATTGGATTTAGTTATTATGTTCTAGTCCCCTCAATCTGTGATCCTTTCTCCATCTTATCTTTTATGACTTTGACTCTTCTGGAAAATATTGAGTAAGAACTTTGTAGAATGTCCTTCACATCATTTTTACCTGATGTTTTCTTGTTATTACACTGGCATTATAGATTTTTGGAAATGATATCACAAAGAAAACTATCTTATTACTGACAATATTAACTTCAACCACTTGATGAAGATTGTATCTGCCAGGTTTCTCCACTGTAAGCTCTACCTCCTAGAAGGAAGAAGTTTAAAAGAATGTGTGCCTCTTTCCCCATCACAGGTAGTTTCCTCACATGAAGTGCCCATTAGTATTCAGCTGAAGACTCCAGGGGAATCCTTTTCCAGCTTCTAGAGCGCTGTCTTCCTATCCTCATTTCTCCTCTCCTAGTTCTGCCTTATAAATTTTTCTCTGAATTCTCAACTCTCATTTCCTTAACTCAGGGAAACTATGAGATCTGTTTGGGGTTCCAGTCCCTAACTACAAAAGTTGGATCAATAGTAGAATTTAACTCATTTGCTTTTTGTCTCTCAGATGCTGGTTGTTCAATTTCTTTAAACCATTGTTTCTTATATTTTGTCCTATTTTTATTTATTTAAGGTATCTGGGTAAATACAAACCTATATTCCATTTTGGATAAAGCAAATGCCTGGCCCCATGTTTTAAACACTATCTACAAGCTAATACCACTGACATTTAAACTTTAGTCCAAAACTTTACCTTGAACTACAAACACATTCAGTTTTCTATTTTATAACTTCTCTTAAATTCTCCTTGACACTCTAAACCCAACTTATTTAAAGTGAAACTCTTGATTTACCCCACCTCCGCACTCAGTGATTGCTCTCCTGTTCCTTTAAATCTCAGTACCTGTCACCACCAGCCCATTGGATGCTCCATTCAAATATCTAGGAGTTTTTCTTTGACTCCTCTTTCCACTTAACTGCTATATCTAATACATCAGCAAGCCCTACTGTTATATTTCAAAATGTATTTCAAATCCAACTTCTTGTTTCCCTCTACTGTACAACCACTCTCAGAATCCCTCATCTGAGCCATTGCAGAAACTTCTAATTGCCTTGTTTTTTTCTCTTCCATTTATTACCTGTCAGTCAGAATAATTTAAAATATACATAAGATCCTGTTACCCCACTGATAAAACATTTTAGGAGCTACCCACTGCATTGAGAAAACATCCCATACACATTCCATGGCCTTCAAGGTCCTACTTGATCTGGATATTGTCTTTATTTCCAACCTTGTTTATACCTCTTTTCCCCTATATTCTAGGCATATAGGTTTCCTTCTTGTTCTCAGAATATATCAAGCATCTTCCCACCTCAGATTTACAACCTTGATACTTTTTATTTCTTTTTCTGGAATGATATTTTCCCTGTCTCATGATATGGCCAGTTGTTTGTTTTTTTGTCTATGTATTTTTCTCTATTATTCAGACTTTGACTTAAATGTCACTTTCTTCAGAAAGCATTCTTTGACCACCTTATTATAATTTGAGCTTCCAACTTCAATTAGCCTCTTTTACATTATTTCTTTTGTAATACTTAAAATCAGTTTTTGTTATCTTAATTTCTTGCTTCTTTGTTTATATATTATGTTTATGTTTTAATTGATTTTTTAGAGAAAGAACAGAAGGGAGAGAGAGAGGGAGGGAGGTAGGAAAGGAGAGGAGAGGGGGGAGGGAGAGAGAGAGAGAGAGAGAGAGAGAGAGAGAGAGAGAGAGAGAAGAGGGAAAACACTGGTTTGTTGTTTCACTTATTTGTGCATTCATTGGTTGATTCTTATATGTGCCATGACCAGAAATCAAACCCACACCCTTGTATCAAGATGAACCTCTAACCAATTTATCTATCCAGCAGCCAGGCCTATATTACTTGTTTATTAAACAAAAACTGCTAGGGGAGAGAAAATCATCTATCTTTTTCACTGCCATATCTGCAGCATATGACATGGTATCTGGTACTTATATAATCTGTAAATTTTCTTGAATAAATGAATGAAGATATAAAGACTTTTTCATAGATAGGAAGGAGACTAATATCATAGTCCAGGCAAGATCTATCTTGGTAAACAAAAATCTAGACAAAGAGCTAACAACAAATTGTGGGCCAAATTCAACTCTTTTTTGCCCATATTTGTAAATAAAGTCATGTTGAATCACAGCTATGCCCATTTTTACATGTATTGTCTATGGATACAGTGGGATTTGAATAGTTGTAAGAGAACTATATGGCCTAGGAAGCCTAAAATATTTCCTCTCTGTTTCTTTATGGTAAACTAGAGGCCCAGTCCATGAAATTCATGCATGGGAAGGTGGTTTTCTCAGCTGGGCCTGTACTCTCTCCAATCTGGGACCCCTGAGGACCTCTGGCTCCTAACTGCTCACCTGCTTGCTGGACTGATCCTCCTAACTGCTCTCCCCTGACAGCTTCTTTGCCCTAACTGCTATCCCTTGCTGGCCTAATCGCCCTAACTGCTCTCCCCTGCCGGTCTAATCACCTCAACCTCCTCTGCCTTGGCCCTGCCAACATAGCTTTGTCCGGAAGGTTGTCTGGAAGATGTTCAGTCTAATTAGCATATTACCCTTTGATTACCTTGTCCTAAAAATTCAGGTTGTTCCCAGGTTTTCCTATCATGGAGGGGGTGCCCGCAGTAGCATCCTGAATTCTGACCAGGGCCTATGCACTTGTGCTTTATCTCAGCAAATGCGAGTCCTAGAAGAAGACTCTTGAATGTACCTTGAACATTTCTATCAAATTTACTAAAATGTGGGACGCTTTAAACTACCAGAATCCATGTATGTGCCCTGTACCACTTTGATGCCAATATCATTGATTTCTCCCTAGAACCTTCCCTCCCATCAGCTGGTACTGCTTGGTACTTGAGCCAACCTCATTGTTCAGCTGGGGACTTGATTTCCCAAGATAGAATTATGGAGGAGGAAAAATAGTTTTCCTCTACCTTTCTGAGTTCTTAGTGGAGGCCCATGTAATGAAAGACAGATCACCCAGAGAAAAACAAAAGTTCATTAACATGTGTACCTGATGTATATGTGGGAGCTCCTAGGAAAAAATGAGTAACTCCCCAAGGTGGCTTAGAATGCAGATTTAAGTACCTTCTTCCTAGGGGAAGGGGATGTGAGATGTAGGAGTCTTGGAGGAGAGTAGATGATTTTTAGGAAAGATTAATGGGGGTGAGGGGGGAAATAGTTTGTAACAAAGATTGGGTCTGATGTCAACTTCTAGTCTCCTGTCCTGTGACAAGAGTCTGTCTTCACTGGCTGATGACACTTTTCTCATCAAGGGATCTATGACATTTGAGCTCCTTTTGGGGGATCCGATTTTAGGCAGATCAGGAGACTTCAGTGAAAGCCCCTGAATGCATTTTCTCTTTTTCAAGTATCTGCAGCTCAAGATCATCAATATAACAACACAGCATAAATTAGGGTGTCATGTTCTCTGACCTTCAGAATAAACCCAACAAAACTTGTTTCCTCTCTTAGATGGTTTGCCACAGTAGCATTATTCCCTGGAGACAATATTCTGACCAGACCTTCCTGGTAGTGGGAGTGGTCATAACACACCCTGTGCTTGTAAAAAGGTGTTGGCCACATCACTAAATAAACCAGGGCTGGTTTTCTCATCTTGTGGAAAGGGAGATAAAAGTTAAGATAGTTTATCTCTCTTTCCACAGATTTCCTGTGAGTTTGTGTCTCTACTACCCCCCCTACCCCCAGCAGTCCCAGTACCTTGGCCACAGAGCTTGGGGCTCCTGGGTGCCAGGACTGCAGGTTTGTGTCTCTGATCCAGCCCCCAGAAGCCCCAGTGCCCCTGTGGCAAGGCTTGGGCTGCTTGGTGCCAGTCTCCCTGCATGTTTTTGTCTCTGATCTGGGCCCCAGCAGCCCCAGCACCATGGTGGCAGGCCTTGGGGCTGCTGGCTGCCAGGCCCCTCTGTGGGTTTGTGACTCCAACCCAGCCTCCAGCAGCCCCAGCACTGCCTGGACACTATGGGTGTCTCCATCTTTGTTGTGTTAATTTGCATACTCACTCCCAATTGGCTGGTAGTGTAGCAGAGTGACAGTCATTTTGCATGTTTTTCTTTTATTAATGTAGACTAGAGGCTGATGCATGAAAATCATGCAAAAGTAGACCTTCCTTCCCACGCCTACCGGCACCCATGATCCAGGCTTCCCTCCAATAGCTGGCTTCATCTGAAAGGTTATCCAGAAAAACATCTGGAAGGATGTCTGATCTAATTAGCATATTATGCTTTTATTATTATAAATTATTATAGATGTTTGCCAACTCCAAATCTAGACATTAGCAGAGACAATGGAGATAGAGCAGAAGAAATTGAACATTTAAAGCATCACTATCAGACCACAAAACTGTGTTCCATAATAACACACATGCAATTCATCTCTTTCTTGCTATAATATCTGTTCCCTAAGTTCTTTGCTAGCACCATTTCCCCAGGATTACGAGAACATTTTTAATAGTGTACATCTCATGTTTTTAAGACCCTGTCTATAAATCTTGAAACCCTCTTCTTTATTACTACAAAGGTAAAGCCAGGATCCCAGTAATGCATTGTCAGTTGACATAATATTTCAGAACTCTCAAGTTACGTATGCTGATTCAAACACCACCATCACTCTTGCTATTTCTTTTGCATTTTGAAAATGTTACCACTTCATGAAACTTATTAAAATGCATATTGTTTTTGTTAGAATTCTATTAAAATGTAATTTCTACCAGAAACAGCAATCCATCTTTCTAGGATCATTAGATCATTTTAAATGGGCTTTCAATGCATTCAACCTTTCAGACTATAGTATTATTAGCCAGGCCACTAGAAATGCAATGTGTATTTTCAGTGCTATTCAAAGTTCTTAAAATCAACCCAAAATAATAAGATTTTAATCACCTAGCATGTGTTTTTATGACAAAAACGTAAGTCATACACTTTGTCTGCCTTCCAGCACTCTTACACTTGAAGGCAGGAAGCCATAGAAGATTTAATTGTCTGCCAAGGAAGCCTCAGACTTTACCAAGGTGTCCTCGCTTTATTACCACCCAAACTTTTTGGAAGTGATGATTTGTAAACTTTATATGACCACATATGAAATACAAAATTATATTACCATGCAAATACACTTGATATTATGTTACTATTTCCTGCTCCAAGATGAAAAAGTAATTGAGGGGTTGCCAGGTCAAAAACCAAAACAAGCTAAATTTGGAGGGGAGGACTATCACAGGTCCATGTACCTTACTCCCCTGCTTATCCTCTCTGTTTAAATCCTTGACCATGACCATAGCATGAAAAATTAAGCTATTGGTATGAAATGTAAATTTGTCATTGCAGGCAACATTGGCCTCCACAGGTAAAGATGGAGACATGTTAAGACAATGTGAACACATTCATGGCTGTCTATTTTAGATAATTTATATCTGTGGAAAATCAGCCAGCATAATAATTTGAGTATCTTGGAAGTTCTCAAGCTCACGTTTTTAGTAAAACTAAAACAAAATGAAAATGGGCTACTTGCCTGAATTTCATAACCCTCTCTTCCATTACTGAGTATGCCTGGCAGCAAAGGTCTAGGAGTGCTTTCAAACACATAGAATGAAAATCAAAAAGAATCAAAGCAAAACTTTAAAAAAAATACCCATAAGAAAGCCATCTTAAAATATGACCAAGTTATTTATAGAGTGCACTGTTTAATGTGCAGGCTTCTCAGATCAACATGGTAATATCAAAAAGTCATGTAAATATGTAAATAGAAGTTCCAGTCAAGATGTCAGGGTAGGTAGATGCAGTACTCAGAACCTCCTACCACCACATTACAACTAAAATATAGAACCATCATAATTCAGAGTGCCTGAAATCTAGCTGAACAGAAATCCTAAGGATAACTATGAGTATAAAGAAGCCACATGGAGACTGGTAAGAGTGTCATGGATACAGAATAGGCTAGTCCCATACCAACCTGTGTTGAATAAAAATTAAGAGGGAGCCATGGCCTGTGTGACTCATTGGTGGGAGCATTGTCTTACATATCCCAAGACTGCAGATTTGATCAATGTTTTCTCTCACTTCTCTCTCTCTCTCCCTTTCTCTCTAAAATCAATAAGAATATCCTCATGTAAGAATTTGAAAAATCAGGAGGGATATCCTGGCTGCAGAGGCCTCCTTTAAGGAATGAGGAGTCCAACATCAGAATCCCCATCCCAGGGTTCTAATGCCAGGAAGAAAAATCCCCATAACTTCTGGCTGTAAAAATCATCAGGGGTTGTCGCTGAATGACATGGAGGAATCCTAGAGTCCCAGGCAGCACCTCTTAGAACCTGCACATGGACTTACTTGGTCTCCTTCTGAGCTCCAGCACTGAGATTTGAAGAATGAGTATAAGTTAGCTGGGGTAGGAAGAAGAGTGTGTGTGTGTGTGTGTGTGTGTGTGTGTGTGTGTGTCTCAGAAAGAGAGAGATAAAGAGATTAAGGCAACATCTTACATTAAAAAAATGGGATGTGCAAGGGTTGTAAAAGCAAAAGAACATAGTACATTTCTGGAACAGAGAAGGTTGGTGTGGATGGAGCCAAGCAAGGAAGATCAGTGAAAGATGAAGATGGAGAAGCAGGAAGGATTTATATTAACTAGATTTTATATATGTCTCCATAGAGCAATGGAAACTTATTAAGATCCTTTTTGGAGGCTGATTGTCTAAGATCAGCCAATTGGCCATGGTGGCCTGGAGCAGGAGCAATAGGGTTTGAAAGAAGTGAGTACATTCAAGATATGTTTTGCACATTTTGGGAAGTAAAATTGGCAAGGTTTGAAAATTAATTTGATGTGAAGAAATGAGGTAGGGAAAATGTCTCCCAAATTTCTGGAAAAAAAAAACACACAATTAAATGTGTGGAAAAAGTCACTTACCAAGTTAACCTTAAAGAAGAAACTGGTCTGATGGGGATATACCTTAGATTCAGTTTTTGAATGTGAGACACCAACATGGAGTATTCCAAATGGCCATTCAATATATGGGTCTTGAGATTAAGTAGATGTAATGTTTAATGCTTCAATGAAGCATTTTGATAGGCAAAGATTTCCAGTGAGTAAAAATAATTTTCATTACTATATCTTCTATATTAGTGAAATGAAATCATCTAAAATAAACCTGGAGGCTATGTAAATTTTATTAAAAATCTGATGAGAAAATCTTATCAACCAATTTGTCTAATAATAGTGATAAGTGATTATTATTCATTTAAATGCAAGTAAAAGCTTCCAAGGTCAAAGTTCTTTCCGTATAAAAAGGCATGATATTTGGCAGGCTAATATGCCATTCCTTGTAATCACTTTCTAATTTCCTTTCTTTTCTTTTTTTCTTAACAAGTAGCATTTTTCCATAGACTATCTGTATATTAGAAAATATATGTAATTAAGAAGAAGCCATTTAAAAGACACCTCCTGCCCTCAAAAACTAAAATCTTAATGAAATGTTGAAATGGAAGCCATCTTGTAAGTAACTATCCAACTTTTCTCTAATGAATGAGTCTATTCATACATGAATATGTCATGCTACACTTTCATTGAAATCTGCTAATTTCAACCAAAAGGAACCTATATTTCAAAGAAACTATTTTATAGTCATTTAATTATTTTTTATTTATGCATTCTTTTGTTTTATGTATACTAATCTAAGCACTCACTATTCATGCATTCTTTTATTTTTTGTATACTAATCTAAAAACTCACTAGGTACAGGACAAGAAGTTGCTTATAGTCCCTAAAAAGCAATAGAGCCTTCCTTTCTGTCATTTCCATTTGCTTTTATATGACCACATGTTTTTTGTACCAATTACTTGGGAAAGAAGGAGCTTCCGTTAATTGTTTTAGTTTTGCTTATCTATATAGGATTCTTTTTTGAGTCTCAAGATTTATAGAACAATAAATGTCATTTAGAGCTGAGGCGGGGAAAGCACACACACAAAAAGAAACATGAATCAGACATGAGTATTTGTCCCTCAAGCAGCTTCAAGCCTGTTAGATGTGAAAGAAAATTACAATAATATAGAGAAAAAATAAGGATAAAAGAAGGTGCATAAATAGAATATCATAGTAATTCAGGATATCAGAGTTCACTTTTAGTTGGTAAATAATTTAACTGTGGGAACTACTGTTTACCTAGTCAGAACACACTGTTTTTAATCTTCATTTTAAAACATTCATGAAATTGAAGACCTGCAAGTTCAGAGATAGATCTTGACCAGTTTAACTCAGAAGTAGGCCTTGTCTGACCTAATTTAATCAGCATCTATACAGCCACAAGAGTGGGAAGATGACCTGAGCTAATTAAAAAAAAAAAAAAAGCCAAAGACTTTTATTGAATTGCAGCAAGGATCAGGGTGGCACAGAAGTTTTCTTGTTTTTTTTGCTTTACATGATACTGAATACAAGAATAAGGCTTATATTTGCTGGGACATTTGTTACCAGGAAGAAAACCAAACCGAGGACAGAGATTACAGAAAGCACTGGAGAGCCAAGAGAATCATGGGAAAATGGCTTTGGGGCTTGGTAAAACTATTTATGAAGCTTTCTCTTCATCTTAATATTTCAATGGCATGAACCTTCATTTCATCTGTTAATTATGTTAATTTGAGTAGTGCTCTAATATTTATAATTAAAACTGCTCTGACTGTTAAAATGCTCACAGATGAATTATGAAAAATGGTTTGAAAAATTATTAAGATTGGAGTCTAAAGTAATGAAAGAAAACATTTCAGGCAGAAGGAATAAACACTTTTAAATTTATTGACTTACAAAAAATATACTCTTTATTACTGTAATAATACAAAAGTATTTTGTATATTATTCTTCTCATGTCCTAGTGAATCAAATTGTATTTTCACTTATATCTCACCTGTCCTTAAAATCTACTGTAAGACAATGATAAGCCACAAGTTTTAAACAAGAACATATTATATGATAATAACTTGGAAAAGATTTATCTGAGATCACCACCTACAATGACTTTAAATAAATATATTTGAAATAGAGCAATTTGTTTGTTTTGCAATTAGCCAGTAATCCAAAAAGAATGTCTTATTTTCTTTTTTATTTTTCAACTACAGTTGACATTCAATATTATATTAGATTCAGGTATACAACACAGTGAGTAAACATTTATGTAACTTATGAAGTGATCACCCCAATAAGTCTAGTACCCATTTGACATCAGACACAGATATTACAACATTATTAACTGTATTCCCCATGCTATAGATTACATCCCCATGGCTATTTTTATAACTGGCAAATTTTACTTCTCAATCCATTCCCCTTTTCCACACATCTCTTCAATCCTCCTCCCATGCAATAACCATCAATTTATTCTCTGTATCTATGAGTTTGTTTGTTCATTTATTTTGTTTTTTAGATCCTGTTTTTAAAAAAGAAAATCATATGGTATTTCTCTTTCTCTGTCTCCCTTATTTCTCTTAGCTAGGTCCATCCATGATGTCACAAATGGAAATATTTTATTCTTTTTATGACTGAGTAATATTCCATTGTATATTGGTATCACATCTTTATGCGTTAATCTATGAAGGGACACTTAGGTTGCTTCCGTATCTTGGCTATTGGAAATATTTTAGCAATGAACATAGGAGTGCATATAACTTTCTGAATTAGTGGCAGTTTTTTTAAATTATTTCTTCTGCCATGACTGGTTTGGCTCAGTGGATAGAGCATCAGCTTGCGGACTGAAAGGTCCCAGGTTCCATTCCGGTTGGGGGCATGTACCTTGCTTGCGGGCACATCTCCACTGTGGGGCGTGCAGGAGGCGGCTGATCGATGTCTCTCTCTCATCGATGTTTCTGACTTTCTATCTCTCTCCCTTCCTCTCTGTAGAAAATCAATAAAATATATTTAAAAATAAATAAATTATTTCTTCAGATAAATACCCAGAAGTGGAACTTCTCAGTCATATGGGAGTTTCACTTTTAGGTTTTTGAGAAATCTCCATATTGTTTTCTAAGTGACTGCACCAATTTATAATCCCACCAAAAAATGCACCAGGGTTCCCCTTCTCCACATCCTCACCAACACTTATTATGTATTGTTTTATTGTTGACAGCCATTCTGATAGGTGTGAGGTGATATCTCATCATGATTTAAATTTGCATTTCCTTGGTGATTAGTGATGTTGAGCATCTTTTCAATGTATGTTGGCCATTTATATGTCCTCTCTAGAGAAATATGGAAGTCCTCTGTTCATTTGTTTATTAGATTGCTTTTAGTGTTTTGATTTGGGTTTTGATTGTTTTGTATGTTTTTGGTATTGAATTGTATGAATTCCTTATGAATTTTTAATATTAACCCCTTATCAGATGTATCATTGGTGAATATCTGCTTTCATTCAGTAGGTTGTCTCATTGTTTCATTGTGGTATTTTGGGGTGAGCAGAAACTTTCTAGACTGTCATAGTCTCATTGGTTTACTTATTTTTTTAATTTATGTTTCCTTGACAAGGAAACATAAGAACACTGTCAAAAAATTTACTGCCTATGTTTTTTTAAGGAGTGTTATGGTTTGGAGTATTATATTTTATTATTTAATCCATTTAGAATTTACTAATATATATGGTATAAGAAATTGATTGTTTCTTTTCTTTCTTTTTTTTTTGCCTGTATCTATCCAGTTTTCCCCACACCATTTATTGGAAAGTCTATTTTATATTATTGCTTCCTTTACAAGAAATTAATTGACCAAATAGGTATGGACTTATTTCTGGACTCACTATTCTGTCCACTGATCTATGTGTCTGTTTTCATTTTGATACCATGCTGTTTGATTACTACAGTTTTGTAGTATAGTTTGATATCAGGTAATATGATAACTCCAACTTTGTTCTTTTGTGAAATTGGTTTGGCCCTCAGAGTCATTTATGGCTGCATATAAAGTTTAGGATGATTTGTTCTAGTTTCAAAAAGTAAGCCAGTGGTGTTTTGATAGGGATTGCATTGCATTTATAGATTGCTTCGGTAGTATGGACATTTTAACAATGTTAATTCTTCCTATTCAAGAGCATGGTATATCCTTCCATTTATTTGTATCTTCTTCAATTTCTTTCTTCAATGTTTCATAGTTTCCTGAGTTTATTTTGTTAACCAGCTCATTGTCTTATAGCATTTTATTTATGTTTTTTGTGTCTTTTTATTTCTTCTTATAATTGTTTTCTAGTTTCATACCATTGTGATCAGAGAAGATACTTGATATGATTTCAGTCTTTTTAATTTATTGAAACTTGTTTGTTGCCCAACATGTGGTCTATTCTGAAAAATATTCAATATATACATTCTAATGCTTTGGGGTGAAATTTTTAAAAAATATCAATTAAGTCAATCTGGCCTAATGTGTCATTAAGGCCACTATTTCCTTACTGATTTTATGCATGAATAATCTATCTATTGATATCAATGGAGTGTTAAAAGTCCTCTATTACTGTATTAATGTCAATCTCTCCCTTTATGTCTGTCAATATTTGCTTTACATATAAGAGTATCCCAGAAAATGTATACACACACTTCAAATAATTATAAAAGCAGTATTTATTAAGATACATTTTATTTTCAAAATTGAGCTATCAGCTATTAAAGTTTGTATACATTTTTGGGACACCCTTTATTTAGGTACTTTTATGTTGTATACATAGATGTTTATAAGACTTACATTCTCTTGTTGGATTGATTTATTTATCAATATGAAATGTCTTTGTCTGTTCAGCCCTTGTTTAAAGTCTGATAAGTCTGATATAAAGAGTGTCACCCTCCCACTTTTTTTTCATTTCTATTTGCATGAACTATTTTTTCTATCCCATTACATTCAGTCTGTATGTGTCTTTCAAACTCAAGTAAGTCTCTTGTAGACAGCATGCGTATATGTCCTGTTTTTTTAATTATTCAGCCAACATAAGAACATTTTGTCATGGTACATTTAAAGTAATTATTGATAGGTATATAATTATAACCATTTTATGAATTGTTTTATGACTTTTTTATAGGTCTGCTTTGTTCCTCTTTTATTCTTTTGTATGTTGATGACTTTTTAAAATATATTTTTATTGATTTCAGAGAGAAAGGAGAGGGATAAAGAGATAGAAACATCAATGATGAGAAGAAATCATGAATTAAGTGCCTACTGCATGCCCTTTACTAGAGATCAAGTCCTCAACCCAGACATGTGTCCTTAACAATCCTGGGACCCTTCAGTCAGCAGGCTGACACACTCTCTACTGTTCCAAACTGACTAAAGCTGTTGATGATTTTTTATAATGTGTGTTTGGATTCTTTTTTCTCTATTTCTTGAATATGTCTTGTAGGTTTTTGGTTTATGGTTAGCATTCTATTTTAAGTTGTTGGTTATTTAAGTTCAAACATTCTAAAATCACTACCATTTTTATGTTCCCCTTCCCCATTTATGTTTTTACTTCTTTTCTGTGTGTTTTTGTATAACCCCTCATTTATTGTTGTAATTATACAGGATCTACCTACTTTTAAATTTTATCATTTGTACTAGGATTATAGTTACTTGATCCACTGCTTTTGGCAAGTATTTGTCATTGACAGTGGGAATTTTTTCCTTCCTATTTTTCTTAGTACATGTTTGATCTTTTCTTTTCTACTTAAAGAAATCCCTTTCATAATTCTTATAAGGCTGATTTAGTGATGATGAACTTCTTTATATTTTTCTTATCTGGGAAACTATATCTCTTCTTCCATTCTAAATGATAGACTTGTTAAGTAGAGCATTCTTAGTTGTAAGTCATCATTTTGAATAGTTTCTGCAAATCCCTTCTGGCCTGCAAAATTTCTCTTGAAAAATCAGCTGTGCTCCCTTGTAGGTAACAAACTGCTTTTCTCTCACTACTCTTAAAAATCTCTCTTTGTCTTTAACCTTTGGAATTTTAATTATGTTGTATCTTGGTGTCAGTCTTCTCTTCTTTGCACTTCCTGAACTCATATATTTCTTTCACTAGGTGGAAGACGTTCTCAGTCATTATTTCTTCAAATAGGTTTTGATACATTGCTCTTTGTCTTTTCATCCTGGTATCCTTATTATATGAATGCTGGTAAAATTGATATTGTCTCAGAAATCCCTTAAACAATCCCCATTTTTAAAATTATTTTCTCTTTTTGCTATCCTAATTGAGTGTTTTCCACTATCTTGTCTTCCAGGTCACTGATTTAATTCTCAACTTCATCTAATCTACTATTTATGCCCTTAAAAAATTAATTTCAGTTTTTGAATTCTTTCCTTTTTGTATTCTTCATTTTGACTGGTTCTATTTTACGGTTTCTTTCTCTTTCTGGGGGCCTCACTGAGTTTATCTATTCTTTATTCAAGTTCATTGAGCATCCTTATAACCAGTGTTTTGAACACTGGTTATCTAGTAGGTTGCTTTCTTGTCTTTTTCTGTAATTAAAAAAAATTATCTTTACTGTTGAAAGTATTACAAGATATCCTCTCCCACTCTCAGCCACCCCTTTTATCCTTCTCCACCTCCAGCCCCCAGGCTTTCACCACACTATGGACTTGGGACATGTTTCTTTGTCACTTCATTTTGGCTGCCTCCCTGTGTTTATTGCATTTATTAGGTTGACCTGCTATCTCACAAACTTAGCAGACTGTAGTAGTTGTCCTGTGAGGCCCCAATGGCGCAGTCTTTCTGTTCACCTGAATTAGGTGCTCTGGGGTGTCCCTTGTGTGGATTGTATGTACCCTCCCTATTACAGTTGAGCCTTGATTACTATTAGCATCTTAGTGGGTAGGATTGACCCTCATGTTGACTGCTTCTGAGGGCTGGCCATGACTACAATTGAGAAGCTGATATACAAGGGCTGACCCAACAGAGCCTGGTTCATTTCAGCATGGCAATGGTGCCAGCCAAGTGTACCCTTCATTGTCATTATAGAGCAGGTTCAGAGGTTCACTACTGTTGTTTGAAGCTGGTTACCTGGTGTGTTTGTTCTGGAGAGCCTCTTGGAAGGGGCTTCAGTGCAAACCAAGGTCAGCTGCCATCTGTGCCTGGTGGCTACCTGGTGGCAATTACAAAATGATCTGTGGTTCATGGCCTCTTGTACTATGCTTGGATGCATTTGGCTATGCTGCAGACCAAGGCTGACTGCCACTAATGCTGGTCTTGAGACCCTTTGGTGGCACCACAATGTAAACTGAGGCCAACCACCACTTATGCTGTTCGAAGCCACTTAGTTAAATCTCTTTTCTCAGCCAACACTGGCCACAGCTTATGCCAAGCCTGGGGTCACATGATGGGAGTTAAAACACAAGTTGAGACCAGTTACTTCTTATGCTAGGTTTTGCAAGAGGTATAGGGTATTCCAAGGCCAGCCACTACTAGTTTGGGGTTTGTGGGCCTTTGAGAGATTTTAGGAACATCTGCAGAATGAGCTAAGTCAAGCCACCTCTATAGAAGAGGCACTGGAAGCATGGTGCAGAAGTGAATGAGGCAACATTTCAGGAAATCACCAGGGCAGGGCAAATGGTATTAGCCTGGTTAATGGAGATCTCAGATTCGGCATCTGCCTGCACCTGCCAGCAATTCCAACCCTGGAGAGGTGCCCTGCCCCCTGCCCCTCTAGCCCACCACCTGAAACTAGTCAGTTCAGTTCCTCCCTATATGTCCCTGGCACTTTTCAAGCCACTGCCTCATACTGGATTCCAAAGCTAATGGGTTTGTGACCAAGAGGAACAGCTGGAACTCCAGCAGTGCTCCATCTCATTCAGATGCTATCCCTGCAGGTTTTCACAGCCAGATGTTATGGGGACTCTGCTTCCCAGCACTTGTGCCCACCAGGACCTCTCACCTAGCCAAGACATTTCTCCCAATTCTTTTTTTTTTAAATATATTTTATTGTTTTTATACAGGGAAGAAGGGAGAGGAATAGAGAGTCAGAAATATCGATGAGAGAGAAACATCAATCAATTGCCTCCTGCACACTCCCCACTGGGTATGTGCCTGCAATCAAGGTACATAACCTTGACCGGAATCAAACATGGGACCCTTGAGTCTTCAGGCTGATGCTTTATCCACTGAGCCAAACCTGTTAGGGCATCTCTCGCAATTCTTAATTGCCACAGCATGGATGTGGGACCTTCCCCTTCCTGTTTCAGGCCCTCCTACTGATCTTGTTGTGGCTTCTTTATATCCTTAGGGGTAGGGCAACAGTTTAGCTAGTCTTCAGGTGGTTCTCAATTTGTTCTATAACTTAGATGTATCTTTGTGGTCATGGGAGTAGGTCAACACATTTACCTACTCTACTTTCTTAACTGGAAATCTAACAGAGGTCTTTAATTTGAGTAGAGGCAGAGGAAAAGAAGAAAAGGAGGTTAATGTCATACTAGCATGCAGGTAGAATTGGTTGAAAATATATGTACAATATTAACCCAAAGCCAGTCAAATTACAGGAACTCAATACATTATAAGTTTCCTTTCCAGAATTCTCTGGAATTGATCATATGTATTTAGTAAAGGAAATAAATTTGGACTCAAGTAGGCCAAAATAAAATAGAACTGGACTTAAATTAGCTCAATTTCATGAATGTATCCAGTAATGATTAGATTGAGAGTAGGAATCACGAAAATACACATACCACATAAGCAAGAACATTTATAATTTGACTTAGGTTGAACATTGGAAAATTGTATAAGATTTAAACAAAATAGGATAGAAAAATCAAGGATTTCTGAAAGAGATTAATTAAAAGTTGATCATGTGGTCAAGAATGAGTAGGAAGAATTTGGAGTATGTGATCTTTTGTAAATAAAAGATGCTGTCCATGATTAGAGACATCAGTGGCAATGGCCTACCTAAAAATGCCTTTCTGTGCAGTGTGAATTGGAGCAGTGGAGCAATAATTCTTCCTGACACTGACAAAGTTACGGTTTGTTGATAGGCAATGTTTCCCTGCCTTTGTCAACAAAAGCTATATCCAGAAATATCAAATTGAGTACAAAACTAAAAACAGCCTAAAAATATGTTTAGAATACATTACTAAATGTAAAGTGAAATTCAAGCACAATGCAAAAGTTCTAGTGGAAAAAGAAACCAGCATAATAACAAGCCCAGTGACATACTTACTGCAAAGCAGTTATTTATCACTAAAAGAAGATGCTCTCTTAAGCACTTAAAGAAATACCAGTGATCTAGTCTCAGCAAGTATCCTTGTATTGTCATTATGGATTATGAAAATTTCACTTATAGAGCATTGAATACTTCGCTCTTTTTACACTGTTCCCTTTTATATTTACATATTATTATGCTGTAAGAAATAAAAAATCATATTCTGAGTAATGTGCACTGATGTGAAACAGTCATTTTTCAGGATTTCTCAGAGTGTATGGTTTACACCCTTTTCTCATGTATTTATCTATTGCTACCTATCTAAACAAATATTAGATTATTGTAAAACTTGCTGTCCATATTTTAAATGTATAAATGCCTTTCATTTTACATTTTTGTTGATATTGCAACAATGTTCAATATTGTAAAAAAATTGTGCAGTTCACTAAATTGGTATATCTTTAAAAATATTATTAAACAGCCCTGGCTTGTTTGGCTCAGTGGATGGAGAGTTTGCCTGCTGACTGAAGGGTCTCAGATTTGATTCTGGTCAAGGACACATGCCTGGGATGCAGGCTCAATCTCCAGGTTGGGACAGGTGGCATCAATGATTCTCTTTCATCATTGATGTTTTTATCTCTCTCTCCCTGTCCCTTTCTCTCTGAAAATAATTTATTTTTTAAAAAAGACTAGCAGAGAACAAAAGCAACATTTTAAAATAATATTATTAAACAGTTAAACTGACTAGAAAATGGAAAAAAACATTATCATATTCAAATGGTTCAGAGCTATATCCTTTGATGTGTGACTCCCAGGCAGAAAAGGAGGAAAGCTTTTAGCATGATGAAGACAGGCAGATGACCCTATCCCTAAACTTGTTCATGCAGAACTGTTTCTATCACCTTCTTCCAAATCCTGCAAAGATAGATATATCTGAAGGCAAAGTCTAAGTGACCACTCTTCAAATGTCACTAGCATTTGTGAAAGATTTATTTTGAAAATTTAATGTTTATTTAAATTGTAATGGTTATTGTTATGAAGATATTGTTTGGGTCATTTTTCTCTAAATGTATTTCTGCACTTCATAAGACAAATTCCCACCTTCTACTATTCAACACGGTGTCCTGAGAAGAACAGTCAGCTATGAAATCTGAATTCCAGTCCAAGTTCTGTCTGTAAGGGATGTTAAGATTTGAGACATGTCCTGAACTTACCTGAAAGTCAATGTCTTCATTTGCCTCTAATTCTCTCAGATTCAGCTATGACACTCCTTCATAACTCAGTGCTATTTGTAAAATAAAACAAAGCAAACAAAACTAAAACTAAAACGTATGATATTGAATAATATCATTAAAATGTAAAATTACTTTGGGTCTTTTAAGATAGGAAAGTAAATAACCATTTGTTAATCATTAGCCAGATATGTATTTCTCTCAA
Source organism: Lasiurus cinereus (assembly GCA_011751065.1). Classification (NCBI taxonomy): domain Eukaryota; kingdom Metazoa; phylum Chordata; class Mammalia; order Chiroptera; family Vespertilionidae; genus Lasiurus; species Lasiurus cinereus. The sequence goes on along the minus strand of JAAGEH010000005.1, from coordinate 15,382,421 downwards.
ATATCAGTCTCTGGTATGTCTCATACCCTCCTAAGATTATGCTAAAAAATCCCAAAAAATTGAAGGTCAAAAATACTACTTTTATGCACAATCTTAATTCCTAGCTAAGCCTTCTGTTCACAAACTCTATCTACACTCTTCTCCTAAAAAGCAACAACTTTTTCATCTTTGACTCTTAAATCCTAGACAAGGTCAACTCTAAAAATGCATCCCAAATCTCCTTTCTTCTTAGTCCTACTAGGTCTAAGCTTAACCTTTCCAAGCAAAGGGCTTCCTAATCAGAACACACACTTAGCTGTAACACTCCAGCTACAAAAGAGAGAAGAAAAATGTTCTACTATAAGGGAGAATATAATCCTTTACTTCCAACAAAATTCTATACTTTGTTTGGCGGCTAAGTTGTTTGCCTTTAAATTGTCATGACAAAGTTTTGTATGTATACACATACTCACATATGCCTTCTTTAAAATGTTTTTATCAATTCCAGAGAAAGGAAAAGAGAAGGAGGACTAGAAACATCAATGATGAGAGAATCATCAATCAGCTGACTCCTGCACACCTCTTACTGGGGATCAAGCCAGCAACCTGGGCATGTGCCCCTACTGAGAATTAAACCATGACCTCCTGATTCATGGGTCTACACTCAACCACTGAGAAGCACTGGCCAGGCCACATACATTTTTTATATATAATCATTTTAAGTATGCTATACTATCATAATAAATATTATAGCTGACTTATGAAAACATAGGAAGATAGTAAAATAACGCAAGATCACTCAGTTGGGACTGTACAGCCATCTGAATTTAGAATAATAATACAGCTGTTCATGCAGAAATATGGCTATTTTTGTTTATCTGAAATATCTTACTAAAGTCAGTTAATAATAATTATAAATCTGCTGGGGATTTTACATTTAGGTAACTTTTATTACAGAAACTTGACAAAAACTTTGTTGAATATTCAAATAAATTACATAAAAGAGCTCACATACATTGTATATTTTATCATCTCACACAATCAGATAAGTTTACTTATGTATGTTTCTTAAAGAAGTACAATAATTTATTTTTTGGATTTAAAAATAAATTACTCATTTATAAGCTAAACCACATATTATCAATTATCTAGGTTTAATAGAAAAGAAATCTATATAATAAAAGCCTAAGTGACCATTATGGCAGAACGACCAGTTGCTATGGTGTGCACTGACCACCAGGGGGCAGATGCGCAATGCAGAAGCTGTTCCCTGGTGGTCAATACACTCCCATAGGGGAAGCACTGCTCAGCCAGAAGCTGGGCTCACAGCTGGCTAGCACAGCAGTGTGGCAAGAGCCTCTCCTGCCTCTGCAGCATCCCTAAGGAGCAGCGAGCCAAGCAGTATGGAGCAAGGGGTCCCAGGCTGCAAGAGGGCGCAGGGTGGTCATGCATGAATTTCATGCACCGGGCCTCTAGTAGTATGTAATAATGTATAACCATTTCTTTTAATCTTAATTTTAATATTTCAAAATATTTTCTGAATAGCTTCTCCAAACATTCATTAGCATTATAATTGTGACCAGCATTAAAACTTTTAATAACAGTCTATTCCAGGTCAATAATAACTTAATAAATAAGGATGAAAAATGGTCAGAAATATCCATTTGTATATGTTCACGTATAATACATACACACACACACACACACACACACACACACATCTATATTAAACTGACTTTTAAATCACATCTTATTTTTTCCTTCTAGAATTTCCTGGATATAGGAAATTCTAGAAGTCATAAAGAACAAAACAAAGTTTCCTCTTGCCAAAATGTGTACACAATTATAATAGATTTAAGTTAGCTATAAACATATATTACATACATGTGTCTTTTTCTATATAAATCTCAGCAAACATTTTGCCTCTCCCAAAGATTTAACTATATCTAGTTACAGAAATATGTTCTTCACATTACAGTTGTATTATATTCTACTTCAGTTATCTATATACTAGAGGCTTGATGCATGAAATTCATGCAAGAGTAGGCCTTCCTTCCCCTGGCTGCTGACACTGGCTTCCCTCTGGCACTCAGGACCCAGGCTTCCCTTATAGTCCTGGCTTCATCTGGAAGATCATCTGGAAGGACTTCTGGTCTAATTAGCATATTAGGCTTTTATTATTATAGATATAAAAGCCCAATATGGTAATTGTCTTTTCAACCAATCAATCATTCAACCAGTTGCTATGATGTACACTGACCACCAAGGGGCAGATGCTCCAACTGGCAGGTTAGCTTGCTGCTGGGGTCCAGCGGATCAGGACTGGGTGAAATGGGCTGGACACACACTGGAGCCCTCCCACAATCCCTCCCTAGCCAGATTATGCACCCATGGGGCCCCTCTCCCAATCTAGGATCCCTGAGGGAATGTTAGAGAGCTAATTTCAGCCCAATCTCTGCAGGCCAGGCCAAGGGACCCCCTCCAGTGCATGAATTCTTGCACCAGGCCTCTCATTTTTATATAAAAATATCAATAAATCTAGCTAAGAAAATAGAAGTACAATCATATATTTTGGCAAATTATGTTTAACACTTTGGGAAATGTTTTAGATTTATTATCTCATGTAATTCTCAAGCCAACATATGATTAAGTAACATTTCCATTTTTAAGATGCAAAAATAGAAGATTGGGTAATTTAAACTACTTATTCCAACTCACCCAGTTTTATATAGTGATACTGGGATTCAAATCTAGTGTGTCAGATGCAGATGGTTGGTGAACAAAGTGTGAATCAGGAAGGTTTTAGAAGAATAGGGATGACCAACTGAGCCCAGAAATCAGGAGGAGATTTAGCAGTAAAATTCCATCCACGAAAGGGGTGAGCTCATCATACTGGTCCATTTCTCAGTACTTTCTCCACCCTGCTTGCACACCTCAGAGGTTCCCAGGCTGGAGGTAGATAAAGGAACTGTATGTACATTTTGAGCAAGATTTTGAAAGGAAGCATTCGTGCTTAGAATTCTGAGGACTGGCATAAACGCAGTTCCTGGGGCATGCTGCGTTGGAGTGGCTATTGATCTGTGCTCGGTTCAGGCCCCTGGCTCCTCGGGGGCTCTCTGGTTTTCTGCTTCGCCCCACTGAGCTGCTGCCTGGTGAAGAGGAAGCCATGGTGCTCGGGGTCACCAGGTGGAGCTACTGCAGAAGGTGAACAATGTGGCCTTTCTTTCGACATGTTCTTTTCCTATCTCGCCTGCAGGAGCCCCTGGGGCAGGTGCAGACCAAGGCAGAAATTTGGGGAGGAGGATAGGGGTGTGAGTGATCCACTGGTGGGGAGTTTGGAGGTCTGCCAACTGACCAACGGAGAGAGGAAGGTGATAAAAAGATCCGATGGGCCTTAGATAAATATTGAGGTGGGGGAGGGGGGAAGAGAATAGAAGAAGGGGAGGTGGAGGGTGGATAGGGAAACCTTTTCTAAAAGGTGATGGAGGTGGGAAATGGGAGATTAAAACAAACAAACAGTGCATGAGAGCTCAGCTCACTGTAGAGATGTGGCCTCTGCTTGCCTCAGGAGAAGCAATTTCTCCACTTTTAGAAGCAGGAAAGACAGAAAGGCCAGGGCCTTTGTACTGAAGACATCAGGCCCCAAAGGTTCCTGCCACTCTTGATGTTGGTCCAATGTTCCATCCAGAGTACCAAGGGAGCATTAGGTCCCAGGTCTTGCCAAAATGGTTAGCAGAGAGTGCCTGGCCATTAAAACTCCCTTCGACTTTTGATTCGCCTCTTCTAACCAGCACCCAAGGAGCAAAACAGAGTCCATTTCTTGATCCATAAACAGGTGAGCAGATGGGACAATTTAATTATCTCCTTCTTAGAAATAAATGGGGATCCTTAATGATTTCGCTTTGCATCCATAATTCCAAGTTTAATACAATAGCAGTCAGTGAGCACAAGTGACCATTCTGGGAGCCAGTGAATTACCAGTCATGAGAAAAACACTAGTTTGATTAAAAAAGGCTGTAAGATACTTTTTTTTAAACATAAACTATGTACTGCTTTACTTTTGAGCAGGAGCAGTGGATTTAAATGTAATCACTTCATAATTCTAAACCAGAAATAGGAAGATAAAAACAGAAGTGTGTGATCATCTTTTGCTGTCCTTAGACAACTTACTCTGTCAACTCTGTTCAAGTATCTTTCTCTGTTGGAGACCAGGTAAGAATTTAGGATAATCTCTCATCAGTCTAATAGTGAAATGCAATTTTTTAATCTCTTGATTTTTAAAACACACAAAGTTTAACTCATTTCTAGGGAGCAAACATCAGACTGTGTCGCAGGAGTCTCACCTTAACTCCAGGGCTTGTCATCAGCATTCACACCCTCTTTCCACATGCACACACCCATGGCCATTCAGTCCAGATGATTATTCACCTGTACAACAGCATCTACCCATAAGCATATTGAATAATTGGGACACTGAGGAGGGTACCTCAAACTAGAAGGACAAAGCAGAGCCCAGGGAGAGTTTGCATTTAGTTTTGGGAAAGAAAGGCAATCATGCAGATGAAGGGGATGTTGGGATGAGACTAAAGGCACTACAGATGGAAAGGGCATCATGATTACTTAGAGGTTTGTTAAAACCTCTCTAAATAGGAAAGCAAAGAGAAACTAGGAGGAGTTTCCATTTGTTTTTCAGGAGGAGAACATTAAGTTGCCCCATCTGCTCACTTGTTTATGAAGCAAGAGGTAGAGTCCCTGTCCTGGGAAGAACAAGTTGCAGAAGAGTTCAGATCATTTTCATTTGGGCAGAACCTGGTTGAAATGAGAAATAGAATGGACGAATTCCATGTTTACTGGCTTCCTCCCTCCAGAATACCTGCTGATCTTCCCTTATCACTCTGTTCCCTGCTACCTAACGTTTGGGTGTGGGGCCACCAACCTGACAAGCTCTATGGGCTTTGGGCCCAGGCTAAGCAAAGCCAGTGAAGCTTAGTGAGATAAGTTCAGATCCTCAAATCACCTCAATCAGGTGGTCTTCTCTCCTTAGCCTGGACCAGTGGGTCTCACAAGGCCAAAAAGGGACATACCAGTGACCAAGGGCTCAGGCGTAACAGTGGGAACATGAGTGATCTCAAATCCAATGGCAGATGAGAAAACAGGCTTAGATAGAGCAAGTCGCTTGTAATCACAGATAGTGTGTAACATTTGAACTCACTTTTGAAAAACTCCAATTCTGTGTTTATCTTTCTTTCACCTTCCTACCAGTTCGCCAGAAGCATTTACTTTAAAACCCAATATCAGTGTCCATTTTGTACTTGCCAATTTTGTTACCACATCCTGACGAAGTAAAGCTGAAAAATAAAATTAATTTTGGACAACTACAGGCAAAAAAAATCAGAAAAATAAACCTTACATGACCTAGTAATTGGAAGATATATGAGGCAAGGTGAGCAGGGTGGATAAGGACACATATGTAATACTTTAATCAATAAAGAAAAATAAATAAATAAAAAGGGATTTTCACATTGAAAATAAATAAATAAAATGGATATAAACATATATCTATGCTATTGTAGGAGAGGATGTAATGTAATATAGCAGGGCGGAAAGATAAGAGTAATATGCACTTTAAAGACATGTACTTTTTGCAATGAATGCATCAGAATATTATTAGCTCCTAGAGCCAAAGTGCTGGCAATAGACTATTTTGTTTGGGGGGGGGTTGGGGGGAGGATTGAGGCAGGGAACAGGTTCTCTTCCCCTCGAAGCTTCAGAGTTCCATTGGTGAAGCAAACAGGATAGATAGTGTTTCTGCATCAGTAAGTGCCATACATCAGGAGATTTTGGAAAAGGCTTTGAAATGGACAAAAAGGATTACTAAAGTGTCTTTTCAGTGGGATGCCGGGTATTATCTAACAGACCCTTCTATGATTATCTGATCCTGTAGAAGGACCTGTGCCCTTCACTATTTATGTGCTATTTTATAATTCCATGATTTATTAAACATGTATAATCATGCAAAGATAACATGTGTTTTTAAAGGCACGGGAATAATTTTTATTTAAGGAATGGACTAAAGAATGTTGTTTATGTGATATGGAATACACTTTATAAGGTATTAATAGTAAAAACAACTAGATGTTACAGTAGCTGATGCAGCATTGCAGATATCCAGTGATGTATATGAAAATATTTAAAAAAATGAGCCATGGCAGAAATAGCCCATAAGGATTCAATGACTCAGATTATATTGACCTGGAGAAATTGTGGTTAAGTTCTAGGTTTGTGATGGGGAAAAAAAGGTACTATAGCCCCTCTCCTCTTAGAGCTTACATTCAATTGGGAAAGATAAGCAATAATATTGTTTAGAGCTATGAGATGCATAAGCAAGAAAGAAAGAGACACTAAAACAGAAAATTAAGAATGTAGACATGAATAGGCAGAGAAAGCCTCTCTGGGAAGTGACATGAACTGAGGCATGAAGGATAAGAAGTAGTGAGATAGCAAGAGTAGGCCAAAGATATCTCCAGTTAGAGAGCATAATGAGTGCAAATGCCTAAGGTGGGAAATGAATTTTGTTATTTTAAAAAAAATCATCTAAGAGTGCAGTGGGTGAGAAAGAAAGTGTCATGAGATAAAACAACAATGAGTTCGTTCCAGATATTGTGTGGTCTCATAGTTTTAAAAGGTGTTGTAAATGTACCCTAATTGCAACAAGAATCATGAATAGAGTTTTAAAAGGTAGTGAAATAACATAATTTGAGTTTTTTAAATAAACATACTATCTGATATGTGGAGAATGTATTGTAGGGGCAACAGTGAAAGTGGCAGCATCCATTGTTCTCGCTTACCAACATCCATTTCCCCATCCCTTGGAAGTAATGCCTTGATGTTGCTTTAGGAAGTGATCTTTTCCTTCTTTCTGTCCCATGGTTTGGGTGGCCCCAAAATTCCACATAACTACTATTGACAAGTAAGAGCAATGTTTTCCTGTGGTCCAGGACTTGGTTTTGCCTGGGATGCTCTGGGGAAGAGACACTAAAATATGACTCAGGCCAGGCTCATGAGAACCTTACCTTAGACTTTTATTAGAGCAAATAATTAGGAAAGAGAAATGCTCTTTCTCTGGGAAGGAAAGCTTGATTAACACTGAAATCAATGCAATTAGGACACATGAAATAATCGGTAAAAGGAAGATATTGACTTGGTTTCGATGGGTGACAGGAGATAGAGAGCAGAGGGTATGTTGTAAACATATCTTTAAAAGAGATTGGACTTCCCTTCCTAATGGAAGGGATGGAAATAATGAAGAATAATTTTTCAACTTAAGCTTAATGAGACCAGGTAAATGGATTATGGTGTCAAGTAATGTGAGGAAAAGACAAAGAAACTTGTTAAATTTGAGACAACTTAGGCCTATTTGAATATATGAATCTGAATCTTAGGAGAGAGGAATGAAATAACATATATATGTGTGTAAGCATATATGTATGCAAGTGTGTATGTATTGTGTGTGTGTGTGTGTGTGTGTGTGTGTATGAACAGGTTAGAAATTAGTGCAGAGAACTTAATAGGGCCCACCCAGTTATAGTCTTAAGAACTCCAACAAAGCTGGCTGAAAAGAAGCAAAGTATAAAACCAAGGATAGGAATTGCCAATATTCATTATCGTCCTCTTATAAACTATGAATCATAAAAAAGAACCTTAGCAGATGCCTCATTTAAAAATGCAAAATGTGATCTTTGCTATAGAAAAGCAGTCACAACCTCTAGGTCTCTCAAAGCAAATGTGTATGTGAAGGGACAACTCTATTATTTTCAGAAAATTGTGCTTTCTGTAATGTCTGTTCACTTGCACCGAGGAAAGGAATCCAATTGACCATTTGCTCCCAGAAAAAAAAAAAAAGGATTTTATAGATTTTTATAGATTCTTAATTCTTCATGAAGCTACTGATCTTTCCAGCTCTGGAATTAATTTCAATTCATGCTGAGGGTTCTGAGAAAAACTCAAGGGGGCTGTTACCAAGCAGAGGCTGATGTAGTGAGGTGAGCATCAGCACATTGATATGCTTCCTTTGCCTCTTTTCAAGTGTAGCACTTTGGATGAACCAAATGTTCCGCCTCACTGAGGACTTACTTTCTAAAAACATGTGTGAAGTTTCACAGAAATAGTATTGACAGAACATAATTATTTTTACTATTGCATAACAAAGCCTTTACTTGGTGCTTAGTGACTCATCATGGCTCCATTTTTTGGTATTGCAACAAAGACAAATTCAAAATGGTAAATTAAATCAAGTTGTAGGCACTTAACAGCAATATGATATTTTTGTAAGGCAAAGTAACTCCACATATTAGTCTGAGGTTTATCGTGCTCAAAATTATGCAAGTCCCTTGAATTGAAAGAAATAAAGGGTCTTCTTTATTTAACAAGTAATGGTGACTGTCTAGGCTCTGTAGATGCTATGGTAGACAAGAGAGGGAGAGTCACTGCTCTTGTTGACCTCAAATTCATATAAGCAAAAATTAATTAAGCAAGTATGTATTAGTTTAAGATACTGGCAATGACTTTGATGGAAATAGAGAAACAATACTTATTGGGGTAAAGGATAACTAGATCAACTGAGTATATATGGGAATTGTGTCCAATGTATATCCTCTCTTACTTGCATGTAAGACAAGTGGCTTGTGTCTATCCTTTACTCACTGTTGACAGTTACAGTTGCTATCATTGTAGCTGTTGACACCAAAGAGAAAGGAAATATTTTACCCACACCTATAGGACCTCCATTCCATATCACATATGTGTGAATTTTGTAAGTCCAAAATAGCCTTCCTCCATCAAATGACTATTGGTAATAAACTGACAAAATGTCTCATATCCCTTCTTTCTACCCCAGCTCCTGTGTAGTCTTTGTGATCAGTGTTCCATGTGGTCATGGCACTGTGAAGATAGAAGTTCTTCAAGCAATTCCCAGCTCTAATCTTATCTCTATCATTCCCAGTATATCTGTTCCCTGACCTGTCATCACCCTCACACTTCCTTGCCCTTCAAAAACAACGCTGGAACTCTCCCTATAAAACCAGCAAATCCCTACAACTCTATCAGTTTACTCATATTTCTTTAATTGGAAAATAGGTGACTACTGAGGAACATTCTGTAGCTCTCTCAAGTAGAAGTTGTTTATCACTCAGAAAATAATAGCCAATTATAATAGCAAACATTCATTGTAAAATTTCTATATATAAGCACTATACATATGTTATACATGAATATATTTCATTTAATTATCAGAGCCCTCTTATTATTATCTGTGGAAGTGGGGTATCCCTTTCCCCACTGAGTGATGGGAGTTGAGTCCTTATGATATTTCAAGAAAAGGAATTTTCTGAAACTCACACAGAATGAAGAGTGATTTTTATTTTTTTTGTGGAATTATATCCTAAGGTTTCCAAAGTTCCATTTTCCTTAATCCAGTCCTGGAAAATTTGCAGCTAGAGATTTAGCAGAGCTAGAAGCAAAGCCAGCATCCAAAGTTTCCATTCCATATTGCACCTGGATCTGGTTTAGCATTAAGCTAGTGGCAGTCCATTAGTCCATCATGTGTGGGGTCCACATGGCTGTGGGCCATGTGGGCAAATGCAGGAGAGCTCAGTGAGAGTTCTGTAGGCCAGGAGTTAAGAGCATACAAGAGGCAAGAGGTAAGAGGCCATGAGCAAGAAAGCAAACTCCTTTGTTTAGGAGCTTAAGTATTTTAAATATCCCCACATTAGCAGGGACACACCTATCCCAGCCAATGACCTACTCCTAGTTATGACTGACAGACTAGTACGTTCCTTAGTCACCCAGACTTCACTGGATATGCGTTTATACTGCAGCTTCCTGGCAAGGCTGCACCAATGACTGTAATAGTAGGCCTTCCCTTTGCTCCTTTCCAGTTACTTAATAACCGGATTAAATTATAACAATATCACTCTGAGGTAGGTCTTTAATCGATATTTTACACATGTGAAACTGAGGCATAGAGAGATTAAGTAACTTTCTCAAGGTCACAGAAATATATAGAGAGGAAGCCAGCCATGGAATCCAGGCAGTCTGAATCCAAAGCTGGTGCAATATCTTCTTCTTTGGTTGCTCATGGATTAGAAGTGGGGCTTCAGTTCTCATGTTGCTTGCAGCCACTTTTTTTTTTAATATATTTTATTGATTTTTTACAAAGAGGAAGGGAGAGGGATAGAGAGTCAGAAACATCGATGAGAGAAAGACATCGATCAGCTGCCTCCTGCATGCCCCACACTGGAGATGTGCCCGCAACCAAGGTACATGCCCCAGACCGGAATTGAACCTGGGACCTTTCAGTCCACAGGCCAACGCTCTATCCACTGAGCCAAACCGGTTCTGGCTGCAGCCAATTTTAAAACCTCCTGTTGTCCTCTACCAATGACCTGGCTAATTCATCTCATTCACTAAAGATTTTGATATCTGTTTGAGGGTATTGATTTTCTCCTTGATTCCTGCCATCATCTCAGGAAATTCTATGTCCACATGGACAACCTATCCATATATCATATTATAACTTCCTGACCTTCTTATCACCAGTGGTATATTTTATATAATCCCCACTATTTGTTATAATGTATCACTAAAAATAATTTCAAATCACAAACATTTCACTCTTATGAAAATTCCCATTTGCCTGCCTAAGAAATCCAACTCTCACTGTGATTTGACCTTTCAGTTCCATTGATATCCACACTTTCTTTTTTTAATTTAATAAATCTTTATTGTTCAGATTATTACAATTGTTCCTCTTTTTCCCTCCATAGTTCCCCTCCACTCGGTTCCCACAAAATTACCTCTCCCACACTGTCCTCATCCATAGGTGTACAATTATTGTCCAGTCTCTTCCCATATCCCCGACACCTCTTTCCCCCCAAGAATTGTCAGTCTACTACCTTTCTATGCCCTGATTCTACTATATTTACCAGTTTATTCTGTTCATCAGATTTTTAGTTCATTTGATTTTTATATTCACTTGTTGATAGATATGTATTTGTTATTCATAATTTTCATTTTTAACTTTTTCTTCTTCCTTTTCTTAAAGAATATCTTTAAGCATTTTTATAATCCTGGTTTGGTGTTGATGACTCCTTTAGCCTTTTCTTATCTGTGAAGCTCTTTATCTGCCTTTCAATTCTGAGTGATAGCTTTGCTGGGTAGGTTCTTGCTATTCATCACTTGAATATTTCTTGCCACTCCCTTCTGGCCTGCATAGTTTCTGTTGAGAAATCAGCTGACAATTGTATGGGTGCTCCCTTGTAGGTAATTAACTGTTTTTCTCTTGCTGCTTTTAATATTCTCTCTTTCTCTTTTGCTTTTGGCATTTTAATTATGACGTGTTTTGGTATGGTCCTCTTTGGATTTCTTTAGTTTGGGGTTCTGTGCACTTGCTCAACTTGTAAGTCTATTTCTTTTACCAGGTGGGGGAAGTTTTCAGTTATTATTTCTTCAAATAGGTTTCCAGTATCTTTTCCTCTGTCTTCTTCTGACACCCCATAATTCTGATGTTGGTACGCTTGAAGTTGTGCCAGAATCTCCTTACACTATCTTCAAACTTTTGGATTCTTTTTGCTTTTTGCTTTTCCAGTTGAGTGTTTTTTGCTTCTTTGTATTTCAAATCTTTGACTTGATTCTTGCATTCAAGAATGGTTGGGCATCACCACAACATGAGGAACTGTATTAAAGGATCAGGCATTACAAAGGTTGAGAACTACTGTATAGATACACTATATATAAATATCATGTATAAAATATCCTATGTAAAGTATATCTATTACTATGAATTATAGTAGACAATTTATACAAATAACCTAAACGAAATTTCATAAGACAGTACCTTACCATTGCACTGATTGATATATATATACACACACACACTAATAAAAGAGAAAGATGCAAAGTGACCATACCTTCACAACACCCACCAACAAATCAGGAGTGAGTATCCAAATTAACCCAACAAAGATGGCAGATTAATTTGCATATGCAGGTACGAGTGGCCTAGGCAGGATGCTTGGCAATTATGCAGGCTTTCCACACCACCCAGCCGCTCCAGGCCTCTGGGCAGCATGGGAAGGTGGAAAGGTGGTTCCAGGACAGAGTGAAGGCAGTGCTGGCAGCCAGGGGAAGGAAGGCCCATTCTTGCATGAATCTTTGTGTATCAGGCTTCTAGTATATATATATTTCAAAGAGGAAGGGAAAGGGACAAAGAGATAGAAACATCAATGTTGAGAGAATCATTGATCGACTGCCTCCTGCATGCCCCCTACTGGGGATCAAGACACTACCTGGGCATGTGCCCTTGACTGAATCAAACCCAGTACCCTGCAGGCTGACACTCTATCCATTGAGCCAAACCAGCTAGGGTGCACTGATATATATATATATATATATATTTTAATATATATATTTTATTGATCTTTTACAGAGAGGAAAGGAGAGAGATAGAAAGTCAGAAACATCGATGAGAGAGAGACATCGATCAGCCGCCTCCTGCACGCCCCACAGTGGAGATGTGCCCGCAAGCAAGGTACATGCCCCCGACTGGAATCGAACCTGGGACCTTTCAGTCCGCAAGCCGATGCTCTATCCACTGAGCCAAACTGGTCTCGGCGATATATATTTTTAATGCTGGTTACCACTCACTAAATTAATGTTATTATACACCAATAAGTCATAACCTGCAGTTTGAATCACAGTGAATTACTCTATTTCCCTTTATCTTTAAATTCTTTCATCTAAATATTTTTTAAAACTTTCAGCCCCAAGTGCTCCTTCAGTACATATCCTCCACACATTTAGACTTACCAGAAAAGTTATTTAATTTTAGCCTCCACATTTCATTAACTTCTTAGACCACTCTAATCTGTCTTCTGCCTCAATACTCCATGAAAACCACTTTCCTTAAGTTTCAGTTAGCTCTTGTAACTAAATTCAATGAACATATTCCAGCTTTCATCCTACTCAATATCTCAGCAGCATTTAACAGTTGACTTCCCCCTTCTTCTTGAAACACTACTTTTGCTTTGTTTCCATGACACAACATTCCATCATTTTTCCTTCCTACCTTGGTTCAGCCTCTTTCTGCTGGCTCTTCTGTATGCTCTCAAATATTGGAGGCCATCTATTCATTTCACCTTCACTTTCATCATCTCCTTCTCACTATTTAGCTCTTGTTTTCTTTATGACTGCCATTGTTGGAATTACCATCTGGATTTTGGAGAAATTAGACATCTTATTTAAAGGTTAGAGGCCTTTGAGCGTTAGCTAGGTAATAAAGCTCCCTTTCCCAGGGGAAAACAGAAATTTCCTTAATAATTCAGAATCCAAAGCTTCTCCTGAATCACTTCCAGGCATATGCAGTTACATGACAGAGAAATGCAGCTTTTTACATTCTATGCTTATGACTGCTTCAGCACTTTAAGATTATATAATTTTTGGCATTATCAAAGAATATCAAGTTTTCATGCATTTCCTAGTTAGTTCAATTCAAGATTTCCTTTTCTCCTCTAAGATTTATGTATCCCTGAAAATGAATAGCTTCTCTTGGAAATCAGCTGGAAGCCTTTGAAACGTACATGATCAGTATCTGAGTGACAGATTTTCATGATGTATGAATCATCACACCCACCTTTCCTAGTTTTGGAAATTCCATTATCTTTTCCAGGAGATTTGGAAATGTCTCCTATTTTCAATTATATTGCCTGGAGTGTGACTAGGCAATATCTCAATAACAAAATGAAAACCTGCTTTATCTGGCCCCAGACAGTTTGGCTCAGTGGATAGAGTGTCAGCCTGCGGACTGAAGATCCCAGGTTCTATTTCCATTAAGGACACATGCCCCATTGTGGACTCATTCCTAGTAGGGAGCATGCAGGAGGCAGTCAATAAATGATTCTCTCTCATCATTGATGTTTCTATCTCATTCTCCCTTCCTCTCTGAAATTAATAAAATAATAATAATTTTTTAAAAAATCAGCTTTATTTTCTTCTCTAATTAGGTAAATCACTTATAAATCACTTGGTTGATACTTTAAAATGTACAGATAATGCTCTAGCAACAAATAAATGCTCAATTAGTAATAAATTTTTATGTTGCAGGTCTATGATGCTCTTCTGAACCCAATACTTTAATTTCAATAGTGGATCCCAATGTAATAATTTCTATGAATTTTGGGCTGTAATTGACAATTAAAAAAATATGCACAAACCCATAGTTCACTTCACAGCAGGGAAGACCACGTGGTAATAATGCTTTATAAAGTTTTGATATTGAGGTAGAAAATTTAACACAGATTATCACCATATACATCAATTTTAGAATGTCACAATATGGAGACAATGCATTTTTTAATCAAATAAAAATTATTGTAATTAAAATTGGTAAATTTTATTTTTTAAAAAGTATTTATTGATTTCAGAGAGGAAGGAAAAGGGAGAGATAGAAACATCAATGATGAGAGTGAATAATTGATCAGGTGTCTCCTGCATGTACCCCACTAGGGACTGAGCCCACAAAACAGACATGTGGCCTTGGCCAGAATCGAACCTGGGACCCTTCAGTCCACAGGCTGACACTCTATCCACTGAGTCAAACCAGCTAGGGCTGCAATTGCGAAGAATCAGGAGAAACCAAGATGGCAGCATAGGTAAACACTTAAACTGCTGATTCGCACAACAATATCAAAACTACAACTAAAAGACAAATGGACACCATTCAGAACCACAGGAAAGCTGGCTGAGTGGAAATTCTTCAAATAGAAGGAAAGAGGAAAGCACATTGAGAATCAGAGGAGCTACAAAAGGCTAAGGTACTGAGATGCACCAATGCATGGAGAGGACAGGTGGCTAAGAGCATGGGTGGCTGAGTGTGTGGCTGACTTTCTAAAACAGGAGGGACATGGAAGTTCAGAACTGCACTGAACTCCAGTTCCAGGCGAGATACTGGGAACCCAGACTCATTTGGAGAGAAACAGGACTGTCTGGCAGCAGACAAAACTCAAGGGTGGCTCTCTCTCAGAGGTGCTTATAGCAATTACCGAGGGACACTGAGACCCAGATGCCTCATAAGGCAGCGCTGACGGGAATCCAAGGCTGTCTGCTCCTCCCTGAGACTCCAACCCATTCAAGCCAAGCACAGAGGCTTTTACAATTTTGCAAGTCTTGTCCCATAAGGCTGACATCAGCAAAGAAGTTCTCCCAGCATAGACACAGCTGATCCTCATAGCCAATTTGCCTAGAGGTCAATTTCTCTCAGTGATACCAACAGCAATCAAGATTTAACTACAATAAGGCTGTACACAGTCCACAAAGGGGAGCATCAAGAGTGTCCACCTCAGGTAACTGGGGAGAGTGAGCCACTGGGCCCTATAGGACACCTACCCCACAAAGCTATTCTACCAACTCAGGAAAGCAACAAAAATGCACAGACAAAGAAACAGATCACAAATGAAAGAAATGGAGGAAAGCAAACGACTGGATATAGAGTTCAAAACCATGGTTATAAGGTTTTTTAAGGATTTCCTAGAAAAGGCCAATTAATTTAGCAAGATCCTCAAGGGTATGAAAAAAGACCAAGTAGAAATTAAACATACACTGACTGAATTAAAAAATATTATACAGAGACCAAAAAGCAGATGAGAAGAACACAAGAATCAAGTCAAAGATTGAAATACAAAGAAGCAAAAAAACACTCAACCAGAAAAGCAAAAAGAAAAAAGAATCCAAAAATTTGAAGATAGTGTAAGGAGATTCTGGCACAACTTCAAGCGTACCAACATCAGAATTATGGGGGTGCCAGACGAAGACAGAGAATAAGATACTGGAAACCTATTTGAAGAAATAATAACTGAAAACTTCCCCCACCTGGTAAAAGAAATAGACTTACAAGTCCAGGAAGTGCACAGAACCCCAAACAAAAGGAATCCAAAGAGGATCACACCAAGACACATCATAATTAAAATGCCAAAAGCAAAAGAGAAAGAGAGAATATTAAAAGCAGCAAGAGAAAAACAGTTAATTACCTACAAGGGAGCACCCATACAATTGTCAGCTGATTTCTCAACAGAAACTATGCAGGCCAGATGGGAAAGGCAAGAAATATTCAAGTGATGAATAGCAAGAACCTACAACCAAGATTACTCTACCCAGCAAAGCCATCACTCAGAATTGAAAGGCAGATAAAGAGCTTCACAGGTAAGGAAAAGCTAAAGGAGTTCATCAACACCATACCAGTATTATAAGAAATGCTTAAAGGGACTCTTTAAGAAAAGAAAAAGAAAAAGGTAAAGATAAAAATTATGAATAACAAATCCATATCTATCAACAAGTGAATCAAAAAATCTAGTGAATTAAAAAGCTGATGAACAGAATGAACTGGTGAATATAATAGAATCAGGGCATAGAAAGGGAGTGGACTGACAATTCTCAGGGGGACAGGGGTATGGGGGTGTAAGAAGAGACTGGAGAAAAGTCATACACCTATGGATGAGAACAGTAGGAAGGGTATGGGCAGAGGGTGGTGTGGGAACCAGGTGGAGGAGAGCTATGCAGGGGGGGAGGGAAGGGAAGGAGGGAGACAGAGGAACAATTGTAATAATCTGAACAATAAAATTTATTAAGTTTAAAAAATTGCAAAGAATCAGTAAACATTTTGAATAATAGCTTTCTTAAGTTACATAACTTGAAATAATTTTATTTCATATATCTACTTATTAGCCATATGTGTAATTAAAATTTTGATATGTAGGCTATTGACTTGGATCGCTTAGTCTGAATGGTAACTTTGCCACTAATTAGTTTTGGCAACTTGGGCCAGTTAGTTAAACTTTCTGTCATTTAGTTGCTTCTGTAAAAGATAGAAAGTAATAGTACCTACCTTATAAGGTTATTTGTATGAAAAAAATGTTTTAATACATATGAAGATCCCCATATAGAGCCTGTAAAATAGTAAGCTTTTGATAAATGTTAGCTACAGATACTATAAATTTAATGTTAATTTCTTATCTCTCAAACTGGTTAAAAACTGCTCAAGGATAGGGACAAACATTAATTTTATTTTTACTCCCAATACTAGCATACAGTAGGTATTCAGGGAATACCTGGTAATAATAATAATACAAAAATGCCTTATGCTACATTTTAAAGGAACATTATAATACTAACTAGAATTTAAATTCTAATGACAATGATTTCCATGTGAGACCTTCAGTATAAATTAATTATACCAAAGCCAATACTCTAGCTAAATTACATGCACCCATTTTTTTTTCTCAAAGCCTATACATATGTTTAGGCAGGTACTATTTTCACAAGATTGTGCTGCCAGCTTTTAAATAGAAAGAATAAAGATCAGCATTTCCTGAATGATGTTTTATTGGACTTATTTACAGAGGTTATTGTGCAAAGATTTTTAAAATCTTTACAGTTTAGTTCAGTTTAATATATATGATACTTGATATAAGTATATCCTGGATCATCTGAAGGACTACTTCATAAATTCAATACACAGTTTGTGCTTATGATAATAGCATAACAAGCTTTTAATCATCAGAATCTAACAAAATAACCATTTATCTAATGGATTTGTTTTTCCAAATATTGTATCATTATATAAAATAAACAACATATTAAAAGCAATTTAATAGAAAAGGTTATGAAGAATTGAATCATCCCATAATCATTTCAACCTCTGCTTTCAAAGAGTCAATTCCATTTTCAACTTGAGGTAAGTTATTTATATTGAACAAGACATGCATTCATTATAGCAAATTAATTTTGTTAATATTAATTTTTATTGTTTCATAGATTTGCTTATATAAACATATAAGAACTATAAACAAAAAAATACATACAATTTCTATGTTTACCTATTTAAATAATACCAGAGTAAAAAGTTATTTAATAATCATTAGCAATATACAAGAGTGTTTTTCTTTAAAAAATACTTTCATATATTACATAAGTGAGAATTATTGATTAGGATGAAAACAAGCCATTAGCATGTTAAATACTGTAGTATAGGGAGGAATTTAGCAGTATTTTATAAATACCCAATACTTTCTGTACAATTAGATTTTTCATCTCAATTATTACTTTCTTCTGTAGAAGAAGAACTGGCAAACCATAGCCTATGGGCCAAATCCAATCTGCTGTGTACTTTCATAAGTAAATATAATTAGAATATAGTCACACCAATTTACTCATTTATTTATGTACTGTTTATGGTTGCTTTTGCCTAACAACATAGTGAATATTTGTGACACAGACAATAAAACCAAAAATATTTACTATCTGAACCTTTTAAGAAAATATTTGCTGACCTCTGCTATAGGATTTTTTTCTTTTTATTGGTATTAAATATATCTTAAAATACCTTTACATAGATCAATGGAACAAAATGAAGAATAAATAAATATACTTACATGAGTTACCCCAACAGATTTTTACAAAATAAACTTGAAAAAAGTGATTCAATAGAAGAAAGATAGCCTTTCCATAAAAAAGCCCTCAACCTAGAACTCATATGATATATAAAATGTGTAAATTAATTTAAAATGAATTATAAACAAATATAAAAATATAAAACTTTCAGGTAAAAAGTAGAAACTATATTCAGGAGCTAAGGCTAGAGGATGAATTCTTAATTTGATGACAAAAGTGCGATCCATAAAAGAAAAATTGGTAAATTAAACCTCATCAAAATTAAAACTTTTCCACACACACACAAAAAAAAAACTGTTAAGAGATTTTAAAACTATTTTGTGAGAGGAAATATTTGCAAACTACACAAAGGACTAGTATCTAGAATATATAAAGGACCAAGAGTAAGTATTTTCATTATATGAAGAACTCTCAAACTTGAAAATGAAGAACAGTACAATTTGAAAGCAGGCAAAAGACAAACATTTCATCCAAGAGGATATATAAGTGGAAAATAAATTTTGCCATCTGTATACCCCTAAAAAGGATAAACTTATAGCACAGAAAGGATGTTTAACATGATTTGCCATTAGAGAAATAAAAATTAAAATTACAATGACTTACTAATATACACCTATCAGAAGTGCTAAAATGGAAACTAGTAACAATACCAAATGCTGGCAAGCCTGCAGAGAAATAAGAGCAGTCATACATTGCTGTGGAAATGTAAAATACTACAGCCACTATAGAACATTTTGGAAGTTTTTCATAAAATTAAACATGCAACTATCATATGACTCAGCAATTACACTCTTGGACATTTACCCCAGATAAATGAATGCAATATTCATGCAAAAACCTGTAACAAATATTTACAACAACTTTATTTGTAATGGCTAAACACTGGAAACAACCCAGATGTCCTTCAGTGGGTTAAACAAACTGGGGCACATACATTCTATAGAACACTAGGCAGCAATAAAAAAGAATGAAGTAATGATAAATGCAATAACTTAGATAAGTCTCCAGGGAAGTATGCTGACTGAGAAAACTGTTCAAAAGGGCTTCCTTAATGTAAAATTTCACTCATATAACATTCTAAAAATGACAAAAGTATAGAGATGGAGACCAAATGAGTGGTCATTAGGGATTAAGGAAGGGGCAGGATCTGGAAGGCTTGGTTTTAAAGGGACAGTAGGGCCCTGGCTAGGGTTTCCCTGTGGTTAGAGCATTGGCCCTCACACGAAAAATTGCAGGTTTGATTTCCATTCAAGGACACATGCCTGGATTGCAGATTCCAACTTAGCCCTGCTCAAGACACATGCAAAAGGCAGTCAATTAAAGTATCCTCTCTCTCTCTCTCTCTCTCTCTCCTATTTCCTTTCTCCTCAGCCCTTCCTTGCACTCTCTCTAAAAATCAATGGAAAAAATGTCCTTGAATGAGGATTAAAATAATAATAACAATAAAATAAAGGGACAATAGGGAACTTTATAGTGATGACACTGTTTTGTATCTTGACTGTGATGGTATTTACATACAATAGCAATACATGTGACAAAATTGCATACAACTAAGTACACACACAAATCAGTACATGTAAAATTGGGGAAATCTGAATAAGATAAATGGATTGTATCAATATCAATTTCCTCCTCATGGTATTTGTATAATAGCTTTATAAGATGTCACCATGGAGAAACCAGGTGAAGGGTCCATGGGATCTCTTAGTATTATATTTTTAGAACTACATGTGAATCTTCAATAAATCCCAAATAAAACTTTTAATTACAATTTTTAAAACTCCTCCATGAAGTAAAAGTAGCTTTCAACTATTGCCCTCATCCCCGCTCCTTTTTTTTTTTTTGAGCAAATTTCCTTTGTGAAATTTTCATGTATAACATATTCAAAAAATATGCTTTGGGTAACCACATAATTAAATACTGTAATGACATTGTACTCTGCAGTTAGAAATAAAAGTAAGACTTAACTTTCACTATAATAGAACACTTACGAGAAGATAGTTAACAGTCAATTTCTACCTGAAAGTGTCTTCAAATTATACAAGCACTACAAAATAGATTCCAACTCTATCCTACAAAATTTCTAACTCACAAATACTATAGAATAAGCTTATTTTTAAATGCTTTGGGCAGAGCTATAGACTTAATCTTTGGATTCAGAATGCCTAGCTTTGAATTAATCTTTTCGACCTACCAGCTATGATAATTTAGATGTAATAATTTAGGTACGTTAACTCCTCTATGTCTTGTTTTCCTAATCTGAAAAACTGGGTTAATAAAGTACCTACCCATCTCAGTTTCTGTGAGGACTATCTTACATAATAAAGCCCTAATATGTAAATTGACTGAACAGGGGAACAACCAGTCGCTATAACACGCACTGACTAGCAGGGGAAAGATGCTCAATGCAGGAGCTGCTGGTGGTCAGTGAGCTCCCACAGGAGGAGCACAACTCAGCCAGAAGCCAGGCTCACAGATGGCAAACACAGCGGTGGTGGTGGTAGCCTCTTCCACTTCCATTGCAGCACTAAGGACTCCCTGTGGGATGTCCGCCTGCCTGCTTAGGCCTGCTCCCTGTCACCAAGGGGTCCCAGACTGTGAGAGGAAGCAGGCTGGACTGAAGGAACCCCTCCCCAGTGCATTAATGTTGTGCACTGGGCCTCTAGTTTAATTTAAAGAGTCTGGAATAGAGTAAGCACTGAATTTTTGTGTTGTCATATGTAGTAATGAATATTAAAAAATGGAATGATCCCATGTTCTCAGCTAATAATAAAAATTAAGAAATTATATATACATAGTTCAACTGAAGCATTGTCATGAACATATTTAGACATTACTTAGTTGGCTTTTGTTGTTTTTAAATGGCCCTACACTTTCATTTTTTTTTTATCAATATGCAATATCATAAATATTATGTATCTGGAATTGTAGTTTACATCATTATCTCTCAGCATATTTACTTACTTTCAATAATAAGAAAAGAACTTAAATATTGTGAAAAAGATATTCAAAAGCTAAACCAATTAAATATTTTTTACATGTGATTTTAAAAATGGTGATGCTACCAGTAAAAGATGTGTATTCACCAAAAAATAAAAATAAAAACTAGAGAAAGCAATTATTTACTTCTTTAACACATTCCAAGCAGAAACATCTGGATTTGTTTTTTATTTTAATATGAATAATCCTTGCATTGGTCCCATCAAAGCCAAATGCCTCTTGCGAGTGTGACATATGTTTTTTGTCTTCCCTACTACTTATTTTTTCCTTTTCATTTCATTAGCCCTCTTTCTTCTCAACTTTTCAACTTATAGAATTATTTTTCCAGAGAAGTAATATGTGTGAATAAAAATATGTAATGGAGCCTGATGACACTTCATAACATTTTTATTTTAAAAATTCTTTGAAAATCATTACTCCTAATATTTGATAGCTTAGTAAAATATAACTGTGTTTTATTAAAAGAATCATGTTACCTGCACTAGTCACATTATTTTTTAATTTCTACCTTGCAATGGCAAGTACTATGTGAAAGTTGCTATTTTGCTTAAGTCATACCAAGTAGATATGGTAAAGGCCTCATAGGCTCCTAATCAACTCAACCACTGTATAAAATTACTCCCAAGGGTATATTTTTAATGCTGTTTCCTGGCTGGTTTTGAATAACTGAAGTGTTCACACTTCCCATGGGAACATATTTCACAGCATGATTTTAGTATTAGAACATTTTCCCTGAAACTATATTTATTTAAATTTTCTGTTATTATATTACAATGTTATCTTATTTCTCTTTAGTCCTCTTTAACACATTCTGCTTTGATTTTTATGAAGTCCTCATTAAATTATCTCTTGGCCAACTTATGACTATTTTATTATAATATTTTCCATGAAATAATTTGTATTCACTTTTTCAAAGAAATGGAGAAAAGCCTAAGCATATATTATTCAGGACCACAGATATTAACCAAATATGATTTTTCAGTGTCTACTTAAATGATATCTACTAAGCTGACTCATTTTTCAGACCTTAAGAAAGAAAGGTACATTATTAACATAGTAAAATATGAATTAGAAAACTTACTAGGACATAGAATAATTGACAAAATAAGGAAAAATTGGCTTATCCATATAAGAAACCAGCCCTGGGTGTTAGTTTAATCTTAAAACATCTGAAGACAATCATTCTATATATAGATTTTTATGATTAGTAAACAAATAAATATAAACTTTCAGTCTTTAAATTTTTTATGAGAATGATTGGTGCAAATAAGCCAGACAAATGCATTTGCAAATAGATACAATTCCCAGGGTAACATTATGACACATAAGCTATGACCGCAGGCACATTGGATCTTGTAGAAATACTGCTCACCAAAGAAAATGTTACAAATTATATCTTACTAGTAGCCCTACACATGAACCTGTGCACCAGTAGCTCTTTCCAGGACCTGGCTGCTCCGCATCTGCTGCCCAGAAGCTCTCTGTGGCCCAGAGGCCCATCCACAGTCAGGCATGGAACAATTGCCTTATCACCACGACAATGAAGCAAGCATTCTGCCAGGCCACTCACACTGCCCACTCTCAGTGGCCACCCCCACCCCGGGACTAGGGGACTCTGGCAGAGCTGAAAGGACCAGGCACCATCATCTTGTGGCTATTGGCATCCCCATTTTTGTTATAGTGTGATGGTTACTTTGCATATTACTCTTTTTATTAGATAGGATTTAGGTAAAAAAAATCACAATGGATCAAATCTATCTATATAAAACCCTAATTGTAAATTGATTGAATTGCAGAACTACCAAACAACCGTTCTCTATGACATGCACTGACTACTAGGGGTTGTGTGTGGAACATGGCAGGCCTCAGCAGCAGGTGGCAAAGCACAAAACATGGAGAGCATTGGCCACAGTGGGATGGTGGAGCAGGTGAGTGGGGGGCACCAGACCAAGGCAGTGTGCCAGTCACTGTCATCGGGGCGAGCCTCTGGTGGTTACCAAAAATTCTTTGCTCCCATGTGCTGTGGTCCTCCCCAGGGCTTGCACCTGCTGCTGGCACTGGAACCTTAGTCCGTACTCCCCACCCAGTGGGGCTTGACTGGGGACCTCAAGGTGCACCCCCAGGGTTGGGTCAGGGAAACTAAGGCTGTGCCCCTGCCTAGTGGGACTTGATGGGGGACCTGATGCTGTGTTTCCCCTCCCCCACATCCAGCACCTGGTGGCAACCCTGATCACTCAGCATTATCTATGGGTCCTGGTGATGGCTGCTGGCTCAAATCTCCCCTAAAGGCTTCTCCACCTCTCCCTGCTCCTGAGGGGCGATCAGGGCAGCAGCAGCTGCTCACACGCCAGCCCCAATCACTCTGCACCATTAGCAGGTGCAAGCAGGGCTGGTGCCCTCAGTGCATGGGAGCAGCAGCAGTGGGACCAGGGCTACCAGCAGACAGGAGACCAGGGGCTACAGTGAGAGAGGCCGGGCAGGGGTACAGAGGATGGACTGGGCTGTTGGGGCAATCAGATCAGTGGGACAGGCTGACGTCCAGGGAAAGGAGGCCCTGGCCAGTAGCCAGCAACTGCTAGGGACCCTACCCATGTGCGAATTTTGTGCACTGGGCCGCTAGTCTTGTTATAAACTTCATAAGAAAAAATATATTAACAAAAATAATTTCAATAAGTTTAAATAAAATAGCAAAATTATGAGTGATTAACAGTGTAGAGAAAAGTGACCAACAAATTAAACTAATGTAACGATATATATTCTTCCAAATATATTCACATAAAAATAATCAATTTTGTAATAATTCTGATTAAGGTATTTTGTGTGCATGAGCAAAAAGAAAAATGTAAAGTTAAATACCTAATACCTAAAAAACTGAACAAACTATTCTGCATCTATATTTGTAAAGTATAATAAATACCTCTTATGGTTAAATAAAATTATTTTGATAGGATTCAGGATATTACCAGTTGTTCACTGTTAATTTAACAAACATTTGCTGAGGAACTTTTAACTGTCAAATTTGTGCTAAATAATAAACACCAAATTGCTATCAATATGGGTATCAGAATCTGTAAAACTTATAACTGTAAGTTCAAATATCATAAAGCTTCTTAAATAAAAACCATGGCATAATTTTACAAGAAAGCTTCTAAAACAACTTTCCTAATACTTTTGCAAGTATTTGATTCACAATACTGTTTCACAGAAACTTTTTGAACTGATATGCCTAGCAACCTATGTTTAGGTTAGAAAGCAAGTGACATGCCCAAGATTATACATTTGGACTAAATGTCAGGTCTTCTTAATCCAAATCCTGACTCTTCTCATTCCTTGTTTTTTATTATTATACTAGTGACCCAGTGCATGAAATTCATGCACATTAAAAGGGGATTAATTAGAGGAAATAATTTAAAATTGCTATTTGCCCTTTCTCTATAACAAAAATGTCAGAGATGAAAGAAAACTAGTAAAATGTATATGAAAACCTTCCTCCTGTCAGAGTCTGGGGCTCACCATGGGACCCAGAGTCAAGTCTCTGCCCACCCACATGCACCTCAAAATCATGTGAGACCAAGACCCTGCTGCCCCCACCCCCAATTGGACTAGATCCAGATCTGGCCAGTCCCACCCTTGTCAAGCCCTGCCAGGCAGGGGACATAGCCTCAGGTCTCCTGGCTGGGGGGCAGAATGGGGATCGTGACCTGAGGTCCTCCAGGCCAGATTGGGGTAGGGGTGTGCCTTGAGGTCCTCTGTCAAGCCCTGCCAGGTGGAGGACACAGCCTGAGAACCCCTATAAAGCCCTGCTGGGTGGGCATTATGGCCTGAGGTCCCCCGTCAAGCCTGCTAGGTAGGGGGAGGCAGCCCTAGGTCCCCTGGCCCAGTTCCAGGAGGGGGGCATAGCCTCAGGCCCCCTGTCAAGCCCCACTGGGCAGTGGCACAGCCTTAGTTCTCCTGACCCAGCACTAGGGGTGCACCTTAAGGTCCCCCGTCAAGCCCCACTTGCTGAAACTGGTAAGGTTCCCTGTCAAGCCCAAGCAGGCAACAGAGCAAAGCCTTAGGTCCCCTGACCCAGCACCAGGAGGGGGGTACAGCCTCAAGTTCCCTGTCAAGTCCCAGTGGGCAAGGGCATGGCCTGACCCAGCACTGGGCTGCACCTTGAGGTCCCCTGACAAGCCCCACTGGGTGGAGGGCATGGCCTGAGATCCCCTTGCCTGGCACGGGGGCAAGGTGAGATCCTCTAGCCCAACACCAGGACAGGAAGCACACTTGAGGTCCCCCGTCAAGCTCTGCCAAGTGAAGGGTGTGGCCTCAAGTCCCCTGGCCTGGCACTGGGGCGGAGGGTGTGGCTTGAGTTGCCCTAGCCTGATGCCAAGGCGGGGTGCACAACCTGGGGTCCCCTGTCAAGCCCTGCCAGGTGGGGGCTACAGCCTGAGGTCCTCTGTCAAGCCCCATGGGGAGGGCGTAGCCTCAGGTCCCTGCTTATTGCTTAAGGCTTCTTATGGTAACTTGGCCTTAGCTTTGGGTGCAGCCATCTTTGTGATGGAGTGACAGTCAATTAGCACATCCCCTCTTTATTAGATAGGATTAATATCCAACTGCTTTTATTCTTCTTTGTTTTATTCTTCTTATATATTGATAAAAAGTCACATGTGATATAAATAACTAACACAATTTTAAAATAACCCTTGGAAAACTTAAACAGAAACAAAAAACATTTCTTAATGACGAATCAAATCTAATATGCATTTTACATTTAATAATAAGAGTGAAATCTGTGCTTTCAAGAAGGAGTGGATTGAATTCATTTTAGGAGAGCTTAATATATTTTCTAAAATGACTGAAACAAATTGAAACAAAGAAACCCCTCAACTTTCCCTAGATTCTCTGATGTTGTCAGACCATGAAAGGTCTGGAAGGTTCTTCCCTAAACCTCCATATTACTTAAACTTGTTTTATTTCCCTCCAGTGTTCTACACTGATTCTGAGTTTAGAGATAACATTCACTGGTTTTCCTATAAACACCAGATAATTAGAAGTTGCCCTTGAACTGGATTATGTGGTAAGGGGTCTCCACATAGGAGTGCAACTTGTTCTGGGCCTTGAAGAATGTGTAAGCTTTAAATAAGAAGAGATTGGAGCAGAGGATGAAGTAAATAAAGCACATGAAATCATGGTACATAGTGGGGCAAGAAGAAGTGATTCCGTTTTAATCATGTAGTAAGCCACGTGAAGTGAATTAACAAAGAAAAGACTGAGACCATCTTGTGAAGATCCTTGAATAGGAATCTCTACCTTATACCTAAATATTTAACTATACTTACACTCATTTTCACATAATTTTTTCCAGATTCTGAAGAAAAATAAAAACAAAAACATTTTCTCCATATATAAACAAAGGCTTTACCTAGTTATAGACCACATCTGAACAATTTCAGAATAGTATTCTATTATTTATTCTTTACTTTTCTTACATTTTAGATTTCTTTGTCTACCAGGCTTTGTTTTGTTTTGTTTTGAAATATGTTTTTATTGGCTTTAAAAAGAGAGAAAGCAGAGGGAGGGAGGGAGGGAGGAAGAGAAAGAGATAGAGAGAGAGACATCCATAGAAAACATGGATCACATTGATCGATTGCCTCCTGCACGCCCCCTACTGGGGATTGAGCCCAAAACCTGGGCATTCTGGAACCTGCAACTTCTTGCAAGGGTGATGCTCAACCACATGAACCATACCCAGCAGGGCTCTACCAGGCTCTTTTTCACAAATTATATTCATGCTTTAATCCCTTTTTCTTTAAATAAATCTATCAATAAACACTATTCCTCTATTCAGACTTTCTATGAAGATACCATCCTGTCTTTCCAAAGGAATCATCTTGTAGGAAAATGAGTCATTTTCTCATTTAATCACTCTGCAGCATTTGACATTAAATTATTCCATTCCTAAAAGTCACTCAATTCCTGTCATACGAGGCCATTCCCCTATTGCTTATACAGATTCCTGGCTTTTCTTTTTAAGTCTGATTTGCAGTCATCTGCAACATCCCCTTCTTTACTATATCTTAAGTGAACTGCAGTTATAAAAACAGGATGTGTATTAAGAGCCCATTTATGATCTGTTACATATAGATAGATATTCAGACTATGCATATATAAATTGTTTATGTGTAAGATAAGTCTGAAAATATATATACCAAAATATTAGCAGTTAAGATATTCTGAGTGAATTTTACATTAATCATGTCTACAGTTTTAAAATATTTTTGCAGCTATCATGTATATAAATTTTAAAGTTAAAGAGTCAGTAATATATAAATTATATTTATATGCTCTTTAGTTTTACTTTTATGTTGATAATTTTCAAACTGCTCTCTCAAACCTAG
Organism: Lasiurus cinereus; assembly: GCA_011751065.1. Taxonomy (NCBI): domain Eukaryota; kingdom Metazoa; phylum Chordata; class Mammalia; order Chiroptera; family Vespertilionidae; genus Lasiurus; species Lasiurus cinereus. The sequence goes on along the minus strand of JAAGEH010000005.1, from coordinate 15,354,564 downwards.
ATTTTATACCTGAATCCCAGACTCAGAATCTCCCAGTTGAACTCCCTTCTCATCCCCATTCTTCTCTTTGCTCCTCCACAGTCCTCCACTCAGACCTTTTCTAGGTAAGTGCTTTGTGCAGCTCTATCTTTACATTAACTCCCAAAATGAAAAACTTCATATGTTTATTTGTTTTAACTCCTAGTACATATCACAGTGCCTTATAAATAGGGTATAGTTACTATGTTGGTTGAGTGAATAATATAATTTTTTTAAATTCCGTGTTTTATTGAAAATTATTTTAAAAATTTTTAGCGAAAGGGTGACATGTTCAGATTTGTAATGTAAGATTAATCTGGAAGTGTACAAAATGCAATGGAAGTAGAGAATTTAAAAGACAGGAGACAAGTATAAAGAGTCATAGAAATTCTAGGCACCCTTGATAAAATCTTTCTGATAAAGTAGTACCTTCAAAGAATAATATATATATATATATATATATATATATATATATAGTAAAAATATATACATATATATTTTTCATATGTATAAGTATACATTCCTTACACATTATAGCTTTTAAAAATGCATTCCTTATGCATTATAGCTTTTAAAAATGCATTATTTTTGGTATTGACCGAGGGTGTCTAGTGACTCAAAAATAAGTCTTTGCTGCCATCTTGTGGTGAAAACCATTTACTGATATATTGTATAACAAGGTTTAAGCTTTGCAAGACTGAGTACATAATTATCCATAGTTAAATACTTGGTTAATCCTCACCCAAGGATATATTTTTCATTGCTTTTTTAGAGAGAATGAAAGGAAGGGAGGGAATGGGAGCAGGAGAGAGAGAGAGATGTGAGAGAGTCATATGATTGGTTGCCTGCACTTGCCACAACAGGGACTGGGATCAAATCTGCAACCAAGGAACATGCTCTTGACTAGGAATTGAACCCAAGATCCCCCTGTGACTAGGTTGATGCTCTAACCATTGAGAACACTGGCCAGGGAAAATACTTTGTTTTTTTAAAAAGAATTAAATTTCAACTTAACCCTTAAACATTTAAAAGTATTCCTTCTTTCCGCTTTTTTCATGCAAAAGTATTTTTCTATATACAAGGACTTTTCATATCTTTCAGGACTTTAACATTGTTTTAGTAATTATAATATAAATATCTCTAAATTAATTTGTATATTTAATTTTTTTGGTTCAGTTTTGCTCCAAATGCTACAGGCTGAAGAAAAACTTATGATAATTTAACTGTAAATTTTCCATCTTTTAGCTCTTTCCCTATTGAGTACATATAAATTCAGTCATCTACTGTATTCAGCAAATATCTATTGAATGCCTGTCTTATGGCAGTCATTATTCTAAGCATTCAGGTTACAATAATGAGCCAAGAGACTAAAGCACCACTTTTAAGGATCCTAAATTTTACTTGGACATATAAAGTAAGTTTGTATGCCTTGATGGTTTTTAAAAACATTCTTTGTTATCCACTATTATAAACAGCATAAGTTTCTTGTTTGGAAGGAAGTATAATATAGAAAAAAACTATCACTGAAATGCGATTTCTTTTTAGAAAAAAATGGTAGTATAGAATAATCTAAAATTAGAACCATACATATGAAATTTCACAGAAATTGGAAATTTTAGTGATTGTTTCTATATTTATAAAATTATAAAAATAGGCCACAAACAAATGAGTCAGCAACACATTTAAAATTTTAGTTTATTCAAATCTACAAACCAAGTCATTTAGCCTTCATATATACCATGTAAAGATCCAAGCTTAATGATAATGGAAATTGTTTAGAAAAGCTGGCCTTTTAGATAATAACGGAAATGTAATTTTAAGCAATTATTGCCTAAGGAAATCGTTCTTCCTGATCCACAATAGCTTCAAACTTTCAAACTATAAAGTTGCCTTCCCTTTTTATACTAATAGAGCATTTAGTCTGTAAACTTCTGAGATATGATGAAATTCATTTTTTGGAGCTTTCATGTTAAAAACAGATATTCAGTAAAAACGCACATATTTCAGTTTGTCTTAGTTTGGGTCTGCTCCAAAAGCAGAGCAGGAGACAAAAGCTGGTAAATGGCTTACTTTAGGAAATTAATTCTGAAGAAGAGTGAGAACCCTGGGAAGAGAAAGGGAGAAAACTAAATCCCAGGATATATTACAGAGCAATATAATTACTGCAGTTAAGTAGCTGGGATGCAATTTCTTTAAGAAGCTTTGTATACTGCACCTCAGAATTGTCCACCTGAGAAGGAATCAGGAGCATGTACCACCAGTCCCCACCTGGACATTGGGCAAGAGTTGCACCAGTAAATGTTTTTCCTCCTACTCCAGGTTTGATAAGCACCTGAAAGGCTGACTGGATTCCATCAGGCACTTTACACAATCGCACCAGAGAAGCCTGGGATTGAAGAGGGAAAGAGAGATGGAATGAGATGTTCATCCACAATGATGGAGTAAAATGGTAGGTCAAGAGAAAGTAAGATGGGGAACAAAATAAGTAGTATTCTCACCTCCCTTGTTGTGATGCTACTAAAACAAATACGGCCCTAACAGGTCTGGCTCAGTGGATAGAGCATCCGCCTGTGGACTAATAGGTCCCAGGTTTGATTCCCGTCAAGGGCATGTACCTTGGTTTCGGGCATATCTCAGTAGGAGGTGTGCAGGAGGCAGCTGATCGATGTTTCTCTCTCATCCATGTTTCTCTTTATCCTTCTCCCTTCCTCTCTGTAGCAAATCAATAAAATATATTTTTAAAAAATGTGCATATGATTTTAAATGGAAATTTTTTAAAGTAAAAACAAATAAGAAATTATTGTAAGAAAATGTCCTTTACAATTCTGACATGAGAATTTAATAAATTAGTTCTGTAGAGATTGCTGCCAATAATGGATATTTAGTAATGTTATCAAAGTTGAACTCTTTAGCCGAAACTGGTATGGCTCAGTGGATAGAGCGTCAACCTGCAGACTGAAGGGTCCCAGGTTCTATTCCGGTCAAGAGCATGTACCTGGGTTTCGGGCACATCCCCGGTGGGGGCTGTACAGGAGGTGGCTGATCAATGTTTCTCTCTCATTGATGTTTCTACCTCTCTATCCCTCTCCCTTCTTCTTTGTAAAAAAATCAACATATTTTCTTAAAAAAGTTGAAGTCTTCAGATCACTGTGTGTGTAAGCACTAAAGAGCATAAACATAAATGTATGCTTTTTTAATCTACAAAATTATCATCTCTAGTACTCCTTATTTATTTATGTTTTGTTTTCTCCCTGGCATTGTAGAGATAATAAGTTCAATATATTCTTGTTTATAATCTGCTTTTAAAATTGCAATTCTCTAAGGACTTCAAAAGCTGGAGAGTTTTAAACAGTCCAAATTTTTTAACTATTTTGGTTAAAGATGTTCAACTTATTTAAAAAAAAATAGAGTAATGAAGTTTTGGGAGAATCGCTTAAAAAATACACAGTACTAAATGCCAGGCATTTATATTGATTTATAGAGTAGCAAAATGAGTTCAGGAGATTTCTAAAAGTTTGTTTGACATAGGGGAGCAAAAAGTAAACATGTGCTTCCAAGAAGAGGCTTTATTTTCTCTTTTTCCACCTAATTTTGTTTTTCATTCAACATAGGCTCCCCACACAAAGTCAGTTCAGTTATTCTCTGTAGGAAATATTTGCAAATTTTCACAATTAGGATTCTATTTTAACAGTTTGATTGACGTATGCTATTGCAGTATGCTATTGCAGCTTAAGTAAGTAAAATTATATGTGTACCACCACCACTAATCCCAAGTATATTTTTACTTCATAAGTTTCTTAATTTGCTAAGAAATTGTGCCATGATGTTGTGCTCCAACAAATTGTGCCATGATGTTGCGCCTCCTGTACAGCCCCCACTGGGGATGTGCCTGAAACCTAGGTACATGCCCTTGACCGGAATAGAACCTGGGACCCTTCAGTCTGCAGGTTGACGCTCTATCCACTGAGCCATACCAGTTTTACAATAAAAAATAGTAATTTTATTTTCAATGTAGAACTTAATTGAATTTACAATAGCATTCCACATGTCAGATGTCCAATATTTACAAAGAACAATGCAGAAATCAGGATAATGAAGAAATATTTATAAAAATGTTTAGAAAACAAGTATGAACAAAGGATTTTATATCTACTCAAGTACTTTAAGTTTCAGGTCTATAGGAAAAACTACTTTTAACATGTAAGACCTCAGAGAATATTGTTTTCGTAAGCTATTCCTGATGATTCTATTGAAGACCAACTTCATCTGACCACAAGAATGAGGAAACTTCAGCCACAAGACTAATGGTAAGCAGTGAATATACTTTTAATATATTTCTTGAGTAAATAAATACATATATTTGATGAATATGCATTTATATGTTAACATATAATATATATGATAAATATATCTAAATAATAAACCTAGGCATCAGAGGGGGAAGATTAACATGTAAATGTTACAATCTTTAACAAAATAGGAAAACACACACAAATAAAGTGAGGGAAGGAAAGAAGAAAAGAATAATAATCTCAAACTCTTTACGGTAGCAATTTTCAATCTGTGTACTGGCAGAGACACACTATGCCATAATAATTTTTTAAAAATGCAATACCTGACTACTTAGACAGGGAAACTGACCTCTTTTTCCTTAGATTGTCTAATTAAAAAAAAAGAAAAGATAATAGCCAACGCTACAATAGCTGTCCAGTGTGAATGTATCCAATTATACCTATTTTTTTTGCCACAGAATTTCAGTGATTAGTTTATGTACCTGGTTTATAGGAAACTAAAAGTCCAAGTCAGTTAAATCTGATAACTGAGTAGGAACGCCTAAGTAAGAAAAAGAAAAAGGTAATTTTATAAAGGTATTAGTACACAGGAAACCACTGGAACAAAATACAAACATTTCTAAATACCACAATGAAGACAAAATTAAACAAAACAAAACCTGCTGATATAATTTGTCTATTTTAGTACCCTATTCAAACCTCCTTATGGAGTGTGTGTGTGTGTATACCTTTCACCACAATTTTAGTGGGATCTGAGGGGAAAAAAATGGAGGTTCAATATGGCACATGTAATAAAAATACATAAGATTATTTTTTTAATTGGTTACTCCTCAAGCTAGAATATTTTTCGCATGGAAGTTTTAGAGTGTGTGTAAAAAAGGAGGGGGGGGAGGAGAAGAGTGGGGAGAGAAAGAGAGAGAGAGAGAGAGAGAGAGAGAGAGAGCGAGCGAGCTTGCCTTACACAAAAGCCCTTTACAGGGAATCAAACGCAGGATCCTTCAGTTCTCTGGTGACACTCTAACCACTGATTACTTTTTAAACTCTGAGACTGGACTTCCTGTTGTAGATAGGTAGCCAGGGTTAATTAATCTTACATGGGACTCAAGACTTACAATTGATCAGAAAGATCAAAGTTGACAAGTTAACTGCTCATGGCTGGCTATTTTATTCCTCTGATTTGAGATAATAGGTATGTTTACTGGTTGTTTTTGTTTTTTTCTTAGATCCTTGGTTGTTTACCTACTTCCATCCAGTTTCCAAAGACTCTTCACTGTAAATAAGTTAGAGTTCAAAGTTATTTTGTAGTCAACCAATCTGTATCTAATTTGACTATTCAAGCTAGTCTTTTATATGAAAAATTATGCTATAACATTTAGAAGTTATGTTACCACTGGAAATTTTAAATAAGCATCTAGAACTCAGATTCCTGTACAAGGGAAGAATAAGACAGAAAAGTACATAAAATAAATGTATTACTTTATGAATCATTATAAAGTGAACATGTACCACATAAAGAAATGAAATATGCCAGTACCTCAGAGACATCCGCCTTTCCTCTAAACTTCCTAAAAGTAATCATCATCCGGCATTTATGACAATAACTTATGGCTTTATCATGTTAGTATTCATTCTTAAACACAATGGCTTGTTTAATGCCTGCTTTTGAAATTTATGTAAATGGTTACAAAGCATGGTTTTCTTTCTCCTTCTGGCTCTTTTCACTCAACATTATGTTTGCAAAATTCATCCATTTTGTTGAATTTGTAGTTCATTCATTCCCATTTTTGTATGGTATCTAATTTGTGCACATCTTTTCATAGTTCATTAATAGGTGGATTATTTCCAGTTTCTGTCTTTCATTAAATAATGCTACCCTGAACATTTTTGTACATACTTCTTGATGTCTTTGTGATACTATTATTTATAAAAGAAAATATTGGGAAACATTTCAATGACAACAGAGAATCAGCTGTTGTTGTTTAAGAAAATACTGGTATTTGCAGCAATAGGACTGAATACCATTAAGTCAGACTATTTCCATAGAAATTTTCGAAGAAAAAAATTGTTTTTATTTATTGATCTCCTACCATGAGCAAACTAATGTACTAAATGTTTTACAAGTTATTTATTTACATGCTTTTAATACTAGCAACAACACTTGACCTTAGCCAAAAGGCCAAGAAGTGATTAATACTAGCAACAATTACATTGTCTACCCAAAATTATTATTTTTACAGAAGATAACATTGAAGCCAGATTTAAGTATTTTAACTCTGTGTTATAGAGCTAGGATTTGAATCTTGGTCTGACTCCAAAACTCCAGTCTTAACTACTCTGTAGCACTGCTTTCAAAACGTGGGAATAATGTCAAGATACTATGTTACAGTACATATAACTGTGTGTTGGGTGGGGGAAGGAATCAGGAGCAGGAATCAAAGGCTATGTAAATTATGTATGTTAACACCAGAGTTCCTGTATTCTTGGTACCTGGTAATCCAACAAGTGCCTAGGGTTGAAAAAGAAAAAATAAATAAAATAAAAAAACCAAGGGCAACACTTGAAAATGATTTTATCAAAAAGTTATTTTAGTGATTTAATACTTATTTCTGGGTGGTGGAATCATCCTGGGTTTTGTTCTTAACATGTCTCTGCATTTTCAAATTATCTATTATAAGCATTTATAACTTTCTGATTTTTTACAAATTATAGTTGAAAAAACTGACAAATATTAAAACCATTTGCTAACAATCCTAATAATGTTACAGGAATGCTAGCATATTCAGACCATGGATTTGCCCACAATCAAAATTTTCTAAGTTTCTCTATTTCTAAATGTGTAAGACCAATTCCTATGCTTTATTCCTTGCATCCATGGCTGGCAAAATTGCAAATTGGTATCATCTTTTGGAAATAATTGGCAATAAATACCTTTAAAATGTGTAACTTATTTTAAAAGTCTTGTCCCCTTTACTCCATCCAGTATTGCACTCAACAATTATTTTGAGAAGTAATCTAAAATAAGAAAAACAACATGCAGTAAGTTGATTATCGAAGCTTATGTTCAATAAAGAAAGTTGGTGAAATTAAAGGAAGAATAGTTATCCAACGGAATATTACTTCATCATTCATAACGAAACAAAATAGAAAAATACTCATATTAGATTAAATGAAGAATATAATATTGTATAAATCTAGGTTGGAATTACTAACATTACTCTTTTTTTTTTTAAAGTTTCTTTCAAAAAATATATTTTTGTTGATTTTAGAGCGGGGGAGAGAGAAATATCAGTGATGAGAGAGAATCATTGATGGATCTGCCTCCTGCACGCCCGCACTGGGCATGGAGCCCGCAAGCCGGGCTCGTGCCCTTGACGGGAATCGAACCCAGGATCCTTCTAGATTACATATAAGATTTCTAAAGATAGAGAGGGGAGGGGAACATGGAAAAAATGAGAAGTCTTTTATTGCGGGGCGGGGGAGGGGAAGCGGCATTATGAGCGGATCTCTCAGTAACACACTTGGGATCACTGAAAACATGGTATAGCTTTGTACTTCTACTGAAAAAACTACCGATATTACTATGTTAATGTTGTTATCTAAAAGCGTGTGGCAGGCATACAAGTCGGAGCTGGAGTCCTTTGTGTGTGCCTGCTAATGTATTATTACTATGCCATCTACCACGCACTTGACGAAAGCTCCCTAGGGGTCCCAAGGTCGGAGAATTAGGCATCGACCAACGAATTAAATGGAAACTACCAGGAAAGAGCAACAGTTACCCGCGTCTCAGAGCAACAGCGACCCCTTCCTGCACTGCCTGGGATCCATTCCTTCTTTTCTTCGATACTCCGGTCTCTGAGCGCTTTGTGTTTTCACGGCGACTGGAGCCCGCGGGCTCAGTACGATCGCCCCCGCGGCCCGCCCTCCTTCGCAGCTTCAGAACGGAGGCGCTGGACCAGGCGCGCGCCGGAAGCGCCGCCCGCCGCTCCCTCGCCCAGCACGCGGCAGCCACGCCCTCGCCCGAGGATTCAGGAACGCCGCTCGATTCTGCAGGCTCTCCAGCCTCGGGGGGGAAACCGTGGACCACGGGGTGTCGTTGCAGTCTTGAGAGCAAGAGGGCAGTATCTGCGCGAGTCACCCAGAGCCCACATGGAGCTGCGAAAAGCTGGTCCTTCCTCCGACGCCCCAGCTTCCCGCGGCCCAGGTTTTTCCGGTCGCATCGGGCCCACCTCCCAACCTGCCGCCCCCGCCGCCCCCGCCAGGGTCTGACCCTGACCCTGACCCACTGGAGTCCCGCCCCCGGCCGAAGCCCCGCCCCTCGCTCTTCCTCCGCCCCGCCCCTCCCATCTCTGCGCCTGCGCGACCGGAAAATTCGCGAAGGTTCCTGACCTGAGAGCGGCCGTTTCCGGAAGCCGGCTGCCCACCCGCCGACAGACCGGAGCTTGCCGCGGGAGCAGTACGCGCCCCGCCCTGCGGCCCCGGCGTTGCGCCTGACTCGGGTCGCTGGGGACGGAGATGGCCCTGCTGTGCTACAACCGGGGCTGCGGCCAGCGCTTCGATGCCGAGAGCAATGCCGACGGTAAGAGAATCGTCAGCCTGCCTCCCCGCCCCCCTGCATCCCGGGGGACGCCCGCGGGCCCACGGTGTCCTCGGTCCTCGCACGAGCCTTCGCCCCGCTACCCCGATCGGGTCCCTCCCGGACCCCCTGGCAGCGCGTCCCACGTGCGCGGACCCCTTGGCGGGAGCCTGCGTCCGCCGCCCGCACCCCGCCCGGGGCGGCTTTCCCCGCGGCTGCACGTGTTTCCCGGCCGCTCCCTCTCCAATTCGCCTGGAATTGAGAACACTTTTACCTCCAGCCACGTCTCTGGGAGGAAGCAAGAGCCAGCCAAGTGCTCCTGGTCTCCCTGGGCGGCTGATTTGCAGTGAGTGAGTGAGTGAGTTTGCTATACAGACAGCCGCACAGAGGTGGGTGTGTGTGTGTGTGTGTGAGTGTGAGTGTGTGTGTGTGTGTTATACAGACAGCCGCACAGAGACTGGAGGACTGGCTGATTTGCAGTGAGTGAGTGAGTGTGTGTATGTATTTGCTATACAGACAGCCGCACAGAGGTGTGTGTGTGTGTTTGCTATACATGCAGCCGCACAGAGGTGTGTGTGTGTGTGTGAGTGTGTGTGTTTGCTATACAGACAGCCGCACAGAGGTGTGTGTGTGTGTGTGAGTGTGTGTGTTTGCTATACAGACAGCCGCACAGAGGTGTGGGTGTGTGTGTGTGGGTGTGTGTGTGTGTGTGTGTGTGTGTGTGTTTGCTACACAGACAGCCGCACAGAGACTGGAGGACTGGCCAGCGGGCGGGTTATCCCAGCGTTTCGGTTCGGCCTGGTTGTACTCGGGAAGAAGTTGATTCGTTTGAAAGCCGGCTTGCGGCGTGTAGAAACCCCTGTTATAAACTTACTTTGGTAAGTGTACTTGGTTCTGAACAGTATTCTCTATCTCAGGTGTTGATACATCCGCCCCAGTGGGTGGTACAGGCGTGGTTGTGTTGGGTATTGTTGCTCTGGCCTTTCTGTTTTAATAACATGCCCTCTCGCCCCGGTCGGTGGGTCATTGGTGAGAGCCTCGCCCCGCGCACCGAAGGGTCGCGGGTTCGATTCCCGGGTCAGGGGGCACGTACCTGCGGGGCGGGTTCCATCCCGGCCCCTCTCGGGGCGCGTGCGGGAGGAAACCAGTGAATGTGTCTCTCCCTCTCTCTCCCTTCTAGCTCTAGAAATCAAGGGGAAAAATATTAACCAAAATAAGTAACACGCCATGTATGGATAAAAGTGATCGAATTAACGCCACAACCCCAAGGTGTAACATTAAGGATATAAAGTAAAAGTTGGTCACTAGACGAGGAAAAATAGAAAGTGATCACTGAACTTGAACTTTGGCGAATGGAATAAAGAAGTGACTTAATTATTTGAATATTGAAGAAGGTGACACGTTCAAATTCAGCTCTAGCACTTGGTGTATGTTAGACATTATAACATAATCTCATTTTAATTTTCACAACAACCCTGTGAAGTAGGTATTATTCAGAGAGGCTGAGTTGAACATGGTAACAACATGGTTTCATGTTGTGAAGGAGATTAAATCTCCAGGATCTGAGATCTCTGACATATTTATCTTGCTGCACAGGTGAATTGGCGGCATCATTTAAAATAAGAGCATTGTCAAGACACTCAGGAAAAGATAAATCCAATCTTTGTACAATACTCAAGCGATTGTCATTACATTTTAATGATATTAATGTTAAATTATTCAAGGAGGGAATTGTGAGATTTCAGTGATGACATAATTGAGGAATGAGGGATTTTAAAGCCCCCTGCTATTGGTAGACTATGTGGAAAGTAAACTGACTTGCCCTATTTGCTCAGTGGCTAGAGCATTGTCTTGCAGACAGAAGGGTCCCGGGTTGGATTCAGGTCAAGGGCACACATGTACCTCCATTGTAGGCTCCTCCCTAGCCCCGGACCTGGTGGGGTTCATGGAGGAGGCAGTCAATCCTGTGTTTCTCTCATTGATATTTTGCTTTCCTTCTCTCTTCCACTCTCTAAAAATCAATGGAAAAATATCCTCCGGTGAGGGGAAAAAAAATCTGCTTTAGTGTGTATGTATTCTACTTTTAACTTAATACTAAAGTAATGGTGAAAGGCTGATGCTTGGTTGTATCAGACATCCAAGCATCAGTATGTTTATTTATAGGGTATTAAAATTAAGAGGAGATACACCATTTTTTTGAAAGTCAGCTCTGTGTGTGTCAAATGGTACAAAAAGAGATTGGAGGTGGGGGATAGGAACACCAAAGGAGTATACAGTCTCGTCAGCAGTACCAAAATCAGCTGGGAGCGCCCATCAAGTTGCCTAAAGTCCTTTGCTTTAGCAAAATGGGGATTATTTAGAGCAGGCAGTGTAAGGCTCGCAAAATCATTTGGACTGGCCCTGCCAACACATTAGGGGTGAGTTCGTTAAATTTTTGACCAGATATAGCAGGCTAACTTTTAAGTTGATAATTTTATCAAGTCGTGAATGATGTTATCAATATCCAAAGGGCCCTTGGCAGAAAAAAGCTTCCCCACCCCGATTTAGAGACTTAGAATAAGTATTCCAGTAGGTTGATTGATAGAATGGAAAGTTAAGAAAAAGGAGATAGAGAGTAGAAGACAAGAGCAAAGGGTGAAGTGTGAACTTTGTTAGGAGAAAGTTCTGTATAATGGGAGAGGTCTGACATGTATTGATTAACAAGACTCTTCTAAGCTGATAGAACATTTCAGTTTGAAACACAACGAACTAAATGAGTGTTTAAAAGAAAATCGACTGGTAACTTGCATATATTAAACAGTTAATCTGGAAAAAGCACCATTTCACAAACAGTATTTTATTTAGGCCACATATATGAAAAAATTAAAACAGCTGCCAAGAGGCCGGCCAGAATTTGAGCAGGCGTCAGTTCCAATGCTAAAAGCCCTTGGCTCTTAACCACTACCATGTTGTAGCTTCTTACTCATAAAATATTACTTGGAGAAAAACTGGTTAAAGTGCTACAGAAAGACTAGAGAGGACATTGTCCATCTATTCCTTGCTTGCTTTAGAAAGCAGTGATTTTCCGATGTTGTTCATACTAGTTGTATGGTTAAGAACTGACTCATTGCTCCTGCTATTGTGCCAAAACTGACCATTATTAAGATAATGCTTCTTACTGTTATGCATTTATGCCCCTGACTCTTTGTAAATTTGGCATTTTAAAAGCCTCTGTTTACTACCTTGATTCCCTTCTCAATTTCATATCCCTCTGCACATTCATTTCTACTTTGAACCTACTTTTTTAGGCCCTAATTCCTTTACTACCCTTAATTAATAGCTTCTTTCTAATGATTTTATTTATTGTGCCATGAAAATACTTGACACTTTCTTGTTCTGTTTGCTAGCATAGTATCTAAATAACACCTGGTTACTAAGTAAGGAAACCATATTTGGCTGTTAAAGCAGGGCTAGGGAGATTTCCATAAGTCCCAGTATTTAACACCAGGAGTCAGAGGTTGTAACAATTGAAATTAAACAGATATGAAGGTTGAGCAAAACATCTTATAAGAAAATTACACAGGTATGGGGGAACTGAACTGTGCCCTCCCCCTCCCCCGCCCCTTGGCTTGATAAATGTGTCTGTTTATTTTGTGACTTTTTTTTAAAACGTAATTGTCCAAACTGCAAACGGTACTAAAGCCCATTTTCATGAGTTAGGTAAAAATTGGTGGTGTGATGAAGAAAGGTATAAGGAAATATAGAATAATAATCGGTGAAAATAGAAGTTCACCTTCTTTTTAATGAGGTTCAGCTCTAAGAATTGATGCCTGTTTACAAAAGTTAAATTATCAATTAGTAAACCTAAAATATCTTTTTGTTAATTCATTCCTGTCCTAAGATTATCTCTTCGGTAATCTAAAAGCTTGACAGTATTTTTGTAAAAACAGAATTGAAAGATAACAGTAAAAATATCGGAGCTTAAAGTTTTGGTACTAAAATTTTACTACAAAGATTAGAGGAATACAGAATATAATTTGTTATACTTGAACAATTATGCATTATTTTTATCTGTAGCTACCATACTCCTGAATTAAAACTTTATTACTATTTTAATATACAATGTTATATTAAGCACTATGTGCCATGCATTAGTGAATTTTTAAGGAAAAGTATTACCTGCATTTGGAAAGAAGATAAAAATGTTAACACCTGAGCACCAACAGGTTTGACTCAATAGATAGTCTGACATGCAGACTGAAGGGTCCAGTGTTTGATTCTCCTTAAAGGCATGTACTTCCTGTTGCAGGTACAATCCCCTGTCCCTGAGGCAACCAATCAACATGTCTCTCTCTCTCTCTCTCTCTCTCTCTCTCTCTCTCTCTCTCTCTCTCTCTCTCCCCCCCCCCCCGCTTCTCCCTCTCCCCTTCTCCCCTCTCCCCTCTCTCCTCTTTCCCTCTCTCCTCCTCTTTTCTCCTCCTCTCTTCTCCTCTCTCCTCCCCTTCCCTCTCCTCTCCCGTTCTCCTCCTTTCTCCCCCTTTCTCCCTCCTTCCCTTCCACTCTCTCTAAAAATCAGTGGGTAATGTCCTCGGGTGAGTATTAACAACTACAACAACCAAATGTTAACATGTGGAGGAAATGATGTTATTTCTTTTTTATAAAGTAGTTTGTTTTTTATTCTGTTTTTGGCCAGATGCTTGCACATACCACCCAGGTGTACCAGTCTTTCATGATGCATTAAAGGTAGGAACTTGATATATTTCAGCCTCTTTGTATTTATAGAGTAAATTTAGAGCTGTGATACTAAATCTTTATTTTCTCATCTTTTGAGACTCTGCTTTCTTAATGACCATTTTGGGATGATTTAAGCAAGTACTCCACTAAATGCAGGGGCAGATCTTTTCAGTATAAAGTTGTTATTGCTATCTCAACTTATTTTCTGTAACCCTCACTTCTTCACTTTCCTAATTTTGAAGAGAAATGAAAATAGCTTTAAATCTTAATCTCAATTTGTCAGACAGCTGCCGTCTAATAAGAGCAGCTCTGAATTCTAGAAAAGATTCTTACAAACACTTAATGGTGCCAATCACAGGACAGCATGAGTGAAAGTAAACAGGAAAGAGATGCCACCTGTTTCCCACTTGTTCTCTGATCTGGAGAAGTAGTGAATTAATAGAATGTTGTTTGTCCAGGTTTTTCATTGTGAGTTTATTGGCCTTTTAAAATGTATGATGATATGGTACATTTCCCATTCTATATCTTAAAAAGAAAATGTTGCAGCATGGCTGCCATAGTTTTAGGTGTGGCTACTTGTTCTTAGGAACATTAATAATCTCATTGAGTGTTTAAATGCTGTTGGTCCCTTTTGAATTTCTAATATACCAAGAGAGTAGTTGGATCTTTTTTGACATTTAGCGGTTCCATAGCCAGCTATTATAAACAAAGATGTACAAGCAAATACTGTAGCAAGTTTATGTTATTCTAGTTAGTTTTAAATGGGGGAAACGGAACAAATATTCACTAGGGCAAGTTGAGACGTGACTCCTCTTCATGGCTTTTTTTAGCCTTTTTACAAACTTATAAAAATGGGAACTGTGATTCTGGGGTAATTTTTTTTTTTTTTTCTAGGAGGGGTGTTTTAGCTTTCCTGGACTACCAATTATCCTAAGTTTAGTTTACTTATTGCATGTTTTTCTTTTCTCTTTTCCGTGATGTTTTCTTCCAATTTATTAACCATAGACATACTTTGCTTCTCAGTCTTTGACTTCCTACTTTCTCTCATTTTGTTAATTCATTCCTCTCCCTTTAATGTTACCTCTATGGCTTCTCCAGCATATTTCCATTTCTGTGTGTAATTGGCAAATGCAAAACAGTGGACTCTTATTCCAAAAATAGCCTGCCTCTCAATCTTGCTCCTGCTAGATGTCACTTTTTCCAGTCATTCAGTTCATCACTCTTTTTTACTAAACAGTTAATCATCCTGATTAATTAATGCTAATGATTTTACTTTGAAGTATTTTTATTTCTCTTTTCTCCAATACTACTGTTTATTATTGTCTCTATAAACATTTCTTGAAGACTTAGATTTGCTAAGACTATTATACCGGGTTTCACAGATCATTCGATTTTAGACAAACTTTGTAAGACAATATAGTATCTACTGTTGGCAGTTTTATACTTGATCAAGAAAGAAATTAAATATTGCAGTAACAAAACATTTTAGTATTCAAATTAGAAGAGGTATATCTAGAGAAAGGACAATCCTTAAGAAACAATATGAATCTTATACTCACATACTTAAATGTATACTTTATTTTTTTTCATTTTACTGAGAACTGCCATGCATCCCAGATTGGCATTTGGGAACAACTAGTCTATATCATCTGTGTAGCCCAGTATCCCCACCATACTTGATAAAATTCTTCAGATATAGTTAAGACAATAAAGCCTTTTCTTACATGGAATAACTTCTCTGATGACTATATTATTAATGTTTTTTAAACCCTTTATTTAAGGTTGTAGTAACTTCATCTATATCTCAATTTAGAATAAAAAAGAGAATTACATTTTAGAATAAAAGAAATGTGTGTAATTTTTTTCTTTAAAAGAACTAAAACAAAGCACCCCTAGTGCATATTGTGAAAAAAATCACTACCAAATTCTTCAAGCAGTGTATTTTGGGGGGTGGGTGGTGGTAGTGTGAGACCCAGATAGGTATGTGCAAAGTTAGCCCTTAGTCTATATTTCAGGCCTCCAAAGTCTTGTTGCCTTTTTATTTCCTCATTCTCTGTACTACATTGGAATTAAAGTTCAAGTCATTTTTTGATGATCCAGTTGATATTTTGTTCAAAAGTTACACAGTGAATAACAATTTCTATATTTTTATGTTTCTGACTGAAAAGATCATTTAAACTTCAAAGATCTAACAGTGTTTCGATTACTTCGTTAATTAGTCTGTTATTCTGAAGATAGATAGAACTCATATTTTGAAGAACAGTTACAATATTTAGAAACTAAATTACTATAATTATTTCTGTGATTTACCAGATTTTTAAAATAAAGCACTTCACTTTATTTTTAAGAATTTTATCAAATATATAAATGTATATGCAAGTCACTTCAGGACTCAAGAACATAAGTATAAGTACAGTATTTTACTAGGTTGTAGTTCTCATGCAAATACAGTTTTTTGTTTTTTCTCATGTTTCATAGGGTTGGTCTTGCTGTAAGAGAAGAACAACGGATTTTTCTGATTTTTTAAGCATTGTAGTAAGTATTACTTTTTTAAAGATTATCTCCTGAATAGTACATATTTTGGGAAGCTCCAGATTTAAAAGAATCTGATTTCAGACAAGGCTCTATTAACTTACAGATCATACTTTTTTTTTTTTAAATGGAGCTCACCTCCCTCCTACTCTTTAAAATGTAGGAATTTATCTACCTGTTTTAAAGATTAAAATTTCAAGTTCTCAATTTTGGTTTGTGCTAGATGTAAGTAGTCCTAAAGGAACATCAAGAAAATAGAAGGTGGTAGGCAACAATTTAATGCATTTTCAATTAGGAACAATACATTTTTATCAAGTCAAAGATACCAGGGAAATGTAACATTATTTTATATACGTGTAAGAAAAGAAACTAAAGCTGTTAATTAATTGACTTATTAATTTTATGATTTCAGAGATGTTAAAATGTATCAGTGGGATATAGAAAAGGTAGCTAGCATTTATTGTATGTTTGCTACCTGCCAGATGTGCCAAGTATTCTATTATTCAGTCCTCTCAAAGAATATCTTACGATTATCTCATTTATTGCTCAGAAAACAGATTTGAAAAGATTAACTTGTTCAAGGTCATATAGCTAGTTAGCAGAAATGGGGATCATATTGAGGCCCTTTTTTATAAATAATTTATAGAATTATCTTTGTTAGATCTTCAGAATTTGTTTCCTGTCAACAATAATTTTGTGCTGTATGTTTAATAGAGAGTTAAGTAGGTATTTATGAAATGTTATTCAGAAGCTTTTTTAAAAAAATGTATTATTCAGATATCTCTCATCTATGTCTGTCTATATATATAAAAGGCTAAGTGACTGGCTGAATGGCTGGTAGTTGTGACACACACTGACCACCAGGAGGCAGACGCTAAATGCAGGAACTGCCCAGTGACAGCACTTTTGCAGAGTGCCTTCTCATACTCCTGGACCCCTCAGGAGATGTCGAACTGCCATTTGTGGCCCTATCCCCTCAGGCCAGTATGAGGGTTCTCACCTACTGAAGCATCCCTGCTCACTCCACAGACGCCATTAGAGCCCCAGTGCCACCCCAGGTGTAGCCAGCTGGGGAGAGATTGCAGGCCGTTGGCTCCAGGGCATGTCTAGCCAGTCTCACCCAATCATGCCTGCAGGCCACCATCTACTTAATTTCCTCTCAGTGTGCATGAATCTGTGCATCAGGCCTTTAGTTTACAAATAATAGCAAATTTGGAGTCATATTTTTAGTTTCTTAAAATTTAAGTCAGTATGATAAAAGAAGAGGACTTATTAATAAAAAATTAAAAATAGTATTTCTATCAAGGTATGTAAAATAGATGAGACGATAACTCTTAATGAATACCTTTCACTAACAGGGCTGTACAAAAGGTAGGCATAATAGTGAAAAGCCACCTGAGCCAGTCAAACCTGAAGTCAAGACTACTGAGAAGAAAGAACTATCTGAATTGAAACCCAAATTTCAGGAACACATCATTCAAGCCCCTAAACCAGTAGAAGCAATAAAGAGGCCAAGGTACATGTCTTACGGTTGCATATTTTTGTCACACTTGCATAATAGCATTTGTTCCTAGTATTATGGTTTTTCATAATTGCATTTGTAACAGTTGTTTAGGTCACGATCTTTTTTACCATTTGGTTTTCCTTTAGCTATATCTTTTAGTTTTATTCCTCCTCAACTTGAGGCCATGTACACAATAAACTTAATTGCAGACTTGGTCACTGTACCGTCATAGTTATGGTAGGGTCGGGGGGAGCCACATATCCGCCTTGTGCCTTGGCTTTGTCTTTCTCACTGTGGCATAGTGAGATTCTGGAAAGGAATTGTCCTTTTCATCAGTTTGAGTTGAAAAAGAAATTCGAGGTCTTCCTTCTCATTTTCTCCACTGTTTCTTGAATATCTTTTAGGACATTCTTGACAGGAAAATTTTTAGTTCCCTTTCAAATCTAGTAAAGAAGAATGTCCATTTATTTTAGAGGGGTCCTATTGTTACTAGATCAGTATGTGATTTTTCCCATGTATTGGAGCCAAAGTCTCTTTTATTTGGCTATATTTTGTCATTTAGAAGAAGCCTAGTGCCATCTTCTAGTACTTTCAGATGCCTGAAACTATTAATCTCATTATTACTCACTTTGATATAGATAGTCTATTTGCTAAAGTTTTTAATATATTTAATTTAGATAGGATATCTGTTAAAGCACTTTAGCTCAGTAGAATTATATAGATTGTTCATACTAGTGTAGACTCAATTTTATATTCCTGCACATCCATATTGGATGCCACTGTTACACCAGATTTTCATGTTGCACTTGAGTGCTGAATTGTTTTAGAACCAAAGTACAAAAATCAAAAAATGAATTGGAGTTTGTCCTCAAATATGGCTCCTGTTGATATTTTATTTACACTATGGACTTAGGGTTTCCCAACTTTTCCTTTATTGATCTTACTTAAATTTATAGCACATTGAAATTTATAGCACATTGAATTATATCAGACAAGATAAGAACCCCAAGAGACTTTTTGATTATTTGTTTATATAAGCAAACTACTTAGAATGATTTTTATTCCAATTTCAACTTATTAAAAATTATGAGAGACTTTATCAAATGCCTTGCTTGGCAGTCTAAAAATTTTTTTTGTTTTTTTGTTTTTTTAATTACCAGAAAGACAAGAATTGTGGCATGACTCCTTAAGTATTACAAGTGTACTTATAATACTAAAATTGTCAGTGAGTTACTATTTTTTTAAATAATGGCCTACTAATTTTACTTTAGAAGAAGTGAGATAAATATTTTATCCTATATTTAGTGGTATTGTAGAGATTTTGAGGATATAGGTTTTTATGTACTTCATTAATGATTTCCTACGTCAGAGGGTTCATTTCATTAAGGATGTGGAATAAATAGGCTTTATATTTTCATTCCTGAGTTTATTAATAGTCATAATATCTATTGAATGGTCCTTAAACAGATCATACATATGTCAATCATATGAAATGCTAAGGGAAGCTATTACTGTTTTATTAACTCTACTAAAATTGCCTGCTGATACATCTGAATTTAAAGATATACCAGTGTCCACACAAAGTGAATTATCTCCACCTATTAGGAATATGATTCTCTTAGTACATATTTATTGCTTGTTTATTGCATACTCAGCATTTTGATTAGTCATGAAACATAAAAGTACATCATGGTCCCTTCCTTGGACATACTCATCTTGACAAACTTGGATTGGCACTCTTTATTTTCTTCCCACTAGCCTATTGACTAATAATTCATTCTGTTGACAATAGCACAATTATTTGAGACTTAATATTTTAATATCAAAACTTTTTCTGTTAAAACCTAGACATGTTGCCCTGACCAGATTGGCTCAGTGGATAGAACCTTGGCCTGCGGACTCAAGGGGCCCACATTCGATTCTGGTCAAGGGCATGTATCTTGGTTGCAGGCACATCCCCAGTAGGGGGTGTGCAGGAGACAGCTGATTGATGTTTCTCTCTCATAGATGTTTCTAACTCTCTCCCCCTCTCCTTTCCTCTCTGTAAAAAATTAATAAAATATATATTTTTAAAAACTTAGACATGTTAATATATTATAGCAGTTATTTGGAAAAACTCCCCCTTGCTGGCATGGCTCATTTGGTTAGTGTCATCCCGTACACCAAAAGAGGCAGGTTCAATCCCTGGAAAGGCCCTGTGAGGAGGCAACCCATCGATGTTTTTTCTCTCTCCCTTATTCTCTCTAAAAATCAGTTTTAAAAATTTATAATGGAAAAATCTTGATTCACACATGAATTTGACTTCTTTCCATAAATAGCCTCTTAAAAATATTTTTAGTACAAAGAAATATTTTAGTACATCAATGATAGTAATAAAATTTTAAAATTCTCCAGCCCAGATGAACCAATGACAAATTTGGAATTAAAAGTATCTGCCTCCCTAAAACAAGCACTTGATAAACTTAAACTGTCCTCTGGGAATGAAAAAAACAAAGGTAAGATTTTGTTTTGCATGTTGCAATTATTTTTCGTGCAGTTATCTAAAAGCAAAAGGAGCTGTATAATTTACTGAATATAAATATAAAAAATACATATGTAGCACATTGTAGTAAAGAACTTATTTGTTTTTAAATGCCATTAAGACCACAGGATTCGGATGTGGTTTATTTAAAATGAGAGCCTGTTAATTATTTTTCTTCTTCAATCCATTACTATTTTTTAAACAGTAAGATAAATTTTTTTGATAATTATAAATGTTTCCTTTTGCACTCGATAAAATATATTCTCTGACCTATACGTGATACTCATAGGAGGAAAGTACCCTTTCGTGATTTCTCTTTCAAACAAGGTTAAGATATGGGATATAATATTGTATTAAGAATATAAATGTGTCACATAGCTTTATAGAGATATCAGTAAAACCTAATCACAATAGTTGACTTATTAACTTTTTACATTACCTGAAAGGTCACATAGAAAACTTAGTTATTTAAAACGCTTAATTTTAATATGTTAATTTTTTATATTTAGATTATTTTTAAAAAATATTTGTTTTATGAAAAGGATTACTTTTTAAGAATGGCACTATAGTAAAGTGTTCTGTTTTAATGTTTCTCATTTGATTTTTTTGTTTCAGAAGAAGACAGTGATGAAATTAAGATTGGAACTTCATGTAAAAATGGAGGGTGTACAAAGGTATATGTTGTAAAATTTGTGTTGAATCATGGAAATAAAATATTAATTTTGGAAAAGTATAATTTTGTAAATCAGTTCAACACACATTTGTGTGCCTATTCACATGTTGGGCACTGTGCTCTGAGCTATGGCTTGTGAACATCGATAAGGGACTGTTTGATGAGCATATCTGATAGAGTCATGGGATTAAATAATCCTAATTTAGTCAGCACTCACTGAGAACTTACTATGTGCCAGACATTGCTTAAAGGCTAGGAACATAGTAGATTAAAGCAGAAATTGCTGTTCTTGTGAAGCTGATAATCTAGTTTAGAAGAAAGAACAACTGATAGGTAATTAAAATGAATTCAGATAGTAATGAAGAGAAAGAAATAGAGTGAAGGTACAACAGATAGGTAATTAAAATGAATCCAGATAGTTATAAAGACAGGGAAATAGAGTGAAGGTATTTAAATCAGATTGTCAAGAGAAATCTCATATGAAGTGACATTAAATCAAAAATCTCAATTATGTGTGGATGAGTTAAGTAAATCTTGGAGTAGACTTGGGAGTAGTATGTATAGAGGCTTTAGAGCTTGTCTATATTTCAACAAATTATAAGAAAGGTCAGTGGGGCTTGGACAAAGGTGTGTAAGTAAGTAGTGAAAAAGAGGTGGGCAACATTATGGAGGTCCTTGGAAGCCATAATGAGGTGTTTGGGCTTTATTCTAAGTAAAATGGGAAGCTATTATCCGTTTTGAGGAGTTTTAAAAATTTGTCTTTGCCTGCTAAGTGGCAATTATAATAGGGCAAGAGTAAATTTGAAGAAAGAGAAGTAATTAGGATATTGTTGTGGAAGACCAGGCAGTGAGACTAGAAAGTATGATTTTTAGAAGTGGTTAAATGTTGGATATAATCAAACATCTCAGTGAGGCTTCCCCTCCCCCCCCCCCCCCCCCCCCGTTCTATGTAAAATTGCATACCCTCCAACATTTCCATTCCTTTTTTTCTCTCTAGCACTTCACACCTTACGACATACTACTTATTTTGCATATTTATTTTGCTAATGTTCCATGTAGCTTTCCATTCCCCTCCTTTCCTTATATAAAGTTTAGAAGGAAATGATTGTTTTGCCTCTTTGCTGTATTTTGATTACTTAGATAGAACAGTGCCTGGCACATGGGAAATGCAGATAGAATGAATGATACCTTGAAGTATTAGCAGAACTTGCTAATGAACTGGAAGCGAAGGAAGGGGGCTTGTGTCTCTAGCATATAGGTGATTGGTGGAGCATTGATGAAGAAAGACCAGTTGAAGGGAGCAGGTTTATAGTTTATCCTCAACTTTGAGTTCACCTTGCTCATTTAGGGATGGAAATATAAACATCTTCACAAAGGTAGAAGCAGTAATAAATGATAATTCTTGGGGTAAGAGAGTCAGTGCAAGAGGTAGGATAGTGGAGAAAGAGACACAGAAAGAAGGTATCCTGGGTGAATTTTGAAAAACAGTGATCTGTAAATAGACAGAAAGGTAAAGGATATAATAGTATATCCCAAGCAGAGGTGTGGTAAAAGTAGCAAGCAGAAAACAAAAAATAGTTAATAATGGAACAGAATTTGCTTGTGAGAAGTTGAGATTAATAGAGATAAATGGGCCAGATCCTGAAAGGCTTTTATAAAGTGAGACTTTAGGTTATGAAGGCTATTAAAGAAAATTTTTACTCTTTTTTTCATTGGCATATACATTTAAAGACATGCAAATACAAGTTTGATTGCTTGAGGGATTTTCCAAAGCAGAACCCTTCCTTTGCCTCCTCTCATTATTCACTCTCCCAAAGGTAACCACAGTTCTCTATCAACATAGATGAGTTTTACCTATTTTTGAACTTAATGTAAATAGAGTCATAGAACTGATGTCATTGTCTCTGTCTTCTTTGCCTAATAAAATATTAGGGTGATCTTTGTTGCATTAGCTGTAGTTTGTTCAATTTCATTGCTTTGAAATATGCCATTGTTTGAATGTGCCAATCAATTTATCCTTTCTATAGTCCTTTAAATTTTTGGATTAATGATACTGTGAACATTTTTGTGCATTACTTTTGGAACAGATGTACACATTTCTGTTAGAGATATGACTAAAAATGGAATTGCTGGATTATAATGTGCATATGTTCAGCTTTAGCAGATAGTTTGGCATAGTTTTTCAAAATGGTTGTATTTACATTCCTACAACAGTTTGTTAGGCTGGTTTCATTTGTTCTGCACTTTGGTAACACTGTAATAACGATCTTTTATATTTTAGCCATTCTGGTAGGTATGTTGTGTTCTCATTGTGGTTTTAATTTAATGTTCTAGGTGATGAAATTGAGTACCTTTCTGTACTTTTATTGGCCATTTGGATATCCTCTTTTGAGAAATGTCCAAACCTTTTACCTATTTTCCTATTAAATTTGCTTTTTCATATTGATTTTTGAAATTCTTATATTTTTTAGATAAAAGTTTTTTTAGAAACAGTATACATGTTTATTATCTTAACAACTTTTGATAGAGGCTCTTTAATTTAAAAAAAAATCCAATTCATTAATCATCTTTTTTGTGACCAGTGTTTTCTGTGTCCTGTTTAAGAATCTGCTTACTTCAAGGCCCTGAGGGAGAATCTGTTATAGTATCACTAGGAGCCCAATGCACAATCTGAAATCCCATGGCACTGCCCACTCTCGAGTCGCCAGTTCGGCCCTGCCTTCCTTTCTGGCCCTTGAAGCAGCCCCAGTCACTGCTGATCAGACCCTCCCCCCGGGCAGGCACACGGGGAGACCAGTCATTCTCCCCCCCCCCCACCCACACACACACCGCGTGCACAACCTCCTCCTGTCCGGTTGACCCGTTATGGTGTCCCGGTTAATTAGCATATTTCTCTATTGCCAAAATCTGGTGGTGATCATGAGAAAGGTTAGCAAGTTAAAATGATATTGTTAAGTCAAATCGACAGTTTTGGATAGACTGCATATGATTGGAGGAAGAGGAAAAGTTGAAGAGGACTTACAGAATTTTGCTTTGGAAGATTGAGTTGATATGGTGCCATCAAATAAGGTGGGAAGACAAATAGGTTTGGGGGGCAACAGTGATAAGTTCAGAATCCAACAATGAATTTCAGGTACTTATGGTATATCTTTAGGAGATACAATTACCCAGGACTTTGGATTTACAAAAGAGTAAATGTACAAAATTTTATTTTCCATACTGTACGTCAGTTGTCGGCAAACCACGGCTTGTGAGCCACATGCGGCTCTTTGGCCCCTTGAGCGTGGCTCTTCCACAAAATACCATGGCCTCAGCGAGTCTATATTGAAGAAGTGGCATTAGAAGAAGTTTAAGTTTAAAAATTTGGTTCTCAAAAGAATTTCAATCGTACTGTTGATACTTGACTCTGTTGACTAATGAGTTTGCCCACCACTGCTGTAGGTGGTTACAGTAAATACCAAAATAGAGGGAAAATATATTACTGGCTGCATTTATGTTTTATTAACATAACTTTTTTGTGAATTCATCTGTAGAGCCTTCATCTACAGCAGCAATGGGGCCTGGATCTTCCAGACAAATCCTGGAGTATATATATAGGTCTGCAGCTCATTTTACCCTTCATAGGGATAAGAAATCACTCCAGAACTTGGAGAATTGTTTACTAGGTTTTCCATATTCCTAATACTCAAAAAGATTTTATTATAGACATAAATTATACTGTAACTGCATTTCTGACAAGATTCCAAATCTCTTGGTTTTATTGTTCTATAAATTTAAATACCTCAATATTCTTGTATGTGACTTCAAACCCTAAAGTCTGAACACATATTAATACATATTATTGCCTACTTTTCAGTTTGCCTTTTTCATAGGGGACTGAAACTTAAGCATCTTCAAATATGAATCATTTTTCATTTCTTATTGAAATGGCCTGGATAAATTTTTGACTATTCTAGGTTATGTAATTTCTTGAGCATTTTCCTAGTTCATAGAGGTCACTATACTATAAATATGTGTGAAATGTAACTTTGAGGTATAAAACTAATACTGTTTCTTTTTTATTATTTTTTCTTTTAGACATATCAGGGTCTACAGAGTCTAGAAGAAGTCTGTGTATATCATTCTGGTGTACCTATTTTCCATGAAGGGTAACTTACTTACTAAAACTATGGTAGAGATTAGAAAAGTTAATATGCCTTTAAACATTATTTGCCCTGCAGTAAATTAGATATTTTTATTGTGTAATCTTTACAACAATCTAGAAATGTTGTCTTTTTACTCATGAGAAACTGAAAAAGTATTACAGTGAAGAGGCTATTGTGGCCGAAATCGGTTTGGCTCAGTGGATAGAGCATCGGCCTGCGGACTGAAGGCTCCCAGGTTCGATTCCAGGCAAGGGCATGTACATTGGTTGCAGGCACATCCCCAGTAGGAGGCGTGCAGGAGGTGGCTGATCAATGTCTCTCATTGGTGTTTGTAACTTTCTATCCCTCTCCCTTCCTCTCTGTGAAAAATCAATAAAATATATTTTAAAAAAAAAAAGAGAGAGAGAGAGAGAGAGACCATTGTGGTGCAAACCTCATGTTTCTCCTTATTTTATATTTTAACTAGAGGTCCGGTGCACGGAATTTGTGCACGGGGCTTGGCCCTTGCAGCACTGGCTGCCTCATGGCCCTGAAGCCCTGTCCACTGGTCATTTTGGAAAGTCGTTCTAGAAGGTCATTCCACTATCCATCCTAATTAGGATATTAGTTCTTTATTATATAGGATGTGATATTCATTTGAGCTAGTTTTGTTGTTGCTTGAAGAACCATTTTGCACATTGCAGGGCATTTATAATTTTTAACCTTGGGCACTAATGACACCAACATTGTGTGTCCAAAAACCTACTTGCCTACAGCCCTCAGTTGATAGCATCTCAATTGTCTTGTAGTTTATAGAAAAACAGTGTTGAAATCTTCCATTCTGTGTTGACTATTTTTCAGAAATCAAGCCCAAAGTTTTACTGTAATATTTGTCTTCTAGTGTTAGATATTTATCAAGTATGTAACAGTGGGTTTCATTATTTATAACCCCAATACTTTGGGAATGACCTTCACAGATGTGCAGACATTAGTTTTTAGTTTGTTTGCATGTTTACATTTTACTGGGTTATTATGTGAAGATACAAAACTGTAGTCATAGCACTCTTTGGTAGCTTCATGAGGCCACTGGAGCTGTCAGTGAAAAGCTGATTTGTAATTCTGTGTTTTTAAGCACCATTACTTAGGAGATCCAAAATTGTTATAGTAAATTACATTGTGGTTTTAAAGTTATTGGTCTTGATAATATTAACTGGTTACTTAAGATACTAAAGTTGCACACTTAACAGATTTTTTTTATCACACTTGTCACTATGATACTTCTGGACTTCATTGGTTGTCAGATTTTATTTCTGAAATTTTTCTATGACAATTTAAAGGATGAAATACTGGAGCTGTTGTAGAAGAAAAACTTCTGATTTTAATACTTTCTTAGCCCAAGAGGGCTGTACAAGAGGGAAACACATGTGGACGGCAAAAGATGCTGTAAGTAACCTTTTCAAGATAATATATTAAGGTATATTCATCTGTGTTATTTTTTTAAATGTGAGATTATCCTGTTTTTAGATTAAAAATAAGTTTGTCTCTATCTCACACAGAGTTTTGATGGCCCTAAAATCTACAATTAATCTGAGTTAAACTCTGAGAGTATGCCCTTGGATCAGAATAGTCATTGTCTATATTGATGCCAGTATATACATTTTTATGGAGAAATTTTTAGATATTTTCTGGAATTCTGTAGTTTGTTCCCATTTGTTTTTTAACAAAAATCAATTTTCTTCTTATTTGATGTTATCGATCATTTAGACTTTTGATTGTCTTTTGGCCTCTTAGAAGTTCATTCAGCCATTTACAGATGCACAAATACTTCATCTGGTGACCAAAGAGAAGTAGTATTGCAGACTAGTTGGAATTGTTTTGATTGCCTTTGCTTGCAAGGAAGTTTATGAACAGAAAAAAAGAAAGCATCATTTCCTAGGCAGCTTTTTAAAAGACTTGGGGCTCGCCAACACCTGTTTGGCTCAGTGGATAGAGCGTCGGCTTGCGGACTGAAAGGTCCCAGGTTCGATTCTGGTCAGGGGCATGTACCTTGCTTGCGGGCACATCTCCACTGTGGGGCGTGCAGGAGGCGGCTGATCGATGTCTCTCTCTCATCGATGTTTCTGACTTTCTATCTCTCTCCCTTCCTCTCTGTAAAAAAAATCAATAAAATATATTTAAAAAACAAAAGACTTGGGGCTCTGCAAATAATTCCCCCAAATTCCAGTTAGCTGTAAGAAGGCAAGACATTTGTTGCTAAATAAGTTTTTGAGAGCTATTATTGGCACTAATAAATCCAAGGCAAACCTTTTCAGTATATGTCTTTTAACTTAAAAAGTAATTGTAAATTTTCAAATTGCTGTAGGGATTTATTTCTTTGCATTTGAGTATTCTATATTTTCTACCTTTTAATAACACATGGTTGGAGATTATAAATACAAGGTGGGACAAAAGTAGGTTTACAGCTGTGATTATGTGAAGCACAGGATTATTCTTGTATTATTATTATTATAATTTTCATATGAACAACTATAA
Source organism: Lasiurus cinereus (assembly GCA_011751065.1). Lineage (NCBI taxonomy): Eukaryota > Metazoa > Chordata > Mammalia > Chiroptera > Vespertilionidae > Lasiurus > Lasiurus cinereus. The sequence continues at coordinate 15,327,082 of JAAGEH010000005.1, read as the reverse complement.
ACCTTTTGTCCCACATTGTATATCCTTCAAATTATTTTTCGTCTATCACAAAACTTCTAGGTGTTTCTTATTAGTAAAAAAAGTGTATTTTCTCCTACGTCCAAAACTTTGAAGATTTCATTAAAAAAAAAAAACAAATTTGTTTTTTATTATATGCAGAAGTTTTCTAAATAGAACCCTTGATGAGATTTTTTTTTTGGGGGGGGTGTATTAAAGTAGCTTTATTTTTCTTGTTTATAGAAAAGAGTAAGCAGAATTACAAAATTGTTTGAAAGAAAAGTTCAGATTGTTTAAAAATTTGCCATTTAAGTGTAAAATTCAGTAGCCTGAAGTACATTCACAATGTTATGTAATTAATCATCACTGCTATCTTTTTCCAAAAGTTTTTGATACAAACAGAAATTCTATACCATTGAATCAATATCTCCCCGTCCTGCTGCCTTCCCAGTTCCTTGGTAACCTCAACCTACTTTTTATTTCTACAAATTTGCCTATTCTAGACATATAAGTGGAATTATACAATATTTGTCCTTTTGTGTCTGGCTTATTAAGTATTTCCAAGATTTATTCACACTGTAGCCTGTTTTAGTACTTCCTTCTTTGCATGCGTGTGTGTGTGTGTGTGTGTATCTCACACTTTACCTATTCATCTCTCCCTTTAAAAAAAAAATATATGTCTTAAATTGTTTTCAGAGAGGAAGGAAGGGAGAGAAAGATAGAAAAATCAATGATGAGAGAGAGGCATCAATTGGTTAACCCTCTGCGTGCCCCCTACTGTGGATCGAGCCTACAACCTGGGCATGTGCCCTAATTGGGAATCGAACTGTGACAACCTGATTCATGGATCAGTGCTCAATGACTGACCCACTGGCCAGGCTCTTCATTCATCCCTTGATGGACACTTGGGTTGTGTTCACTTTTTTGCTATTGTGAATAATACTACAATGAACAATGGCATGCAAGTATCTGTTTGACTTCCTATTTTCAGTTATTTTGAGATATACCCAGGGTTTTTGTTATTTTTTTTAGTGTATACATATACCAAGTATTACATGTCTAAGCCAGTGGTCTAATGTCAAAAAAACAAAGTAAGTGAAAAAAGTAATTTAAGTTCAGTTAGTATAATTGTACCAAAATGTAAATAATTGTTTTTTACAACTATAGTACCTCTCAGTTTCCTGCATTATTTGACTAACCCTCATTTATAAAACAAATCAGTTGTCTTTTTTAAATAGTTGCTGGTAATGTACCACTGACAGATAATAATTTCCACAATTATAATTAATCAAAATACTACTTCCACAAATCTCATCTTTTCCTGTATGTTACTATGAAAAGAAAATAATTATTCAATAAAAATAAATAGTTGTGCCGTAACCATTTTGGCTCAGTAGAGATAGAGTATTGATTGGCCTGTGGCCTAAAGGTTGTAGGTTCAATTCCAGTTAGGGGCACATAACTGAGTTGCATGCTCGATCCCCAGTAGGGAGCCTGCAGGAGGCAGCCAATCAATGATTCTCTCATCATTGATGCTTCTATTTCTCTCCTTCGCCTGTCTAAAATCAATAAAAATATTAAACAAACAAAAAATATTTGTAAGTAGTCAATTACTTTTTTCTAAATTCCAATTTGTAAAAAATAAAGGTTCCTATGCATGAGATTAATATATTGTTTGGTTAGACCATTAAGCAAATATCTTTCTCATTTCAGTCTTCAAAAATGTTTTTATGGCTGTACTTAACATTAAATTTGGATAAAATTTTATAGGAGTTCTTAAACTGCATTTTTTAAAATATGTTAATACTTATGGATCTAAAAAAAATAGAAGGAATACATGTGTTCTCAAATCATAAAACTAAAGGTTCTTTGTATCATAATATGTTTTACTATTCAAGCTTTTTGATGGCAACTTTAGAAGCTTACTCTATAAGCATTAAAGGTTATTACATGATAATTTTTCTCATGTAGATAGGTCTTTTAAAAATTCCTCTTTTTAAGAAGTTACATGGAACTTTATAAATTCATAAAGGTTGTCTTATATTACAGGGGAAAAAAGTTGTTCCATGTAGACATGACTGGCATCAAACAGGTGGTCAAGTCACAATTTCAGTATATGCTAAAAATTCACTTCCAGAACTTAGTCAAGTAGAAGCAAATAGCACATTGGTAAGTACACTAAAGATCTCTGAGTAAAAATTATCTTCATACATTTGTTATTTATGTTGATGTAATAATTGTTTTTATTTGAATTGGCTTTAGGGTAAGATCTCATCTTTCCCATTTGAAAAAAATAGTTTGAAATTACTTTTAAAGGAACTATTTTAAATGGAAAGTTCTACATAATATAGTTCTGGAGCATTCTAGAGATACTGTAGTGGTTTAGAAAGTGTATTAAATAATATGGTACTTAGTTTTCTCAATGGGAAATTTCAGATAATTTTTCTTGTCAATGGTTTTTTCAAGTAAAAAGTACAATATTGGCAGTTTTTTAAGATGGCTTAAATGATTTTTATCAATATATTATTTTCATAATCATTGTCTTATATCATAAACCTTGAGTTTGGATTTGATTAGTTATTCAGCTTTCTATAAATATCTTTTTCAGTTAAATGTGCACATTGTATTCGAAGGAGAAAAGGAATTTCATCAAAATGTGAAATTATGGGGTGTAAGTATTATGAATCCAGCTTAATAATTTAAAATACTATTTGTAGCCCAAACCAGTTTGGCTCAGTGGATGGAGCATCAGCCTGTGGACTGAAGGGTCCCCAGGTTCAATTCCAGTCAAGGGCATGTATTCTGGTTGCGGGCACATTCCCTTAGTGGGTGTGCAGGAGGAGGCTGATTGATGTCTCTCTCTCATCGATGTTACTAACTCTCTATCCCTCTCCCTCTCTGTAAAAAATCAATAAAATATATTTAAAAAAAAAACACTATTTGTATAATAAAAGGCAGTACTTTTGTAGTTATTCTAACCAAAAAGGTGAAATCTAGGTATTTAAATAGCATTAGAGTCTTGGAATTCTTTATTATTAAAATAGGTAAGACCAGTACTTTCTCTTTTTTTGTAATTTAATCTTTATTGTACAGATTATTACAGTTGTTTCTCTCTTTTCCCCAATAACTCCCCTCTACCCAGTTCACAACCCACCCTCTGCCTTTACCTCCACACTGTCCTCATCCATAGGTATACAATTTTTGTCCAGTCTTTTCCCATACCCCCACACCCCTTTCCTCCTGAGAATTGTCAGTCCACTCCCTTTCTATTCCCCTGATTCTGTTTACCAGTTTATTCTGTTGGTCAGATTTTTTAATTCACTTGATTTTTAGATTCACTTATTGATAGATATGTATGTATTGTTCATAATTTTTATCTTTACCTTTTTCTTCTTCTTCCTCTTCTTAAAGAGTACCTTTCAGCATTTCATGTAATACTGGTTTGGTGGTGATGAACTCCTTTAGCTTTTTCTTATCTGTGAAGCTCTTTATCTGCCCTTCAATTCTAAGTGATATCTTTGCTGGGTAGAGTAATCTTGGTTGTAGGTTCTTTGAGTATTTCTTGCCACTCCCATCTAGTCTGTTGAGAAATCAACTGACAGTTGTATGGGTGCTCCCTTGTAGGTAACTGTTTTTCTCTTGCTGCTTTTAATATTCTCTCTTTGTCTTTTGCTCTTGGCATTTTAATTATGATGTGTCTTGGTGTAGTCCTCTTTGGATTTCTTTTGTTTAGGGTTCTGTGCACTTCCTGGACTTGTAAGACTATTTCTTTTGCCAGGTAGGGAAAGTTTTCAGTCATTATTTCTTCAAGTAGGTTTTCAGTATCTTGCTCTCTCTCTTCTGGCACCCTATAATTCTGATATTGGTACACATGAAGTTGTCCCAGAGGCTCCTTATACTATCTTCAAATTTTTGGATTCTTTTTTCTTTTTGCTTTTCCAGTTGAGTGTTTTTTGCTTCTTCGTATTTCAAATCTTTAACTTGATTCTTGCGATCCTCTAGTCTGCTCTTGGGTCTCTGTGTAGTATTTTTTATTTCAGTTAGTGTATGTTTAATTTCCAGTTGGTCCTTTTTCATATCCTTGATTGTCTCACTAAATTTATCAGCCCTTTCTAGAAAATTCTTGAAAAACCTTGTAACCGTGGTTTTGAACTCTATATCCAATTGTTTGCTTTCTTCCATTTCTTTCATTTGTGACCTGTTTCTTTGTCTCCACATTTTGACTGCTTCCCTGAGTTGACAGAGTGCCAAGTGTCCCATAGGGCCCAGTGAGTGGTTCAGCCTCTCCAGTTACCTGCAGTGGACACTCTTGGTGCACACCTTTGTGGACTGTGTGCACAGTCCTGTAGTTAAGGCTTGATTGTTGTTGGTATCACTGGGAGAAATTGACCTCCAGGCCAATTGGCTGTGAGGATCAGCTGTGCCTGGTGTGAGAATTTCTGTGCTGGATACACCCTTATGAGACAAGACTTGCAAAAGCCTCTGTGCTCAACTTGGATGGGGCGGAGCAGACAGCATTGGTTTCCTGTCAGCCCTGCTCTAATAGGCCCCTGTGTCTCAGTGTCCCGTGGTCATCGCTGCAAGCACCTCTGAGAGAAAGCCACCCTCGAGTTCCACCCACTGCCAGACAGTCCTGTTTCTCCCCCAATGAATCTGGGTCCCCTGAGTCTCACCCAGAATTGGAGTTTAGTGCAGTTGGGAGCTTTTGTCTCCCTCCTGCTTGAGAAAGCCAGTTGTGTCCTCAGTTGCCCATCCTCTCCATGCACGTGCCTTATTACCTGTCTTCCACAGTTCCTCTGAGTCTTAGTGTGCTTTTCTCTTTCCTGATAGTCCAGTTTCACCCCGTATGAGTCTGAGTCTCCAGAGTCTCACCCGAAACTGTAGTACAGTGCAGTCGGGAGCTTTTGTCTCCAACTTGAGAAAGCTAGTCACATACTCAGTTGCCAGTCCTCTGTGTGTGTGTGTCTCAGTACCTCTGCCTCCTGCAGCTCCTCTGAATCTCAGTGTACTTTTCTCTTTCCTTCTAGTTGTAGAATTTTCACTCAGCCAGCCTTCTCATTCCGGATGATGTCCGTTTTGTCTTTTAGTTGTAGTTTTGAAAGTGTTGTGTGAGGCAGCAGTTTAGGTGTTTACGTATGCCGCCATCTTGGTTTCTAAGACCAGTATTTGCCTATAAGACTACATTATCCAGGTTTACTTTAATTCTCTTTGATATTTTGCAGGTGATTGATGTAACTCGAAGTTATGTAACTATGACTGCAACAAAGATTGAGATCACCATGAAAAAAGCTGAACCAATGCAATGGGCAAGCCTTGAACTGCCTGCAACCAAAAACCAGGAAAAGCAAAAAGAAGATAAAACAGAATGAATTGAAAGGGAATAAAAAGTTATTGCCTATTTCAGAATTCTTAATATGTGGTGAAGTAGTGGCTTGCTGCTGTAATCTTTTGTTTTATTGTTATAGTTGAATCTGGTATTTCAGGGTCAACAGTGTAGGTTCTTAAAAGCCAAAGTCAGTTTATCTTTTTATGCCTCCTTTTTTTCTTTTTCTTTTCTTTTTTTGGTTTAACTAATATTGATTATTCATTTCTCCTTACTAATAGAACTATAGTGTGTCCCATACTTGAAGAAGCTAGAAAATAGCTCTTAAGTAGAATAGTTCTTAGTATAATATTGTATTAAACACATAATGTAACATCTCTTTCTATATTTCCATAATTAGTAAAGCAAGATGGATTGTCAAATTTTTAATTAGTTTTTTCATGAGTTTATGTGCCTATAATACTTGAAAATTTTCCTTTAAAAGTTAAAGCTCCGCAATGTGTTTTTCACTTGGACGGTTACTTTCTGTAGGAGGATTAGTTGTGAGGTAGGGTAGTAACTAGTTAAAGAAGAAAATATCCATTGATTAATAAATTACAATTTATTTGCAACTAATTGCAAAAAAATTATATCAGTACCTATATTGCTTGCAAGGCAGTATCACTTAAGAATACAGGAAACATAAATAAAAAATATAGAGGTATGAATTTATTTAAAATTCATCATTTTATAAGACTAAGCAATAATGTTAAATATCTTCTGATTATTTATAAGATCTTGGTATGGTGTGATGGCTAAATTGTATCTGAATCATAGGCCACACCCCCTTAATATTTTAATTTCATATAAAGAGAAACTAAATATATATATCTGGCTTTCCTAATGTTAAACTATAAATTTAAATACATTATGGAAATACACTAGAGTTTCAGGAAACTAAATATTTGAGCTTTGCTTTATGAAAGCTATTGCATATTAAATAAAAATAATGTAATTGTTTTTTTTTAAGGCTTTCATGAACAGTTTGACAATTCTGTGTGATACAATTTTGATTATATATTGTACTTTATTAAATAAGTATCACAGAATTAGATCGTTTATGCTTATTGAACCCATTAAAGGATAGATTACTTTTTGAGGTATTGCAGAGCTCACAAAGAAAATGAAAAATGTTATGAAGGCCAAAACTCTGGCAGAATTTGGGCATGAATTATGCTTGCATAGATTAAAATTATTTCCTAAACCCTTTGAGTGCTTCTTCCCCCATCCCTACCCCACCCCACCACCTCCTCCCCTGCGATGAATAGGATTTTTATCATGGAAAATTTGCTGAAATACAATTTTAGTTAAAAGAGTTCGTATATCTCACTCTATAAATAACTATTAGATGTAGTTATGTAATTGTTAAATGGCTTAGCTCTGTTACAAATAAAGATGTTAAAATATGGCAACTAGGCTTTCATGATATTAAAATACTGTGGGCAAGAAATTTTGGGCAGTAAAGTTGGTATCCAAATAGAGTGTATAAGTGAATTGTATTTAAATTTTGTAACATTAGCTTTCATAACTTTGGACCTAGTTCAGTAGGACACATGCAATCTTCATTTTTTAGGGGAAAGGTTGCTATTATTTGGATTTGAGGTAATGAATTAATATGTGTGTCCTTCTTTGGGGCTATTTTCTCCTAAACACCACCTTACTATGTTCTGTGCGATTGAACTATTATTAAAAGCAAGTGGATTATACACCTAAGAGTTAGTTACAAAGTACTGACTTTTGTATTATTTTGGGGGACAGCATACTCTTTAGTCTGGTTACATTATTGACTTTTCTGTTCATTTCCATGAAACTCTGAATTTGCTGGCCAGATAAAAATCTAAATGATATTTCTCTTAAACTCATTCATACATTCATACATACATATATACATACATACATACATATAGCAACAGATTTATAATTAGGTAAAATATGTTTTTTATCAGTCAAATAATTAAAATTCTTAACTTTTTAAAGTTATTTCTCTAGAAATATACTTAGTCTTTCTCAGCATTGTGAGTAATTACTATAGCAAAGCAGTCAAAGCTAGGTTTATTGTATACTTGGTAACTAATTTAATAGCTAAACTAATCATGGGCAACATTATTTTTCTTGCCTAGCACATTTGCTAGTATAAAGTCCTAAGAAGTTGAGCTTTTATTTATTTTCAACCTCTTATTTTTAGGTAAGTTTAGAATTACATAGTTGTAAAAAAAGAAAAGTACAGAGTTCTTTATATGTTATGTTAATCTTCCCTTGTGTTAAAAATCTTACATAAACTCAGAATTAGTCTTGATACACTATTAACTGAAGTAGAACATTAATTTTGACCATCCATTTTTAGAGAAACACTATTAAATGGTAGTTTTGAACGTATCCTAATTTTTTGGTAATAATTTAAGCCAGGAATTTATAAACCATTAAAAATATAAATTGAAATCAATCTACCATAGACAAATGTTTATAGGTCGAAGGTGTAACTTCTTGTTCTAACCATATACTGGCAAAGGACTGTAATGATCCTTTTTATTATAAGTTACATTTTATACCATCAATTTTAATTTTTATCATGTATAACTTTCGTTTGGTTTTCTTTAGACAATTCTTCAGCCATCTTATGGTAAAGAAAACCTTAAAGAATTCTTGCAAATACATTAAGTGACTTTGGATTATTGCTCTGTCACCCCTTGCTTTTTAAAAAAAATCAGTCATTCTCCAGTTTGAAAATGCTTGTCATGCATACACCCACAATAAACTTTTTAAAAACTCATGTACAAGGCCTGATGTCAGTTTTAGGGCATTTGAGTATGTACTCTTACAACTTTTTTTTAACAGCCAGGTACTTTCAAGTTAACAGAACATTAACGAGTCTTTTTGTTTCATTACAAATTACTTTGACCTAGATTTCATATTTGGTATTTGATTCTGTTGCTTATATAATTTCTTGACCTCGGTTCTTAAATGGAAAAACTAAGTCCGTCTTGTTTTTAGGTTTTGTTATTCAGGTTTTTTGGGTTGTTTGTGTTTTTGTTGTTGCTTTGTTGTGTGTTGTGTCTTTTTCCCCATATATTTTCATTGCTGTTTTGTTGGGTAGTTAGGAAGTTGTTTTTTTACCTGATTGCTTTCTTACTGTTCCAAGTATCTTACAACTTAAACTCATCTGGAATTGCTGCATGGCGTGCCTTGTTAAGTAAGGGTTATATATGTATGGCGTTATCCTTAAAATAATGGGCTAGCAATGTTTTCTTCTGTGTAGTTATTGTTTGATGTTAAGTTTTTATGTAGTTCTTAGTTGTAATTCATTCAAGAACAGATTTTCTGAACAGCATATTTTTATTAAATGCTAATTAATGACTTTTTGGTTTTTGAATTTACAAGGTTATTTAATGTCTATTAAAATGAAATAAAACTTTCAGCCTTAAGCATTTTTATGTTACTTAAAGATTGTGTCAAACTAATTTAACTTGCCATTCATTTTTAATTATGCTGTTGTCCAAATGGATTATCTTTTTTTAAGGCTGATATTTACTTGGTGGTAAGCCTGGGAACAGGAAAACCTCTCTCCTCAAAAAATGGGTTTATTAATGATTTTTTAAATGCTTATCCTTTCCTTTACAATGTTTATTTCAGTTTGCAGTCCCATACTTCATATTTTATTTCTATGATTAATTTGTCAGTGTCTGTGTCGTCTCATAAACTGCATATAACTTTGTGTTTGGGCCAATCATTTTATCCTCATTTTTTAATATTTGGCATGTTGGTTGGCTTTTGTAAATATTAAGACATGCATGATTTGTGATGGGCCAGTCACTGTGTAAGGACTTCAGTGAATATAAACTTGATCCTCATGACAATCCTATCAGGTAAGTTCTATTACAATATAACAGGAGAGAAAACTGGTTTATGGGATAGGTTGAATAACTTGACCCAAGTCAAAGCATCCTGGCTTTGTTTTCTGTGTTCTTCACTATTCTGTACTGCTATGTCTATCATTTGAATTAATAGGTTCTATAAAGCATGGGCACATGGCAAGAAAAACTAGTAACACTGTGTTCGGTCACCAGGACCACATTTTTTAGTTTCATATATTTTGTTAGAAAATAAATTTATAAAATAATGTTCTTTTACATGGATGGTTTTGGTTATAACAATAAACTCATTTGTGATTTGGTAACTCTTAGGGTCTCTAGTCAAAATCATCAGTTGGAAAAAAAATTGTTTTCCATTGCCATTTTGATAGTGATATGTATTTTGTATGTAACTCATAGATGGGAATTCATATCTACCTGTTGGATAAGATGTAATGAACATCAATTTATCTTAGTTTTTGTCATTACTATGAATTAGAGTGTCTGCAACATGAGAAACAAAAGATTGTAAACCTAGGGACAGATAGCGAAGGATCATTTGAATTTTTTCTTTTTGTCTTCTAGGCCAGGTCAGTGGTTATCAAAATATCAGTTCTAGATCAGTGGTAACAGCATCTCAGAATCTGTGACAAATGCTAATTTTTTCTTTAATATCAGATCTACTGAATCAAAACAAGTTGATGTCCAAAAAATTTTCAGTATATTTTGTATTTCATTGTGACATACAATAGAGTTTGAAAAACACTAGCAGCTTGAGTCTAATTAGGCTTTTTTTTTAAATTTTATCAGCTAATATATTTTGTTATTAATCTCTTATCAGATATATGGTATATACAAATATTTTTCTCCCATTTTGTAGGTTGTCTTTTAAATGTTTCTTTTATTGTGCAAAAGCCTTAAATTTTAATTTAGTCCCATTTGTGGGTTTTTTCCTTATGTTATTTGTGCTTTAGTTGTCATATCTAATAAATTCTTGCCAATACCCATGCAAAGAAACTGCTTCTCTGTGTTTTCTTCTAGGAGTTTTACAGTATCAGGTCTTCAATTTTGAATTTTTGTGCGCAGTGTTAAATAGATCCAGTTTCATTGCTCTGCATGGGTTTATTCAGTTTTCCCAGCACAATTTTTCCCCATAGGATGCTCTTGGCTCCCTTGTCAAATATTAGTTGACCATATAAGCAGGGATTAATTCTGAACTTTATTACTTTTGTCTTGCTAGTACCGTACTGTTTTTATTGCTGTAGCTTTGTCACACACAAAGTGTTGTACCTCCAGCTTCATTATTTTTCAGGATTGGTTTGGCTGTTTGTAGTTCCATACAAATTTAGTGATTTTTTTTTCCTATTTGGTGAAGAATGCCATTGGTATTTGATGGAGATTCCATTGTATATGTAGATGACTTTGGGTTGTATGGTATTATATTTTAGAAGCATTCTTCCAGTCCATAAGCAAGAGATATCTTTGCATTTTTTTTGTGTGTGTCTGATTTCTTTCAGCAAAGTTATGTAGTTTTTGTTATAAAGTTTTCACTTTCTTAATTGAGTTTAGTCCTAAGTATCCTGTTGTTTTTTGATGATGTGAATAGGGTCGTTTTGGTTTCTTTTTCAGATGTTTCATCTTTAGTGTATCGAAATGAAACTGATTTCTGTGTTTAGTAAAATTTTTACTAAAATTATTTTCAAGTCTTTTGGTTGTTTGAAATAATCTGTTTAAAACCTCATGCAAATAATGACAGGTTTACTTCTTCCTTTTCTTTTAGATGCCTTTTATTTCATTGTATTGCCTAACTACTGTAACTAGTACTTCCAATGCTATATTGAATCAAGGTAGTGGGAATGGGCATCCTTTTCCTGTTCCTGATCTTAGAGAAAAGCCATTTTTCTCCATTAAGTGTTATGTTAGCTCTGGGTTTGTGTCATTTTGGGCCTTTATTATTTTGAGGTGTTTCTTCCATATGCAATTTCCGAAGGGTTTTAATCATTTAAAAAATGTTACATTTTGTGAAATGCTCTTTTTTTGCATCTATTCAGATATGATATTTATTTTTCATTTTATTAATATAATGTGTTACATTTATTAATTTGCATATGTAGAACCATTTTGCATTATAGGGGTAAATCCCATTTGGTCATGGTGTATCCTTTTTATTCATGAATTTGGTTTGCTGATATTTTGTTGAGAATTCTTATATCACTATCCATCAGAGAGATTGATTTATAGTTTTCTTATGGTATTCTTAATAAGTTTGAGAAGGATTGGTATTCTTTGCATGTTTGGTAGACTTAACCAGTGAAGCTGCTTCTCCTGGAGTTTTCTGTGGTGGGAAGCTTTTGATTGCTGATTCAATGTCTTTGCCATTTGTAGGCTATTCAGGTTTTCTATTTTTGGGGATTCAGTATTGCTAGGTTGTGTTTCTAGAATTTCACCCATCTTTTCTAGGTTACTAATTAGCAAATAATTTTTCATAAGTCTTATGGCCCTATATATATCTGAAGAATCAGTTGTAGTGTCTTTTTTCATTTATAATTTTTATTCTTGCTAAAGATTCATCAACTTTTATCTTTTTAATGAATCAACTTTCAGTTTCATTGATCCTTTGTATTTTTTTATCCCTATTTCATTCATTTCTACTCTGATCTTTATTATTTCCTTCTTTTTGCTAACTTTGAAATTGTCATTTTTTTTCTAGTTCTTTGAGATATAAAATTAGATTGCTGAGATCTCTGATTTCTTAATAAACACATTTATCACCTCTTGTTTTTAGAACTGCTTTTGCTGAATCCCATTATGTTATGTAATTGTGGGAAATCAATGAGATACCCTCTGGTAATATTGAGATATTTAGGAAATGTTTGTCCCTAAACTAAGTATTCTCACTGTTTTATTGTTTTCTTGGTTAGCAAGCAAAGGTACTAGGGGAAGTTTCTCTTACAAACTTTGAATGGTCACTTCTTATTGTAGTTAGTGTACCTGCATATAGGGGCTTTTTAAATTTTTACCTCTTTTTGACTAATTGAACAAACTTGTTCAAACTTTAGTCAGTTTATCCATAATTCTGGATCAGTAGTCTCTGCATAAAAGTTTACTGGTGCTTATATAGTTTTTTTTTTATAGGAGTCAAAATATGCAGATTTGTGGCAACTTTTTTTTTTTTAACCTATCACACTTACTCAGTAGAGGACAAGCTATTTAAAGTATATTCACTTTTTCTCTTTAGTAAATACCTAGAAGTAAATTTTAGAGTCATAAAGTAAATATATGCTTAACTTTATAAGAAACTGACAAAACTGCTTTTCCAAAGTGGTTATACCATTTTAAATTTCTACCAGAATGTCAGAGATTTCAAGTTCGTTGTCATTTTATTTTAGGGAATTTTTAGTTATTTTGTCTCTGCCACATGAGTGGAGTTTTTGTTTTAATAACACACATGAAGTTACACATTTTTAAAGAACCAGAACACACTTACAGATGAATAAGGTGGTCAAATATGATAGGAAAAGAAAGAAGATAAACCCAAATTTTATCTTCAGACTTCCAGTAATACTTGTATTGGATGGCCACTTGGCTGACCTTACTTACTATACCACTTCTTTCAGTGTTTCTGCTGCTGCTTGAATTGTAAAGGCTGCAATCGAAATGTGTTTCTTTACTTCTGTCCATGCTGAACGTGGGTCTGCTTTATTCTCGATATCAAACATAGCATCATAGATCCCAGGAAATGATTCTCCAGCATACTTATTGTGCCTACTTGGAGCAAAGATAATGTGCCTATTAGGAAAAAAAAAATAAGGTTGAGCTGAAAACTATACAAATATATCTTATATGCCTTTTTAAATTTGTTCCCTTTTGTTAGATTACACATTAAGTATTCTTTCTCCTGGCAATCACTATTACTCCAAAATGAAGACATATAATTGATTGAGATACTTGTGTAACAGTATAATTTTAAGCAAAGGAGCTAAGATCTGTCTTGTAAATCATATGTTGCCAACCCAAACAGATGGAATGGAACTAGGTTCTTTTAAGTTGCATGCATTAGTTGTCTAATTGCCACAATGATAGAATGTGTATTTTATAGGTATATACATATGTTTATTTTATGGGTATATTTGGGTGAGAGAGAGGAGATTAAAAACAGTAATTTATCTTTGTGTTAGAGTTTCAACAAGAATGAGTTGTTCCCAGTACTCTTCAGCCATTAAAAAGCCATATTGAAGAAGCTTGTTATTCCCAAAATATCATAGATGGTAAGGATAATGAAGCCCATTCTACAAAGCTAAAACAGTTATATATGGGTTGACCACAAAGATACAATTAAGTTCTCATATGAAGGAAAGTTTTGTAGTAGATTTCTAACTTCATCTCCTCAGTAGCTCAAGCTACATATTTAATGAAACAGTTTTTTCAGAAATTCTGCTTAACACTAAAATTCTACAGTTTCTTTAAACTATATAAGACAGCCCTAACTGGTTTGGCTCAGCGGATAGAGCGTCAGCCTGCAAAGGTCCCAAGTTTGATTCTGGTCAAGGGAATGTACCTTGGTTGCGGACATATCCCCAGTAAGAGATGTGCAGGAGGCAGCTGGTCAATGTTTCTCTCTCATCGATGTTCCTACCTCTATTCCTTTCCCTTCTCTGTAAAAAAATCAATAAAATATACTTAAAAATAAATATGTACACTATATGAGATAATACTATATGAAAAAATGGAGCTCCATTTTTTAATCTCCACCTATTTGTGAACTTTCCAGTTTTCTCTTGTAAGTCAGTGTTGATCAAATATAAATTTATAAGGTTAATTACTTAGATTTCCAAAAGTACATCAGGTTTTATCACTCTTGGCTTTTAAATCTTGCTATGGTTTCAGATGTCTCTTTCTTGCTAAAATGAGTGTAAGTGCTACACTGTAAGCATTGACATGGTGACATATATACAAGTTGAGTTATTAGAGATAAAGGTCATAGATATTCCTCAGTACACTTGCTCTCTTGAGAATTTTGAAGGGCAAGTGTAATTTAAAATATCATTGACAGGAATCAAACCTTGTTTGAATCAATTGACCTGGCATCTAACACCTCTGTGGTCTTTGGCAAATTAGGTTCTCTAAACTTGACCCAAGGTGTAAAGATTTACTCTTAGAAACTTTCAAATATGCAATACAGTATTGTTAACTACAGTCATCATGATGCTGTACATTACATTCCCATAACTTAGTTTGTAACTGGGAATTTGTAACTTTTGACCACCTTCACCCTTATGGCACATCCACCACCCATTGACAACCATCATTCTGTTCTCTATATCTAGGAGCTTATTTGTGTGTGTGTGTATGTTGGGGCGGGGAGGGGGGGAGTTGTTCAATATATAAGAGATCATATGGTATTATCTGTATCCGATGTATTTCTGTTCCATTGATTTGTGTGTGTGTGTGTGTGTTTTGTTTTTTGTTTTTTGCCAAAGCCATTCTGTTTTGATTGCTATGTCTGTGTAATATGGTTTGATATTAGGGTGTGTGACACATCTGTCTTTGTTCTTAGGATTGCTTTAGCTACGCAGGGTCTTTTGTTCCCTACAAGTTGAGCACTTATTGTTCTATTTCTGTGAAAAATGCCATTGGGGTTTTGATAAATATTTCATTCATTTTGTAGGTTGCTTTAGGAACTATCGACATTTTAATGATGCCAACCCCATCCATGAGCATGAACTATTTGAGTCATCTTTAATTTCTTTAAATATTCAATATTTTATAGTTCTCATTGTATACGTCTTTTACCTCTATTCTTAAATTTATTCCTAGTGTTTTCTGCTTATTGCAGCTATAAATTGGATTTTATTCATTTCTGATAGTTCATTGTTTGTATACTAGTATTGATTTTTTTTACCCTGCAATGTTAATTTATTAGTCCTAACAGGTTTTGGTAGTCTTCAGGGTTTTCTATAGTATGTTGAATATATGGCGTGAATGGTCGGTCATCTTTGTCTTATTCCTGAAAAGCTTTTAGCTTTTCACCACTCAGTGTGTGTATGTGTGTGTGTGTGTGTGTGTGTGTGTGTGTGTGTGTATGCATACCTATATAATGAGACTTTTTAACATAAATGGATGTTGAATTTTGTGAAATGCTTTTTCTGCATCTATTGATATATGACTTATCCTTTAATGTGGTGTATCACATTGATTTGCATATAGTAAACCATCCTGGCATCTCTGGAATAAATACCACTTGATCATGTGTATAAACCTTTAAATGTATTTTTTAATTTCATTTGCTAATATTTTGATGAGAATTTTTATACCTATGTTCATCAGGATATTAGCCTCCAATTTTGTTTTTTTCTGATGTCCTTGTCTGGTTTTGGTGTCAGGGTAGTGCTGGATTCATAAAATGAATTTGAGAAGATTGGCATGTATTCTTTGATTTCTAGATTGGCCTATTAATTGTTCAGTAGCATGTTTTTAATCTCCACCTATTTGTGAACTTTCCAGTTTTCTCTTGTAATTGATTTCTAGTTTCAAACCATTGTAGCCGGGAAGTTTGCTTGATATAATTTTAAATGTGTTAAACTTGTTTTGTGACCTAATATATATCATCTATCCTTAAGAAAAAGTGTTTTCTGTTGCTTTTGGATGGAATGTTTTATATAAATCATTTAAGGCTGATTTTGTCTGGTAACCTATCCTTCCATGTAAGTATGTTTTGGAAATCCCTGGGGGGGGGGGGATTATATATATATATATTTTAGTTGCTCCTATATTGAGTGCGCGCACACACACACACACACATTTATTCTTGATGTATTGACTCTTATTATATAATGCCCTTGGCTGATATAAGTAGAGCTACTGTTTTCTTTTGGGTTTTGCATGTATGGGGTATCTTTTTGCCTAAGTTTCCATTTGTGTATGTCCTTCAAGTGAATCTTTTTAAACTCTTAACACCTGGTCTTTTGATTGGAAAGTTTACATTTAAAGTAAATATTGGTATGCACTCATTGCTGTTTTGCTGTTAACAGTTCTCTGTTGCTTCTCTTGTGGTTTGATGACTATTTATTGGTATGCTTAGATTTCTTTCTCTTTTGTGTATATATTGTAGGTTTTGCTTTGTGACTGCCATGAGGCTAACATACAGTAATTTATACTTAAAAAATGTATTTACACAGGTTTTATGTTTTTTTTTAATCCTCATTCAAGGATATATTTGATTTTTTTATAGAGAAACACATCAATCAGTTAATTGCCTCGCAAACATGCCTGACCAGGGATCAAATCCACAACCTTTTAGTGTATGGGCCGACGCTCAAACCAACTGCACCATTATGTTTTTGATGTCATATTTTACTACTTTTTTTCATGTGTAAAAATGGAGCATGAGACATAAGAGATTCTGGAGCACGGAAGAAAAGCATAGAGATAGTACTAGCCATTGTACATGTCTGGTATGGCTTACAGTTAACTCTTAAATATGTGTTTAATTAGAAAGCTACCCCTCAGGCAATAATTGATAAGTTTATAGGCCTCTTTCATTGAAAGACGCACACTCCTGTAAGGGTGGGAGCTGTTTAAAAACTCCTTCTCCATTGGTTACAGTCCTGTGGGACCTGCCAGCATAAGCCTCACTAGCCACCAGAGCCAGGCAAGGTAGAGTTGTCCCCTGGGCAGTAGCTACACAAATTGTGGTGCCAGACAAAGGGTATACCCTCCTTTCCGGGAGAAATCACTGGAATGAGGAGAAGAGCACAAATATTGCACCCACCAGCTTCCGTTCCCTGAGAGCACCTCCATATGCTTTCTCAGGAAGACTAGGGTGTGTAGTAACTTACAGGTGGTGATCTCTAGAACCAAACCTTCCAGGCTACCCCTGGGCAGCAGCGATATAAACCAGGATATGAGATACTAGCGCTTTGAAGCTCCAGAGAGGGAGAGCATAAACATGGCATCTGCCAGTAAGACAAGAAAAGATGGCAGCGCCAACTTTAGCAAAGCAAAAGACAAAGGGAAAAATGGCACCTATCATTTAGAATCAGATAATCCATATTCTAGTTCACTTACACACATATAAGTGACTTCCACGGTGTTTTCATCTCAAGATGATGGAAACTATTCTATAAGGCTGTTTATCACTGAATAACATACTAATATATTTCCTATGTTGCCTTTCTTACAAATATTAGGATTAGTATTAACATCCAACTAATAATAAACACAGGATTTTCAAGTTTAGCTCTGCTACATACTAAGTATATCTTGGGCAAATTATTTCTTTAAGCTTCAGGTACCCCAGAGGTAAATGGAGATTACAGTTGCTTTCAAACCTCCTCCCCCCCCCACCCATAAACGTGTAGATTTCAGGTATATAGAGGATTTAGCTCAGAGAGGCACTCAGTAAATGGCTATTTAAAAAAAATCATAAATAATATGAACATAAGCGCTTGTTACTAATAGCCAATATTATTTTAATCTTTTGCCTGTTATTTATAAGCAAAAATTCTAGATAGAAAAAAGGCAATTCCTTAAGGGGAAACATGAGAGCCATTTTCAAAAACCTAAAATGTTAAATAAAAAATAGATCTAGATTTATTCTATTCAATTTTGGAGAACAGAAAGAAAGGGGGGAAATTTACAGGAAAAACTTTAAGAGGTAGTAAGCACCCCATCACAGGAAGATTCAAACAGCGGCTGGATGTCTAGATACAATTCCCAGACCACCACAGTAAAGAGAGCTTTGCAGTCTTTACAAATTGAAGGCAAAACCCTCTACCAGCAGAAGGGCATCATGTGTGAAGCTCAATAAAATGAGGTTTGCCTATATCTGTGATTTTATAGAAAAGATGTATGCAGAATGTTGAACCACATGAGTTATGAGATCCCCTTTAAGAGTCTATGACTTTGTTATGAAGAGTTCTTTAACTATCATAATTTATATCTACATCAGAGCAACAAACATGAAAATGATTTTTCTGATATTACAAGTAATACTGTTTGCATAAACTTTTTCATGTTCCTCTCGATATATGTATTTAGCTTCCACTCACATGATGTCAGTAGTTGAAAGCAGTATTCTTTAGTGGGACACCTATTGCTTCCTTACCTGTAGAACTTCCTCCCAGGTAAACCAAGGGGATCAATGAATGCTCTTTCCAGGAGCATCAACTGGTCATTCACAATTCTCACTGCCATGGGACTTTGAGAACAAGAAACAGATCATTACAACTCTTACCATGGAGCCATATTTAAAAATATTAAATAAGGATAAGTCTGCCCATAATTTGAGTAGCAATGATTTCACATTGAATGCTTGTGTGTGACTAGGTTACTTTTTAAAACAGCAGGGGAACTTTACATTGGAAACTTACTTATTAAGATCCACTTCTGTAAGTCTTCTGTGAAAATCTGAAGCAGCCTCTGAGAAGTTTTGTACAGCAGAAAATAAGGCATCTTTCCAAAGTGGAAAAGCAGGAGAGAAATGAGTAAGTACAAGGGCTTCCTCTTTCAGAGGTTTGCTTTCCTGCCTTCCCATTCCAGGCTGAGATGACTGAATAATATTGAAGCCATTTTTATACTGAGTCTTCTGGCAGAACCATGAAAATTGTTTAAAGTATTGTGACAAAGAAAGTGTCAGAAAGTGGCTAAATTTTGGTTCTTAAGAAAATAACTTTAAAGAATCCAGGGCATATATAATTCACACTGTCACTAAGGACAGTAAGCCTTCACTTAACATCATTGATAGGTTTTGTAACTTTATAAACAAGGCAACGTATAATGAACAAGTTTTATCATAGGCTAATTGATAAAAACTAGACTTGAGGTCCACAAGCATTTATCTATGTTTTAATGAAACAATATTATTAGAGGACCTACTATAGTACATTAAGTATATTCAATATAAAAAAAAGGTTTATTTAGCCCTAGATAATCTATAAACTAATTTTTATTGCTGTTTTAAACCATGTATAAATGTAATAATAGATATTATGGGCACAAAGGACAAAGAGTGTCAAAGAAGTAATTTCAAATTTTAAAAGAAGCATAGAAATCAAGATACATGAGAACTGAAATGTGTTCCTGGGATTTAGTAACATAGGTGAATGAAACTTTGACAAGAGCGATTTCACTACAATAGTAGGAGCTTGAAGACAGTGCAGTGGTTTGGATAACGGGAAGTAAAGAACTGGTGGTGGGGAGTGTAGGTCATCCATCATTCTTTCATTAAAACATTTGAGGGACTTTTTTTCCTGGCACTAAATGAAAAATTTTGATTGTTAAGTAAATAGGGCACCTCAGATAAAGAATCACTAATATGAGATGGAAAATTTGGTAATACTATATGGGGAGGGAGGTATTAATAGATCAGACTAGGTCCTTAAGAAAGTAAACAGGTGAATCAATTAACCTTGTCTAAAGAGTCCTTCCACTGGTTTCTCTTATCAATTTGACTTATACAAATTGATAAAAGGTAATTTGCCAAGAGGAAATCAGGGCATTTAGGTAGAGAATTGGATGCTCTATAGCCATGTCTATGTCTATATTTTGTCTCTCTTATGACTAAACAGTTTTCTAAATTGTCTTTGCTTTGTTTATTTCTAGATCTTAGTATTCTTCAGAAAGTTATGAGCAGCAGGTACTAATTCTTATGTAATAATATTCAAAAGTCATTACTGACCTTTGTGCTCCTATAATAGTACTCTCTGTGTTTTGACTTCTTCCCCACATGAGCCTTCAAGCTCTGAGGACAATGACTGTCTTAAACATCCATATATAGTCCAGGAAATAACAGTACTTTGTACACAATAGGCATTCAGTGCAAATTTGATAATTATGTTATATGCTAATATATACTCAGAATAATAAACCAGTAATAATAGGTAACAATTTATGAGCACTAAGTGTCAGTCACCATTGTTTGTGTGTCAAAACAATTGAATCTCGACAGCAATCTTGGAAACATGGTGTATTTTTTTTACCACTTCACTCATAAGAAAATTGACCTCACTCGGAGGGCTCAAGTAACTTTCCCAAGGTCACAGAGTGAATAAATAGTAGAGCCAGGATATGAACCACACCCAATGCTACTACACTATTTCATCCATGTTTTGTAGAACAGCAACCACAAAATGGCCAGATGGACAAGGAAAGAATGCTTAAAACTAAAAAATTTTCTATGTAGGCAAACATTAAGAGACATATGCAGTAATAATTACATATGTGCTAGAATTGGTTTTCTCTACTTTCCAATATTTGTGTGATGGTGTAATGCAGCTGTAGTCAGTAAAAATATTTTAAAATCAGATATACAGGGAAACCCTAACATTTGCTGCATTAACTTTAGCAAAATGGATTCAGCCTACAAATACCAAATTAAATCACAGTCTTTACTAGATGTTCAGTTTTTTTCTAGAATCCACACTAAGAAGTGAGGCAGGGATAAATTCTAGGATGAAATAGCACACATTGATGATATGAAATATCTTAAAACTTTAACATAAAGATTATGAAATACCTGCTCAGTCATTTCTTACCAAATGATACTCCATGGTCTTTCAATTGTTGATTATGTTTCTTGGATAAATTGTAGATACTTGTTGCATAGTTTTTTAAAGCTTTTGCATAGTCTTGAATATTGAAAGGAATGATTTGAGAGTCTGCAAGCTCATAAACCAGTGCCCCTCGTAATTGAGCCACAGAAAGCTGTTTTTTAAATGTAGGGTCATAAAAATTTTCTACCAATTCAAACGTCTCATAAATGGTATGGTATACCGGGTAGCTGCTGTATTTATCTGTTTTCTAAAGAAAGGGTGGGCGGAAACCAAGTACAAACATTACATATTCAAATTGATTGAAGAAAAAATACAACTATATGACATTCTTGACTTTTATTGCAATGAAGTAAAGAAAAGTTACCATTATATAATTCATGTATTCTTCATTCAAAATACTGCGACTTGAAAATTCTCATTATATTTCTGATTAAGGATTTCATAAGTTGCAAAGGAATACACTTGACAACTGGGAATGAAAGGTTCTGGGCAGTTAAGTATCTATGTAGCTGAAGGATGATGTATTTAAGCTCCTTCCCTGTCTCCTCAAATAGTGCATAATCAAATGCCATTTAATCTGTTTAAGTATTACCATTATAAAAACATCTCATGGTGGTATTCTGCATAAGTGTATTTTTTAAATTAATTTCTAAGGTCTTAACTTTAGTTCTTCATGGCTATTAGGCTGTCATTTTCACTGCTTTTAGTATCACTAAAAGCAATATCCTCCTGTCTAGTATTCTGTTTTTAATACGCATTGTCTTAGTAACTAGGTAACATTGTTCAGAATGATAACAGTATAAAAATGAAAGGGCAATGAAAGAGGTAAAGCACATTTATGTATTAAGTGATGACTATTAATACACAAATGTATGCCTTTAAGTTATTCTATTTCATTCTTAGTTGTACTCATAAGCAAGATGTTATATTGCAAATATGATTTGAAAATTAAAATCTGACAAATCTACTCAGCTCCTGCTAAGCTATATTTCACTCGGATTCAGTGTGATTTATGATAATTTATAACATAGGCAAGCAAACATGTTATGCAAGTACTAAGATATGCCAGTATATATCGTCAATGTGTTTGAATGGCAATCATGCAAACCCAGATCAAGTTAAAAATTAAAAGAAACTTGTTTTGTTGCCTATTAAAGAGCTTGGATGCAGATGACAGGCAGTATAGGAATGTGGAGAGGCCTGTAACAATAAAGAATCTTAGTCACATTCCTTGTAACAGTAATGTTCTTCACCAGCACATTTTCTCCAGGAAAAGCACTTCAAAGCCTACCAGACTAGGAGCATGAGATTTTCTAACAATGCCTGTGTCAGGAAAAGGATGTGAACTACTTAATATTGATCACTAGATAAGTCCCTGACATTATTTGGTCAACTACTACTGCGTTGAGTAACTCTGGCAATAAAAATCACGAGATCACCCAAATTACTACCCCTGAAATTCTGTACAGGCCACATGTCCACCCGGTGCCTGTACCAAACAGCAAAATGACAGAATCCTTAATAAAAAGGATGTGGGTGAGGTACTATGTATCCAAAATAATAAAAATAGCTTACCCTATTCTTAGTGTAACGGGCTCTGCCTGAAGCAATGCCAAGTCTCTGAAAATAAGCTTCAAAATCACTTCCAGATCCCAGCTTGTTAATTCTAGATGTAGAATGTAAATATACATACAGAGAGGGAATGCATAAATAAATAAAATCAAGTTAAATAGATAGAAGGGACAGTGAATCCAATCCCAAGATTAGAAAGAATTTAATGGCACATATATAGGATTGAGGAAAAGGTATATCAACTTAGGACACTTTGGTGCCATCTGTTGGATATTGGTGTGATAAAACTGCATTGACCATAACCAGAGCTTGGCAGTGCCACCAAAGACCCCAGTCTAGTGAGTGCTGCCTCCCATATTTTCTGCATTTATGATATTTGTTTAAAGGGGAAAACAAGATATGGTTCCTGCCCTCAGAGAATTATGGACTGATCAGAAAATGACAATGAGGAAGTCTAATTACAGTATATTTCTTTGCATATAATTAAACCACTATACACATACGTATTACATGTTATCACATGTAAAAAAGTCATCATAATAGAACAAAATATAAAATTACACATGCATGAAGAACCTAACCATATACTTCTTTTACATGTTTTTTTTCTACTTAAGTATGTGAAACATTTATAATGGAAACATTTAAACTTTCACAGATGTGTTTGGAATATGGAATGAAGCCATAAATCATTACATCATCTGCTGCTTTTAGAAATAGCATTGAAGTAGAAATGAATTATAAAATGAATTCAGGAAAACTGCTGTATGAGATGAACTAAGATACATTAATACTTAAAATCTAAGTTGGTTAACAGGTATGATTAACAATTTGATATTTATTGATAATGCCCATTAATTTAGAAACATAATCCATTTGTTTTTTAACTTCATCTCTATCATTTGAAGCTATGTTTTTAATGTATTCAATACATATATAAATGAAATTTTGAATAAGAATGCAAAATAATGCCTAATAAATGTAACAAAATAATTTTGACTAAAATCTTGTAAAACTAGATCTCTGCTTTACTGTGGGTTAAAAGACTTGGCTGTTCTGGCTGATCAGCACAGCAAAGGCTGCACAGAGGGATCCTGTAGTATTGTCTTGACTCAAATTGTTGAAGAGGCCCCTGAGCATTACATGCCTGGGGAAAACAAGGGGCAAAGGGAAATTCATAATCTATCTGTGGTAGAAAATATTAGAACAGGTAATTTACCTAGGAAGGTTTGTATTTTCAGATGAAGGGTCCTTTTCCAACCAGCTTTCATAAAGAGATTTACCCTGAAAACCATCATCGGGGCTGGAGATCTGGAAAGAAAATACAGGGAATTAGAAGCAGAAGCAACTAAATTTATGTCAACATAAAACCACATGTTAACATCAACTTCTAACTACATGCATGTTGATGTAGAAAAATATGCTTTTGGGAATAAGAAAAATATCCAGCCCCAATTCGTATTTATGATGCCTGCCTATTGTAATTTTGCCTAATAACTAGGATCAATTTTCCTGCTTATTTTAGTACATTTATACATAGAGATTCATATTTTTAAAAAATGTCATTCGGCAATTTCGATTCCTTTTAGTAGGCAGTATTAAGAGACGGAATCAGATACAATATTTACTTTAGAGTAAATTGTTTTTGTCTGGGAAGAATTGCAAAGAGTCCTCGGGCAACAGATTAGGTTATGAAGCTGAGCTTGAAACTGTCACTATAAACCTCAGTTTTATCACCAACCCTGGTATTGGGTGAAGAGGAATGTTATTTTAGAAAGTCTGATTATATTTGAATAAAGCTGGGATTTGATAGTTTTACAAACCTCAGATTTCTATTTGGAATATTAAGAGCCTCTATATATACATAAACATTTTTATTATGCTCAATGAAAGAATACTTACAAACACATTTATTTTTTTCTCCACTCTAAGAAAAAGCAAGGGCATGTATTGGAACAATGTCAACTTGTGGAATCTGACCATCTATTTTAGATCCATATTATCACACATATTGGTTGAAGTTTGTCTGTTTGTTTATAGCTCTGCTCAGTCCTCACTACCACCTCACCTTATAACACACATTAGAAGTTGATAAGCTTGTAATCAGGAGAATAAGGGCCCTTTTTTACTGAGTTTTGGTAGGTTTGTCATGCTCCATTTCTCACCATCTTTCCACAATATTTTTTGTGCTTAGGCCATACTGAGCTACCTCTGGGTCAGGAAGTGTGTTCTTTCATCCTCCACATCTTTTGAGAGATATATGTCCTCTGCATACAACACCTTCTCCCTCACCTTCACATCCTTTCGTTCTACAGCGTAAGCATTATTCTGTAAACATCCCCTGATGCTTCCCAACTTGCCCATCTACCTGGGGACTTCAGGTTCTCTTCCATAACTGTTCTCCATTGTATAGAGTATCCAATATTCCAGGGAACTAATTCCTCACTTATGGGTCTGTATTTTCTCTAGATTACAGATTCTGTGACCTTGTCATTTTATCATCATTGTTGCTATAATTTATTTTATGGTACCTGATAACTAGTAACCACTCAAATATTTATTGAATGAATGAGTAGCCAAGGCAATCTCTGAATGAAAGCTTTTCCATCCCAGCTCAGTGGACACAATGCAAACTTATTAGAACAGAGATACTAGCAATATTATCTTAATTGTAATGTCACATAGTGTATTAGACATTTTTGTTCTGAGTTATTTATACAAATCAGCTATGTCTGTCACCAGTTTAAAAATACGTATAGCTAATTAAGAAGAAACAGTGTTATTGCTAGTCCAGTGGTCGGCAAACTGCAGCTCAGGAACCACAGTTTGCCACTCTGTTGACCAATGAGTTTGCCAACTACTGCGCTAGTCCATTTATCAGAAAACATAAGACATATCTAATTATATACCTCTTTTGTCAGTTTATACACCAATTGGTAAAGAAGGGGTGTACAGTCAACTCTGAGAGTATAATTGCCTGAAAAATAAAGCACAGAGTATTTTTAAGACTTTCAAATGAAATTCCAATCTATATTTAATTTTAACTTTATTTTCTAATTATAAATATATAACAAATTTCAATGGGATCACTCCCTGGGAATTGAAAGTAGGGAGAAACCCTGGCCAGATACTTGGGTAGAGCATTGTCCTGATAGGCTAAAGTGGAGGGTTCAATCCTCACCCAGTCAGTCCACAGAACCAACCAATGAATGCATAAATAAGTGGAACAGCAGATCTCTCTCTCTCTCATGCTCCCTTCTAAAAATCAATCAATAAAATTTAAATAGGGTGGAAATAGTTATTCAGAAGCAAGAGAGACTGCAGTACACTCTTCATAGAAGGTATAAGTGGACTTTAGTGGCTAGGACAGCAGCTACCATATTGTAAGGGTCATTAAGTCAATGTCTGAGTGTGTTCAGTGAAGAAAATGGTAAGGCTGCAGCATTCATTCAATTAGTATATAGCAAGACATTACACAGTGGAAGGGAGGGATAGAAACAGGAACATTGATGTGAGAGAGACATATTGATTGGTCGGGGCGCATGTGGGAGGCAACCCAGAGCTGGGAATAGGGCTTGCAACCAATGTACATGCCCTTGACTGAGGTTGAAGCCAAGACCATTCAGTCTGTGGGCCACTGCTCTAGCCATGAGTCACACCGGTTAGGGCAAGAAAGTATTTCTGTGTGAAATATCCTATAAACCACTTATGAAGTATTTTAGTCAAATTCTTCTAATACCTCTACAAGAAGGCTGTAGTTATATTGGAGTTTTAAATAGGAATCCAAATAGTAAATATCCTAAGGAAATTAGGCTTGATAGCTTAGTTATACATTAAATGTACCTTCAATTGATGAATCTGAGTTGATGTAAGCGATGCCTCTCTCCTGGAGTGTTTTTGCATTCTCCTACAGTTGAAGCAAAGTTGTTACTTAATGCATAGTATTTACAATTGTGAGAATGGAAAGAACATAAATCAATTCATTTAGTATAAACGTGGTCTGCAAGTACTTTATGAATCAAATACCTAAACCTTCAACCATAATTTCTGAAAAAGGCTGATAACTAGTTGGTTGACAACAACATTAATGAAATTAAAACAAGAAAAAAAAAGATTATTGTTTATAGCAATAGAGGAAGCCCCAGAGAAAAAATACTTTCAAAGTGTGGTTTTTTAATTCCCTAAACCAGACAGAATATGAAGGGGCGAGGCTCCCAGATCCTGAGCCCCACCCCAGACATACTGAATAAGAATTGCTGAAAGCAAGGCCTGGAAATGTGTATTTTCCAAAAGGTGCTCTGCCAATCCTTACATACATGCATTAAAGTTTTGAGATCCACTGAGAATGGATACCCAAATAAATGTATCATTTTAACTGAAAAATAAGGAAGCACAAAAAATTAAAAACTAGAAAATTTCATTTATTCTTTTTTTAATTAGAAGATTTGAACAATAAAAAAATGAGAGGAAGATAGAACCAAACTAGAGGGAGAAAAAGAAGGACCTTAGGACAAACACAAGACTGATTCTCCCTCTCCAAACCACTCCCTTCCTCACCTCCCACTCCCCCAGCCCCCCACCCCACACACAAGAAAGATTAAGTAGAAAGGATGAATGTCATACACAGATGGGAATGGCCAAGAGTGCCCTTTACTTCTCTCTCACTACCTTATAAGAACTTATAATAAAAAGCATTTAAAACTGAGAAGTTTGGCACAGATAAGGACTGCCACTTCTCTGCACTGCACACACAGGCCACACAATAGTTACCTCTGCTATAGGGAGATAGAGGGTCAGAGTTTCCATTATAACATTTAAATTAGAAATAAGGAAGATTCCTTAGTTACTTAAATAAAGTATGCTGTTGAATATGAAAAATATGGTAGAAAACTAGAAAGTATTGAAATTGTCTTTTAACCAACAAGAATTTAATGCAAAGCATATTATTTTATATCTTAGATTTCTTTGATCTTTATTGTAAGCTGCTAATATTATAGAGACATGTATTTATGTATACATGTATTCATATAAAATTACATTTCTAAATGTAAATGACCTTAATAAAATTTGATTCATCTAAATAACTTCCAAAAAGCATGTTCGTAAAAGCAATGTAATAATAAAACTTTGTGATATAAATGGAATCAAAAGGATAAGTGATAGACTGGTAACTGTGTGTATAATTTTACTCCCATACTTATTTGATTTGTACTACTTTAAAGTTAATAGGAAATGAGGAGGAAAACATTTTAAGAACTAGAGCCAAGGCCAAGAAATGTTTGACATGTTTCAAACAACCTTTATAAAATCTGGACTTATAAAAATATCTGGATTTCCAAAGATAGAGGAAGGTGGAGGGAGAATAAGAGCTTATATAGTGCACATGCCTTTATAATCATGAGCTTACCTTATACATTTAAGAACTTAGTTACTTAACAGAGAGGCTAAGGGGAAAAGATGAAAGAAGGTGGCCTAGGAGAAACACTAAAGGATAAAGCATTGGGAGCCAGTCACCAATGAAAGTCATATCTGAAGAAAAAATAAATCTCAGAAATTCTAAAGTAAGGCAGTTAACTAATGTAATTCTATGTACAAAATTATCATATATTCACCAATCTGGCACTTTTGTGAATGCTAAAATATACATACGGTTGCAATTTTATATGGAGTTTATATGTGTGAAATTATAATCAAAGTCAAGACATCTTAATAGAACCTCTTGTTTTCTTAGAAGAATTCCAAGGAAACATCAAAAGTAACTCTAGGGAGCTGTATGAGTTTTTAGATAAGTCAATCGGCAGAAACAGCTCGCTCGTCTTGACTATTTTCTGAACTTAACAGATTTTATTCTGTTTTGCCGAACTGATGTGAAAGTAAAAACAAACTCTAGTTCTTAAGTTCTCGTGAGACTTTTGACTTTCTCCAAATTAAACCATATTAGGCAATGGAATCTATTTGCGGACATTCTGAGGCACAGATCTTTGTTCCGGTTGACCAAGAAAATAACGTATTTACCTCAGCCCACTCTGTGGATCCCAGAAGTCCAAATTCTTCTGCATCCCAGCTGGCGAAAATGATAGTTCTCCGAGGTCTCCATCCTGTAATCATTGTTAACACATACAGTTAGGTACACCTGCCTAAAATAAAGGAGAATCAGTGCGTCACTTTTTGTCCTCACCCACCAAAGAAACATTACTTACCTCTACTCATCAGTTTTCCAAAACTCTGAGCAATTTCTTGTAAAGCAGCTGTGCCAGTGGTTGGATCAATACCTCCAAACACCCAGGAATCCCGATGACCTCCCAGAATAACATACCTGTCTGGAAAAGAATGTGTTCAAAAGAACTACAATTTTGAATGCTTTATAATTAGCTTTACTTTATGTGCTTTTTAAATTAAATTTCCTCTTGCCTGAGTTTCCTCCAGAGAAAAACATTGATGCTACAAGGGAGGGTCTTATTTTAGATTAGTACAAATATTTTTTTAAATGTTGTTTTATATCAGCCAAAAAAAAAAATCAGTTGAGTACAATGATCTTCTCTCACTTTTTTAATGCTTGTAAAAACTAAGTGTTTTAAAAAATTATCAGACTCACCAGGTTCCACAGATCCTCTGATAGTTCCAATTACGTTATAAATCCTTGTAATTTTATTGGTATTATGAACATGCATTTTGACATTCCTAGAATTTCAAAAGGAATAAGTTCACATCAAAGATTATGTCTAAAAGCTTTCTTTCAACGTTTAATTATGAAATATATCAGAAGTGCAAAAAACTCCATCATCATAATAGTTCAATAAGTTCCCATATAGCCACCACATAAATTAAATAATTGTTAATATTGTTAAACCATTTGCAAGTAAATTGCAGACATCATGACATTTTACTCCTACGTAATTAAGGATGCACCTTACAGTAAGATTTTAAAAACTCAATATTTTATATTCTTTCTCCCTATCACTATATTGATATTTAATTAAAATTCAAAGAAGTCTGTTATTCAACATGTCTTGGGTATTCATTCTAAAATGTTAAGTATAAGCTACTTAATTACAAAAATAAGGAATACAGCCATTATGTATTTAAGGGCAAATAAGTCTTTTTCTTTGTATTTACATTAATTTCTGCTGCTTAATAGTTTTCTTCAAGATTATTGAAGTAGTGTATCTGTTAGAGAGCTGGCTCAGTGCTGCTAGTAAGAAACACGATAAACTATGATTAAATGGAAATTGGGGAAGCACCTGTTAATATGTACAAGACAACCATAGGCCATCAGCGTTGATTCTGATTTGGGGAAATCTTTTAAATATTCATTCATGAATTATAATCAACTGAATTAGAAGTCAAGGAAAATTCAATCAATCAAAGATGGGGAAAAATACATTCCTATTTCATGAATACAAAATGACATGGGAAATGTTGAGTCTTTTTTTCACAAGGGAACAAAATTGACCTATTTATCTGTGGAGGGGTTGCCGGCGGGAAGGGGTGCAGAAGGGAGATGGGGAGTGGAGATCCCAGCAGTTTGTATTTGTGGTTCATTTTTGAATGGAAGAACTAACAAGCTGTCAAAACCTATAACTTGTCAAGTGCAGACTCTGGTTTGTTTGTTTTTTCTCTTCAAAAGTATATTGCACTTCCGAAGGCATATTTAATTTATGTGCAATATTCAACTAAAAATGCTTTCAGGAGAAAGCTTATCAATTGTTAGTGTTTTGTGTGTGTTTGTTTTTGTTTAAGACATCAAATAAAGGATTATTTTGGCTGCTGATAAAATTGATAGCAAAACCCTGGCTGGTTTGGCTTGGTGGATAGAGTGTGGGCCTCTGGATTGAAGGGTCTCGGGTTTGATTGTGATCAAAGGCACATGCCTTTGTTGTGGGCTTGATCCCCAGTAGGAGGTGTACAAGAGGCAGCCTATCAGTGATTCTCATCATTGATGTTTCTATCTCTCTCCCCTTCTCCTTCTCTGAAAACAACAAAATAGATTTTTTAAAAAAATAGCAAAAAAAAAAAAAAACCCACACACAAAACATGTTTTCACATGTGTTTCTAAAATAGAAGCCTAATATCTATTAGAATCTCAAATTCATTGATGTCATTAAATGAAGAAATTTTAAGAAATTCAACAGTGAGGAATGAGAATAAAATCTGTTAATTTTTTTCTTTAGAAAAATTTATTTTAATGAAAATTAACAAAGGCTATCTGCTCATATTCTCAAGAATATCTTTAATCTGTACATCTTTTTAGTGTTTAGTACCACTGACTCCAAATGCCTAAATATCCACATGTTTTTCCTATATTCACCACTTCAAATTCATTATGTTCCAAATCAATTGAACTCTAGTAGGCCCCAAGAGCAGGGATTTTTTGCCTGTTTTGTTTACTGCTGAATTCCCAGTACCCAGAATGGTGTATGGGGTCTAGAAAATGCGCAATAAATATTTGTGAAATTGCCCAGCCAGCATGGTTTCATCTTGAGCATTGACCTACAAACCAGGAGGTCATGGTTTGATTCCTGTCAGGGAATATGCCTGGGTTGCTGCTTGGTCCCCAGTGGGAGCCATGCAGGAGGCAGCCAATCAGAGATTTGATCTCATCATTGATATTTCTATCTCTTCCTCTTCCTTCCTCTTTGAAACCAATAAAAAAATATTTTTGAAAAATATTTGTGAAATTAATAAATATACTCCTATAAGGAAAAATAAGACCTTAGCTCATTCATCACAGTTACCTCTGACTATTATTGTCCTTAGATAATTTTACCACTCTGTAGAGACAGAAATTAACTTACAGAAAAATTATTTTATTGCAGATAATCCATATCCACTGAAATGTATAACCTCCCTAGTGAATGTTAATTGACTTCCTTTCCCTAATGTGAAAGAAATTTGTTTGCTGTTAAGGACACTCATTTCAGCATCCTGATGAGCTGATGTTTTGGTATAAACTTTGAATTCTCCTTTGAATCAGTTTTAACTCCTTTCAAGTTCCCTTATTAATTAAATTCAATTTTGGATACATGTTCATTTCACATTTGTGTAAAAACTGTGGTTTTACTTTTTTAAAAAGAAATCATCTTTTATCATTTTGGATTCCAATGACATGCACAATGAATTCACCTCAACACAGGAGCTGCTACCTGGTAGTCAGTGCACTCCAACAGAGTGTGCTCCACTCAGCCACAAGCCGGGCTGACAGCTATAAGCACAAAGGTGGTGGTGGGAGCCTCTCCTGCCTACTCTGCAGTGATAAGAATGTCCAACTGTGGCTTAGACCTGCTCCCCCTGGACCTAAGCTGGCAGATGGACATCCCCCAAGAGCACCCAAGGTTCCAAAGGGATGTCTGACTGCCAGCTAAGGCCCGATCCTTCAGGAAGTGGGCCTAAGCCAGTAGGTGGACATCCCGGAAGGGGTCCTGGAATACAAGAGGGCACAGGCTAGGTTGAAGGACCCTCCCCACCAAGTGCACAAATTTTCATGTACCAGGCCTCTAGTTAGATAATAAAATATATAAAAGTAACTATGTTTGGATTGAGTTATAGTGATAAGTAAGCATTTATGTAAAAAACTCTAAACTGTCTATAAAATAGGGAAATTGAACTAATACTTTGAAAGTTCTGAACTAAAAATATTTAGCCCTGGTCTGCTAGCTTACTTGGTTATAGCATCATTCCAATATACCAAGGTTGTGGGGTCAGTACACATAGAAGCAACCAATTAAGCATAAATAAGTAGGACAACCAAATTGATGTTTCTTTTCTCATCTTTTCTTTAAGATCAATAATCTGTGTATACTACTAGACCTGTGCACGAAACCATGTGTCAGTAGCTCTCTGCAGGGCCTGGCCACCCTGTGCCTGCTGCCCAGAGGCTCTCCCCACTGCAGCGGCCCATCCACAGCCAAACATGGAACACTTGTCTCGTCACCACGGCGATGAAGCAAGATTTCTGCCAAGCCATTCACACTGCCCGCTCTTGGGGGTACTGGGGAACTCCAGCGGAGCTAAGAGGACTGGGTACCATGATCTTGTAGCTATGGGCACTGCCATCTTTGTGATGGAGTGATGGTTCATTTGCATATTACCCTTTTATTAGCTAAAACCTTAATATGCAAATAGACTGAATAGCAGAATAACTGAAGAACTGGTTGCTATGACATGCTCTGATGACAAGGGGGCATGTGTAAAACATGGCAGGCATTGGCAGCAGGTGGTAGAGAGTAGAACATGGCAGGCATCAGCTGTGGCAGGATGGTGGAACAGATGAGTTGCTGTCATTGGGGTGAGCCTCCGGTAGGTTAATGAAAATTATGTGCTCCCATGCACTGTGGTCCTGCCCAGCACTTGCACTTGCTGCAGGCACTGGCCCCACTTGCATCCACTGTTGGCACTGGAGGCAGCACTCACACCTGCTGCCAGTGCCCAACTCCAGCCCCAATCACTTGGTGCCATCAATGGGTGTGAGCAGCGGCTGCTGGTCCTGATCACCCCTCAGGGCTTCTGAACCTCCCCCTGCTCCTGAGGGGCAATTGGGACTGGCAGCCGCATCTCGCACCCACTCCTGGCAATGGTCCCACTTGTACCTGCTGCTGGCACCAGCCCTAATCACTTTGCACTGTCAGTGGTTGCGGGTGGAGCCGGCATCATCAGTGTGTGGGAACAGCAACATTGGTGGGAGTTGGGCTGCCAGCAGACAGACGGGACCAGGGGCCACTGCCAGAGGAACCAAAACCCACCCCTGTGCTCACCGCAGCCTAGCGACCCACAGTTCCTTTCAAGGTGCACGAATTCATGTACTGGGCCCCCAGTCCATAAATAAGAAATTACAAAAACTAAAAAACACTAAGAATTCACACTGTTAATGTGAATTCTTAGCAAACAAGACTAATGATCTTGGTTTAATAAAAACAGCTTTATCTTCCCTGATTTATCAATGTGACATTGCCTTTTCTCTCTGCATTTCAGGCAAATCAGACTCCTTCACATCTGACCATGCCATGCTGTTCCACTACTCTGTTCTATAAAATTAAGCTCAGTGAACTCGTCCTCTCTTATCACTCCTCCCGTACCATAGTGCTGTAATGTATTAATAATAATGAAAATAAGTGTATTGAGTCCCACAGTAGTTAGTGCTTGCCCATTTGATTCACTTAACCCGCCCAGGAAGTGATCAGTAATGTTGTCTCCTTTCTCTTTTACTTCTTCCCCTCAAGTTATCCTGGTGTTTCACACATACTAGTATAACATTTTGAAAGTGATACAGAAACCACTTTAAAATTTAAAGTAAAAAGGGAAGTTAAAATATTGAACCTATACACTCAAAAGTCTCAATTTTTGAGACTATGAAATAAATTTCTTCCAGTAAATGAAGAAATTTGATACATGATTCTGTATGTATTTCTTAAGTGATATAAAATGATCATATATTCATTGTAAAAAAAATGAGAAAAAGATGATCAGCAAAATATACCTGGTAGAACAGTTATCTTGACATTTTCCTATTAAAACACCAAAGGCTTTTCCTCGCTATTAAATTACAGGGAAATTACCTGAAAGAATCATGCCCTGTGAAGCCCGGCCCAACATTGTAATCCACATTAAGACTTCCTTTCCAGCTGTCATCTGGTGAAGCAGTTCCTCCCATGTGGCTGCCAGGAGAAAAATGAAAATACAGAAAAAGGCTGAGCATCACTCTTTCTTAGAAAATAAATGATAAAGTGCGATAATGAGATATTCATTCATACACTTATTATTGAGCATTTACTAAGTGCCAGGTCCTGTCCAAACTCCCTTCCCTTGTGGAGCTTACATTTTAAGGAGAGTCATAACCAGATACATAAGCAAGATATTTCATGTGTTAGTAATAAGAGCTAAGGAAAAATATAGCTGTGGCCTCCTGACTTGTGACTTTATTTGTGTAGGGATGCCTTAGGTCCAAAAATCCTAAAAATATAAAATATATGACTGTGCTAAGGAGAAGAAATTAATTTATAGAGAAGCCACTCATTATTTAGTAGGTATTCATAAAGCAATTACTAAATGTTATTTATACAAACTTTTAAAAATACATATAAGATTTAAAAAGGAATAAAAATTATAGAATACATATAATAGCAGCAAACATTAATAAAATGTGTACCATATTTTAGATACTTTACATGCATGACCTTTTCTACTTATAATAATCCTATCAGTGAGAAACTATTTCCGTCCTCATTTTATGGATAAAGGAACTGAGTCAGAGAAAAATTGAGTAAATGATTCAAGTTCACATATCCAAGTGGTAGGCATTATCATTTTTTAAAATGCAAGTCAAGTACAAATATTAAATGAATATTTAAGGAAATCCAACTACTTCAAAAATCTCAAATCAGTATTTTTATCTTTGGGAATAGTTTTGCTTTTCAGACTCATTTTTAGCAAAAATGTTTTTTTAGGCACTAAACTAACTGCATTTATGAGGATGGAAAAAGCGCTCTGTTATTCCTACTTCAGGAGCTATTTTAATCTGATACTTTTAACGTAATAAGGTTACATTGATTTTAAAAGATCATATGAACACATTGGTATAAAATATCTTAATCTCATAACCAACAAGAAAACTGTACCGTAATAATATTTCTGCATCATTAAATCCAATGGGATGTACAGGGATTTGGGGTATTCCCACTCCTTCTTCAACATCAAGTCTAAAGGTGTACTCTGCAAAAATAAATTGCATAAGATGAAAACAATGGAAGAATCTGAGCCATGGATATAAAACTATTTTTTGTTACTATTGCAAATTTGCTATACATTTGACACTATATTCATATTAAACATTCTGCCCAAATCAGTGATTGTTTTAACAATATGACCTATTGTAATCATTTACATTCTAATTTAAAAAATCAATAATAGGTATTATAGCTTCCCAAACTTGTTCTGACATTTCACACAATTCTGAATTTTGTAAGCATATTTTATTTTCTCAAGGATATCCTGAATCCTTGGAGAAGCTTCAGTTAACCAGATATCTAAAAAATGGTTCCCATATTCTGAAACTAGAAATAACTATAAAAAAATTTAAAGGGAATTCAAAAGATCTTGGGAATAAGTGGTCAACATCTTATTCAAACATAATATTCTCATTAAAGAAAGGCTGAAACATATTATCAGGCTTAAAACCTCCTTGGGACTTTGTCAACCAAAATAGAATTGTATAACACCAAAACACCTATTTAGAAAATGACATCAGATTCTACCTTAAGAAATTAGAAAACAAAGATAAATTAAAAGTCAGCAATAGGACAGAAAGATCGGGGCACAAATATAAGAAATAAACAGAAAAATGATAGAGATTATCAATCAAACTCAAAGATGGTCCTTTGAGAAGATCAATAAAACAAATCTTTAGCAAGATGGATCAGGAAAAAAAAAGTACATAAATTGCTCACTCAGAAATAAAGAGAATATTACTCTAGTAACTGCACAAAAAGAAAAAAAAAGATTATTATGAACAACTTTATACCCATAAATTTAGTAACTCAGATGAAATGGACAAATATCCTTGAAGACACAAACTATCAAAGCTAACTCAAGAATAAATAGTTAAACTAAAATATAAAGAAATTGAATTAGTTAAAAGCATTCCTACTAACAAAACTTCAGGTCTGGTTGATCTGAGGAATTCTACCAAACATTCATAGAATTCATAGATAAAATCAAATCTATTCTTATAAACTCTGGCATTAAAAAAATGAAGAAAATTAAATAGCTGCCAACTCATTCCAAGAGGACATTAGTGACAAAATGAGGACCAAGATATTACAAGAAAATAAAGCTATAATCTGATATCCCTTAGGACTACAGACTAATATTCTAAAAAATTTTAGCACAAATCCAGCAATATAGCAATATATAAAAGGATAATGCAATATGACCAACAAGGATGGAAAAGTTGATTTAACATTAAAAAACCAATCAATTTAACTTAAAGATAAATAACTTAGCATTTCATTTCAATAGATGGAGTAAAAGCATTTGACAAAATCCAGCAAATATTTTAAATACATGTATTAAGATAAAAACTCTTCTCACATTACCATAGAAGTAAACTTCCTTAATTTGACAAAGCTATCTGTAAAAAACATACAGCCATACCCCGTTTGGCTAAGTGGATAGAACATCGGCCTAAGTACTAAAGGGGCCTAGGTTTGATTCCAGCCAAGGGCACATGCTCAGATTTCGGGCTTGACCTGCCCTCCTCTCTTTCCCCTGCCCAGTAGGAGGCATGCAGGAGGCAGCCAATCAGTGATTCTCTCTCATTGTTAATGTTTCTATCTCCCTCTCTGAAATCAATGAAAAAATATATTAAAACCAAAGAAAGAGCCCTGACAGGTTTGGCTCAGTGGATAGAGCAAGAGTACAGACTGAAGGGTCCCAGGTTCTATTCTACTCAAGGGCATACATCTTGGTTGCAGGCACATCCCCAGTAGTGGGTGTACAGGAAGCAGCTGATTGATGTGTCTAACTCTCTATCCTTCTCCCTTCCTCTCTGAAATAAATAAATAAATAAGTAAATAAGTAAATAAATAAATAAATATCAAACTAACAAGCATACAGATGGTATCATACTTAACAAAGACTTCTCCTTAAGGCAGGAACAAGGCAAAAAAAAATTTATTGTAATCAATTTTTTCAACCAAGTACTGGAGCTACTAGCCAGTGCAATCTATCTATCTATCTATCTATCTATCTATCTATCTATCTATCTATCTATCTATAGAAGCCTAAGTGAATGAAGGACAAAAACGACTGCTTGATCAGTTGCTATTACATGTACTGACCACCAGAGGGCAGATGCTGAATGCAGGAGCTGCCAGACACAATTGGGGCCAATTAATAGGAGGAACCTCAGGAGGTTGGCTGTGGGAGCGCACTGACCATCCGGCCAGCCAGGGAAAGTGATCCAACCCATGCATAAATTTGGGGCAAGACACTCTGACCTGTAAGTTAGCTTGTGGCTGAGGTCCAAATCTATCAGGACTGAGCAGGACGGGCCAGACACTCCCTGAAGCCCTCCCACGATCCCTCCCCAGCTGGCCAACCTCCCTCCCCAGCACCGGTGGTGCACCAGTGGAGTCCTTCAGCCTGGGCTGTGTCCTCTTGAAATCCAGGACCGTTCGGGGCCAGACCAAGGGACCCTCTAGTGAGGCAATCACATGAAATAAAAGGCATCCAGGTTGAAAAATTGTTTTTATTTGCAAGTGACATGATTATCTATGTAAAAATTGATGGAATCTACAAAAACTCTATTTAACATGCGTGCAGGATACATTATCAGTGTATTTCTTCTAAAAATACAATAGTATTTCTATGTACCAACAATAGAGTTGGAAACTGAAATTTAAAATGTAATTAAAGGTAACTATAAAATGCTTATGCATGACTGTGCAAATTAATATATATGTAATCTGAAATTTTAAACACAATGAGAGAAATTAAAGAATACCTAAATAAATGGAGAATTGTACCATGTTCAGGGATCTGAAGATTCAATTTTTTTAAAAAAAATATCAATTCTCCTCAAACTGTTCTATAGATTTAATTCAATGTCTTTCAACCACCCAGGAGGGTTTTTGTATGTGTGTGTGTGTGTGTGTGTGTGTGTGTGTGTGGAAATTGGTAAACTGGTTCTAAAATTCAAAGGGAACTGACCTGGAATAGTCACAAAAACTTTGAAAAAGAAACACAATTTGGAGAACTCAGATTTCTATTAGAATATAATGTTAAAAAGATTTATCATGCTGCATGTTGATAAGGATGTGGCAACTGGAGCACTCATACATTGCTGCTGGAATATAAAATGGTGCAAACACTTTAGAAAACAATTTAAAGTTTTCTTTAAATGCTAAATATATCTTCATCACATTACCCAGCCCTTCCATTCCTATGTATTTACTCAAGAGAAATGAAAGCATACATTCAAAGAGGCTTGCATACAACTCTTTAGAGCAGCTTTATGTATTACTAGAGGCCCAGTGCATGAAATTCATGCACAGGTGCAGTCCCTAGGCCTGGTTGGCTATCAAAGCGCCAAGCGTCTGGCATAGAAGGGCAGGTCCCAGCTGACCTCTGGGCCCTGGGCAACACCTAGGCCCCGCACTCACTCCTCTGTCTAAGTCACAGCACCCGAGTTCCCATGTGAAGATGCTGTGAGTGCAGCCAGATGGGGCACAGCATGAGCCTCAGTGGTGGGCTGCAAGGAAGCTGGGCAGACAGTACACTCTCTCCCATCTGGCCTCACAGACCGGCTCCTCACAGACAGTGCAAACCCATGGGGAAGCCCAACCAGCCCCTGCGGTCCCAGGGGCTGCAGCTGGGCTCACCTAGAAGAGGCCACACAGGTGTGGGGCGGGCTCCTCATGGGCACCTCGTACCTGAGTGTGAGGGCTTCCCTGGCACACAAGCCCTGGTCCTGGGGGAAGTTAGCAGGGGAAGTGGGAGTGAGCTTAGCAGACACCTCACATTCTCACCACACGTCTGTCCTCATCACCCCCGCCCCAGGTAGTCAGTGAGAGGTTGCAGCATGTTGCAGATACCCGCCATGTTCCACACTGCCCCCTGGTAGTCAGTGCATGTCATAGCAAGTAGTCAAACTCCTGGTCTAACTCCCAGTTGAGGGGACAATTTGTATATTAGGCTTTTATTATATAGGATAGCACAAAATGGCAAATAATCTGAATTTTAATCAAGTAAATGAATAAACAAATTAGTATATCTATTTAATAGAATACTATTCAGCAAAAAAAGGAATGAGTTATGACACATATCAATAATAAGAACCTCAAAATAAGTGTGCTGACAGGAATCAGATCAGTGTTTATGTAAGGGTTAGCAGGGAGGGTACAGGAAGGGTTGAGAGGGAGCCATTGCAAAGAGATGAGAAGATCCCAGCCAGTGTTGCTCAGTGGTTAAGCACTGACCTGTGAACCAGAAGGTCAGGGCACATGCCTCAATCCCCCAACTGGGGAGTGTAAAGAAGGTAGTAATCAATTATTCTCTCTCTCTCTCCCTCTCCTTTCCTCTTTGAAATAAATAAAAATATATTTATAAAAAAAAAGCTGCGAGGAAAATTTGGGTTATAAATAGATTCACTAATTTGATTGTGGAGATGGGTACATACTAGATGTCAAAACTTTTCATACTTTACATATTAAATAACAAAATGTCTCCTTAGTATTTTTAAAAATAGAAATGTATGATCTAGAGAAGCATAAGTCACTAGGCAATTTAGAAACCCTACATCTTAGTTTGGATTTAAGGATCTGTTTCTGAACCTCCTCTCTACTAAAGGTAGTGAGAGAATTGAACTGACTTTCCCTCCTCCATGTCCACATCTCATGAGCATTTACAACTAAAATAATACAAGGGAAATGTCTGAATTTCTAGCAAGAGCAATCCAAGTTATGATAACACACAGCTTTAATGTTGTCCTGTAGATGCTTGCTTCTATGCCTTCTAAGGACAGGTACTATTTTTGCAGAAATGGGCAGATGATGACAGGTTCATCCCTTACCTTTAGCTGGGTAGCCTGGAGTGAGCGGGTCGCCAGCACCATTCAAATTCAACACGTTCCCTCTCTGAACTGCAGTTCCAGGAAGGTTCCATCCTTTGGGATACGGCTGTACCTCAGGGGCAGAGTAGTCAGCTGGGTCTGAGTACAGGATGATGCCTATGGCTCCTGCTGCCATGGCGTTGTGAACCTGCAGGGGCAATGTGCAGTCCATGATGTTCAAATGGTAAATGATTGACTTGTGCATCTAAGCCAGTGGTTGGTAAACTCACTAGTCCACAGAACCAAATATCAACAGTACAACGATTAAAATTTCTTTTGAGAGCTAAATTTTTTAAACTTAAACTTCTTCTAACGCCACTTCTTTAAAATAGACTCGCCCAGGCCATGGGATTTTGTGGAAGACCCACACTCAAGGAGCCAAAAAGCCGCATGTGGCTTGCAAGCCGCAGTTTGCTGACCACGGATCTAAGCAAAAATCACCTTAATAATGTAAGCAAATTCAGACAACACTTTTCATCATGCTGTTACTCATTTCGCTCTCTTTATCTTGAATATAATGTCTTGGTAGACCTAGCAACTCTTCTTTATTCTACACAACTTCAAATAAGTTATCACTTCTGGGAAACATTTCTACTGTTTCTAAAACTGAAAAATTAGTGTTTCCTCCCATGGCTGGGTAGCTCAGCTGGTTAGAGTATTGTCCAATATACCAAGGACTCCGTTTTGATCCTCAGTCAGGGCACATATAAGAATGAACCAATAAATGCATAAATAAGTGGGACAACTAATCTCAATAATTCTCTCTTCTTCTCTCCCTCTCTCTCCCCCCTTCTCTGTCTCAATCTTTCAATTTCTCCCTCTCTAAAAAATAAAGGAAAAGTTAAAATTAATGCCTCCCCTCTTCATACTTCTATATTTTGTACAAATTTCTATTTTAGGATGGATAAAAGTATTTTAAGATCTTTTAAATATGTTTTCTCCCCTGGGTTGGCATTCTAAGAGATTAGTGTTATTAGCATTCCCATTCTATATGTAAGAGAATACTGGCACAGAGGGTGTTTTTAAGAACTATCTGCCAAAACCGGTTTGGCTCAGTGGATAGAGCATAGGCCTGTGGACTGAAAGGTCCCAGGTTCGATTCCGGTCAAAGGCATGTATCTTGGTTGCGGGCACATCCCAGGGCGGGGGGTGGGGGGGGTTTGCAGGAGGCAGATGATCGATGTCTCTCTCTCATCAATGTTTCTGACTCTCTATCCCTCTCCCTTCCTCTTTGTAAAAAATCAATAAAATATATTAAAAAAAAGAAAGAACTGTCCATCCTCCAAAATCTGGCACATCATAGAGTAACCACTCCACAATATGTGTGGAACTAAACTAATTTAAAATTATATGCAGAAGAGTCATATTGTTTAAAAATTGGCCACGGTGTTTCTGTAAATGTTTTCCTAATAATCCAAACTGACCACAAATAAGAGAATCTATATATATAAAACCCTAACTTGCAAATAGACCAAGTGGCAGAACAACCAAATAACTGAACAACTGGTTGCTATGATGTGCACTAATGACCAGGGGGTATGAGCAGAACATATGGCAGGCATCGGCAGCAGGTAGCATAGTGCAGAAGGTTGCAGGCGTTAGCCATGGTGGGATGGTGAAGTAGGTGAGCGGGGGCATCAGACCAAGGCAGGACACCAGTCACTGTCATCAGAGTGAGCCTCTGGTGGTTATTAAAATTCTTTGTTCTCTTGCACCACAGCCCTGCCAGCACTTGCACCTGCTGCCGGGGCCAGCCCCACTTGCACTCACTGCTGGCATCCAGCGCAGGCCCCTATTACTTGGCACTGTTAGTGGGTTCAAGTGGCACCTGCCAGCCCTGATTGCCCCTCAGGGCTTCTCCACCTCCCCTTGCTCCTGAGGGGCAATCAGGGCCAGCAGCCGCCTCTCACACCTGCTGTTGGCACCAATGGCACTGCTTACACCCAGTCCTGGCCTCACTTGCACCCACAGCTGGCACCAAAGTTGCCACTCGCACCCACTGCTGGCACCCAGTGCTGCTCTTGTTTGCTCAGCGCTATCAGCAGGTATGAGCAGTGGCTGCCAGCCCCAATCACCCTTCAGGTCTTTTACACCTCCCTTTGCTCCTGAGGGGCAATTGGGGCAGCAGCTACCGCTTGCACCCACTGATGGCACTGGCCCCACGAAGGATGGGCCAAGACCCACCCCTGTGCCCACTGTAGCTTCGCAGTCCACAATTCCTTTCAGGGTGCATGAATTCATGCACTATAAGATACTAAATTACTCATTGCCAGGAGTATTGTAGCAAAAGATAGATAACGATCAATTTTAATCAACTAAAACATTCAGAAAACATTCATATATAATGTTAGTGAGAGAATAACTTGTTACAACTTTTTTAAGGATAATCTGATAGTATGAATAAAACTTTTTAAACAATATACAATATGAATCAGCTTCTAGAAATCAATACTACAAAAATATCTTAACACAAATCTTCAAATACACAAAGATGTTCACAATGGAATTATTTGTAATTCTAACAAATTTAAGACAACAAGCATCTGTCAACAGAAATTGTTAAATAAGTTGCTCTCAATTCTGTGACATATTAAGTAGTCATCTAAAATAATGAGAAATTTGCTTAATAAACAATTACATAGAAATTACTAAGTATGAGTCACTATATGGAGTGCTTTCATACACCAAGTCATTTAATCCTAACGAGGATTTTAGGAGTTTGGTTCTATTGTTAGCATTTCCATTTTATACATGAGGAAATACTGTAACAGAAAGGTTAAGCAATTTTCTTACAGTAAAAGACCTAGGGAATAGGAAGTCCAGACTAAACCAGGATGCAGGCTATATAGATGTAGCGTCCCATACACTTAACCATGGAGGAATACTGCTGAGGGACAAAATAATTTTATACAACATATAGTGTCTGGTGCCCTCTTTGTTAAAAAAATTATATATGTAAAAATCATTATAGAGACACATATTTATACTCACATTTCACAGATTTAGGTCTGGAAAGACCTGTTAATATTATGGCTGAGCAATAAAGTAGGGTAATACAGGAGAACTTTTTGGGCTTTTTTTTTTTTTATCCAAAAATATTTTTTCCATTGACTTTCAGAGTGGAAAGGAGTGGGGGGGGGGGCGCGGTGGAGAGAGAGAAACATTGATGTGACAAAGACACATAGATTGGTTGCGTCCTCCATGTGCTTCCACCAGGATTAGAGAGAAAACCCTCAAAAAAGGTACCTGCCCTTGCCTGGGAATGTAACCCACAACCCTTCGGTCTGCAAGCTGATGCTCTAAACACTGAGCCAAATTATACAGGGCAAGCTTTTTAAAAAATTCATATAAA
The DNA here is from genome assembly GCA_011751065.1 of Lasiurus cinereus. NCBI lineage: Eukaryota > Metazoa > Chordata > Mammalia > Chiroptera > Vespertilionidae > Lasiurus > Lasiurus cinereus. The sequence goes on along the minus strand of JAAGEH010000005.1, from coordinate 15,283,797 downwards.
TGTCCTTCAATTAAATAAAAAACAAATATTGCTTGGTTGGTGTGGCTCAGTGGTTGTGCATCACCCATGCACCAAGAGGTCTCCAGTTCAATTCCCAGTCTGGGCACATGCCCAAGTTGCAGGCTCAAGTCCCAAGAAGGTGCATGCAGGAGGCAGCCAATCAATGTTGATGCATCGATATTTATCTCTCTTCCTCTCTAAAAACAATAAACACATTTTTTAAAAAGAGGGGGAAAAGCAAATATTGCTTTGGTAATAAAATTATTGAAAATAATTTCCCTTTCTAGATATATGTGGCAACATAAAAATAGGATTTTCTGTGCAACCATAGAAATAGCTAACTATATATTTATATCCTATTTAATAAAAGAGTAATATGTGAATTGTCCATCACTCCAACATACAGAAAGGCTGCCCCCATGTGGACAAGATGGCTGCAACAAGTTGGCCAGCAGGGGAGGGCAGTTGTTAAGGATAACTGCCAGCAAGGGAGGGTAGTTGAGGATGATCAAGCCTGCAGGGGAGGGCAGTTAGGAATGACCAGGCCGGCAGAGGAGGGAAGTTGGGGGCGACCAGGCCTGCAGGGAAGGACAGATGGGAGGGACCAGGCCTGCAGGGGAGCAGTTAAACATCAATCAGGCTGGCAGGGGAATGATTAGGGAGTGATCAGGCTGATAGGCAGAAGAGGTTAGGGGCAATCAGGAAGGCAAAGAGGTGAGCAGTTGGGAGCCAGTAGTCCTGGATTGTGAGAGGGATGTCCAACTGACCGTTAAGGCCCAATCCCAATAGGATCGGCCCTAAATGGGCATTTGGACATCCCTCGAGGGGTCCCAGATTAGAGAGGGAGCAGGCTGGGCTGAGGGACACTCCCCTGTGCATGAATTTTGGGCATTGGGCCTCTACTATATAATGAAAGACTAATATTCAAATCAACCAAACAGCAGAATGACTGGTTTCTGTGGCATGTACTAACCTTGAGGGGCCAGACGCCCAAGGCAGTAGGTGCCCCTGGTGGTCAATTCACTCCCACAGAGGGAGTGCTACTCAGCCAGAAGCCAGGCTCACAGCTGGAGAGCACAGTGGTGGTGGTAGGAGTTAATGAGCAAGGAGTGCCAGGCTGCAAGAGCCCTGGACTATGAGAGGGATCTGGCCTAAACTGACAGGTGGACATCCCTTGAGGGATCCTGGACTGCGAGAGGGTGCAGGCCAGGCTGATGGAACCCCTCTTCCCAATGCATGAATTTTGTGCACGGGGCCTGCTATCTATCTGTCTGTCTGTCTGTCTGTGTGTGTGTGTGAAGCAATTTTGGAAACAATATAAGATGTTCATTTATATTTACAGAATATATCTTATCTTCTTCACTATAGGACTCTAGAAAAACAAATAACATAGTACTTTATTTCCCCTGAAGATCTTCCCATATCTGGCAATAACAATCTTTCCCGTGCAGTTGATGCCCATTTCTCTTTCTAGTTTGAAAAAATCTTCGGTACGGGCATAGTTTACATATACAAGATCTCCCTGCAGGGAAAACAAAAAGAAAAACAATACATAACACTGCTAAAGTTAAAGAGAAAACCAAAGAATAAGTTTGCTCCACAACACTGCATCATTAAATGCTGTCTTTCCTGCTTGGGCTCAATAGATAGGTCTATGCTAATTCTGCAGAAGTAGAAAATATTTCAATATGCTCAAAAGTTTTAAAAATGACAATATATGAAACATTTTAAACCACGTGTCCTACTTTGAAGAAACTACTAGTGTACTTTGAGTCATGGGAGGTAGGATAAATAAAAGTCATTTTTAAATCCCCAACTATGGAGTTCATCTTAAAATGTCTATAGTCTGATCTATAAAATCACATCTGTAATTCTATAACAAAGTCAGACTATGAACAAAGGAAAAAAAAACTTGTAAAAACATTTATTGCTCTTACTGAATTAAAGGCATGTTTAGCATTTCTTTATTTCAAGAAGTGTCATTTGGTTATTAGGGTCTCATTTTTGTGTATTTATTTTCTTCTTTTTTCTGTTGTTCTTTTTTTTTTAGAAAGTGTGTGAGTAGCTCTGATCCTCAAAGCTCAGCATGCATGGTCCTCCTAATCTCTTCGGTTTAGTCCTCCATAAAGGTTTTATATAACAAAGAAAGTTTTAAAGAGTTGAATAAAATGTTTTTTATTTTACCTCTGGTGTGCCTTGGGCTGAGAAAGCATTATATGGCGATACAATATCTGTAACATTCTCATATCCATCTGGTGGCGGCTCAAGGTATGATGTTTTAAAAATCTAGCAAACAATGAAACACATGACATTAGGAAAAAAGTTTCTAGGTTGCTATTAAGGAATAATGCATCTTGCCCCAAGTATATACTTAAGATTAAGCATCCTGAAACTAGGTTCTATAATCAAAAAGTTAAATTTCACTGGCAACAAGGAGAAAGGGCCTTATCATCATTATTATCTTCAAAATCATGGAAACTTCTATACATGTATGCAATTTCAGGTAACTAAAAGTTCCCACGTGATGTATAAAGACATAAGGGCCTGATGGACAATTCAGCATGGCTATCCAAACTCAACTGCCTTAACTTTGCATTTATCTTCTGTAATCACAGGTCTACTTTTGCATTCCCTACTGCTATTATGAGCATCACTAGCTAGCCACCCACAGCAGACGCCTAGGAATCAAACCGAACTCTGCCTTCTTCTCCTTCCTCCAATTACTAGTCATGTCCTGCCAATACTGCTTGCTATTTCTCAAGTCTATCCCTCGTCCTCATTCCTTGCTATCATCCTAGGGCTTCATCATCTTTTACCTGCTTTGTTGTCTTAGACTCCAACCTTAACTCCTTTCCTAGTCTAGGTCTAACCTGCAGACTGCCCAAACTATCTAACTGCCTCTCTTAACCACATCCTTCCATTTTTTCTAGGACTTGTCAATGGTTTCATTGACTGAGGTTGAATATCTAGTTCCTTAGGTCAGTGTATAAGCCTTTCCATAACCTCCTCCAAGACATATACAGTTGACCCTTGAACAACACAAGTTTGAACTGCAAGGAACCAATTATAAGCAAAAAAATTTCAATAAATATGTGCAATATTTAATTTCTCTTGTGATTTTCTTAATTAGTAAATATAATTTCCCTTGTGATTATAACTTTTTTCTAGCTTAATTTATTGTAAGAATCCTATATAATATAAGGGTAATATGCAAATTGACCCTAACAGCAGAACAATCAGTCTGGATGATGCACACTGACCACCAGGGGGCAGACGCTCAATGCAGGAGCCTCCTGATGGTCAGTGCACTTTCATAGGAGAAGCACTGCTCAGCCAGAAACTGGGTCATGGCTGGCCAGCACAGCAGCAATGGCAGGAGCCTCTCCTGCCTCCTCTGCAGCGCTAAGGAGGAGGGCTCCGGGGCTGCCAGAGGGATGTCTGACTGCCAGCTTAGGCCCAATTTCCCCAGGGAGCGGGCCTAAGTTGGTAGGTGGACAACCCCAAGAGGTCCCCGACTGCGAGAGGTCACAGGCCGGGTTAAGGGACCTCCCATGAGTGTAAGAATTATTGTGCACTGGGTCTCTAGTATAGTATATAATACACATAACATACAAAATGTGCATTAGTTGACTGCTTATGTTACCATCCAGTCAACAGTAGGCTATTTGTAAACTTTGGGTAAGTCAAAAGTTATACATGGATTGTAGGTCAGCACTCCTCACCCCATGTTATTCAAGAGTTATCTGCATACTGATTTATCTCTGATATGGCTCAATTTATTTTTTTTCATGGCTCTCTTTATATTTTATACTCTTGAAATACAGAAAATCTTTTAATTCTCCAATAATATGAAATTAGAACATCTCCAGTTTTGCCAATATTTTCTCGTCTGCTTAGAATTCTCTTATCTTGCTTTTTTTATATGATTAATTAAACCTTTAGAATCTTCATAACTTACACATCAACTCTTTTGGGAAGCCTTTTCTGACTTATAGGGAGGTATGGACAAAAAAAGGGAATCTAATGAAAGTAACCTTACAAGGTGATCTGATCATAAATTCCTAACTGGGCAGGTCATACCCTAAACATATAACATTTGTTGATTTCTTTTAAAAAGTTTATTATTCTATTTAAGTACAGTGCTCATTTACATATTTCTACATAATTCTTTTATAAAAATGGACATATTACTTTTTAGTAAAAGGTGATCTTTGCCCTAAGCAAGCCCTGTCTGTTGTTTCTGTGCATTTAGGTTAACACATCTTTGAAATAACCACCCTCAAGAGAGCTCATAATCTTGGTAATTATCCTATAATTCAATCCCCACTTTTTTTTCTCACACATCCATGTGATCTTCCTTATGTTCCCTCCTTAATTTCAAATGCATAAAAAGTTGCAACCTGGCATATGACATCAGTTTGACTCAAATGAACTCTTATAATTCTCCTCCACAGGTTTGGATGTTCTTACACCAACACTGGGCTATGTGACCCTTTTCATTATAGATAAAGAACCCAATTATACTCTTCATAGCACTTACCATGTTGATTTGAAATTATGTGTTTTAATGTCTGCCTCACCTTATTTAAGCAAAGGAACCATGCGTTAGTCTTCATTCTGGTCACGGGACTTAGCATTGTACGTGGCACATAGTAAACACTGAATAATTTACAAGTTAACTTTTCTAGAAAACATGAGTTCCAGTGCACTAATAACAAATTTATCTTTACTTGATCCTACATTCCAATTCATGTTAAAAGGTAGAGTTGTAAAGTATGAGAACTACCAACAATTCTACATCACCTCAGTGCCATGTTCATCCACAATTGATATATAATTGGCATTTGTCTCATTAGGGTAAGACAGGAGAACATCATAATGAACCAACTTGGCAGAGTCTAGTCCAAATTTCTTCCACTGGCTTTGGATTTTCTTGGCAAGCAGCAAATTTTGTTCTGTTCCCGCCAGATGAGGGAGCTTTGTAAAAGAACTAAAATGAAAAGAGAACACAAGGGGGAGTTAACGACTACTCTTTTTAGATGATGTGCCTAACAACTACTCTAGATGCATTACTCATACTTTAGGCATTATCATTTCTATTATCAGAGATAAATAAAATACCCAGCTACCCTGTTTCCCCGAAAATAAGACAGTGTCTTATATTAAATTTTGCTCCCAAAGATGCACTAAATCTTATTTTCAAGGGATGTCTTATTTTTCCATGAAGAATACAGTACACATTTATTGTTGAACAAAAAAAAGGGAAATTTATTACCTGTATATGGTATGGTAGTAGTTATCACAAACCAGCTCACTGATTGACCGCAGCACAGCCGGAGCTGTTCTGGCAGTGCAAGGTCTCTTTAAATCAGCAGTCAGACACCTTACGGTAGCTTCGGGGGCCTTATATTGCAGGGAGGCCTTATGTTTGGGGGAGGCATTATCGGGGAGGTCTTATTTTCGGGAGGATATCTTATATTACAGTGAGAGGCAAAATGAAGTAGGTCTTATTTTGGGGGGATGTCTTACTTTCGGGGAAATAGGTAGCATTACCCATTTCTTGATGTGCTAGTGAGGGGGAACAGAGATGGTCACCTTAAAATGAGCCTTTTAGGGTACTGATTTTTTTAAGCTGGTTATTTTCAAGAAATAAACATCTTAGAAAAAAAATCTTTGGCCTTTCCCTCTACTGCCTAAAAGGAATTCAAATGGAGAACTTGCATCAGAAAGGGAGATATCATCACAGGTAACTATGATGATAGTTTGCTATGAGCCAAATCTGATAGGCAGGAAGGAATCTAGCAAGGTACATTTGATCAAAGTCCTCTGTGTTCCATTTTTAAAATAGTCCAGAAAATACGTATTTACCGATAAACACAGGCGACTGTCTTGCCCTTTGAAGTCCCATGTGATTTGCCTTCTGCCCTTTGAAGGCCCAAACCACAAATGCCCTTCCCTTTAGCTCCAGGTGGAATACAAGCCTGAACTGCGGGATCTGTCCTCTGGCCCCATATTCTTATGGGACCCCCGTGTGTACATATGCAATAAATTTGGTTATTTTCTCCTGTTAATCTATCTTATGTTAGTTTATCAGTCCAGTCAGAAGACCTTGAAGGAAAGGTAAGAAGAAAATTTATTTTCTGCCCCACTCCAGTTTGTTTTTTAAGTGTGTTTTTATTGACTTCAGAGAAAGGAAGGGAGAGAGAGAGAGACAGAAACATTAATGATGAGAGAGAATCACTGATCAGCTGCCTCCTTAATGCCTCCTATTGGGGATTAAGCGGAAACCTGGGTATGTGCCCTGACTGGGAATCGAACCATGATCTCCTGGTGTAGCCACACCAGCCAGGCTGCTCCTCCTCAGTTTTTAAATCTTTGTGTGTAGCTACAGGTTTCACATCATGCTCCCCTGGGAAAGAACACATTTCATGGTAAATGCATACAACCAGTAGAGGCTCAGGTGTGAGAACTCACCCTAGACAAACATCACGCCTCTATACCAGCAGTGTGCCTTCTTGCTGCTCATCAGTAAGTGAGGACATTTTGAAAAAATATCATGTTTGCCAGAGACCATTTGGGCAATCTATTTAACATAATAGATATAATATATATATATATATATATA
>JAAGEH010000005.1:15224177-15268522 GCA_011751065.1 Lasiurus cinereus | reverse complement strand
GCAGTTAGGGGTGACTAGGCCTTCAGGGGAGGGCAGTTAGGGGTGACCAGGTCTGTAGGGGAGGGCAGTTAGGGGCAGTCAGCCTGGAAGGGCAGCAGTTAGGCATCAATCAGGTTGGCAGGGGAGTGGTTAGGGGATGATAAGGCTGGAACGCAGAAGTAGTTAGGGTAATCAGGAAGGCAGGCAAGCAGTTGGGAGCCAGCAGTGCTGGATTGTGATCCCACTGGGATCAGGCCTAAACAAGCAGTTGGACATCCCTAGAGGGGTCCCAGATTGGAGAAGGTGCAGGCTGGGCTGAAATGCATGCACTGGGCCTCTAGTGTTCAATATAATTAATTAGTTCCTCGGGGAATGCAAATTAAAACCACAATGAGGTATCATTATGCACGTGTCAGAATGTGGAAAATTTTAAATAGTGACAACAGCCCTGACCTGTTTGGCTCAGTGGATAAAGCATCGGCCTGTAGACTGAAAGGTCCCAGGTTCAATTCCAGTCAAGGGCATGTACCTTGGTTGTAGGCACATCTCCAGTAGTGGGTGTGCAGGAGGCAGCTGATCGATGTTTCTCATCGATTTTTCTAGCTCTCTATCCCTCTCCCTTCCTCTCTGTAAAAAAAAAAAAAAACCAATAAAATATATTAAAATAATAAAATAAAATAGTGACAACATTAATAAAAGAGAAACTTGCAAATTTACTGTCCATCCACTATGCCCACCAGCCAATCAGAGTGAGTATGCAATTAACCCAACAAAGATGATGAGGGCCATGGAGCTGGAGTGAGCAGAAGGCTTGGGTTTCCCTGGGAGATGGAGGAAGCCAAGCTTCTGGCCTGCCCTGGTTGGCTCAAAGCTACAAAGTTTCAATTATAAAAGATAAATAAATCCCAGATACCTGCTTCCAGCTGGCCCTGGCCTCTGCTCAAGGAGGCCCTGAAAAAATCAAAAAAAGGAGGGGCTCGGATTGCTGAGGGGCATGGCCAGCCTGCAAACAGCCATCAGCCCCTCACCCAGGCTAGCCAGGTACCCCAGCAGAGACCTCCATTCTGAAGGTGGTGTGGCCAGCTTGAAAACAGCCCTCAATCCCTCACCCAAGCTGATCACACATCCATGGCCCGATCCTGTAAACCGGCAGAACATCCTTTGAGGGGTCCCAGATTGGAGAGGGTGCAGGCCAGGATGAGGAACAACCCTCTTCCCATGCATGAATTTTGGTCACTGGGCCACTAGTTGGAAATATAAAGTGATAGGCCATATTCTATAGGAGTTTGGCATACTCTTCTAAAACTAGCAATTTTCACTCTTGTGCATTTGTCTCAGAGAAATGATAGTGTATGGTTACATAAAAACTGTACAAAAATGTTAATATCCCCAAACTGAGAAAAAGGTCTGTGTCCTCAATGAATGAAAAGTTAAACTGTGGGGCAACCCTCAAAACAAATGAATGAATGGATTGACTCAGTATTTTTAAAATCTAACTTCTTTTCCAAATTTATCTATAGAGTAAATCTAATTTTAATCAAAATTCTAGCAGACTTTTTCTTTTTGGTAGAAATTGAGAAGTTGATTTAATATTTATTTGGAATGCTGTCTACAAGCAACATTCCTCAAAACAAAAGATATACACAGGATGAGAGTAAATGGATGGAAAAGTAACTTTCCATGGAAAAGAAAAAAAAGAGGGAGTAGCAATATTTATATACAACAAAATAGACTTTAAAATTAAGGACATCACAAGAGACAACAAAGGTCACTACATAACACTAAAGCGATCGATCTAACAAGACAATATCACATGATCTCACTCATTTGTGGAATATAATGAACAACAAACTGATGAACAAAAATAGAGCCAGAGGAAAAAATATTTTAGAATAAAAGTAACATTATTATTTGCATATTTTTAATATTTCCTATACTTTTTGTGATATTATACTATGTTAGTACACTTTTGGTAATATTATGTTTTAAATCTTCTTTTCTTGAAATATTAATGTTTATTGCATGTAACATTGTATTTAATACTGCTTTTTTGAAATATTGAAAGTTATCAAATAAATAAATACAATTTATTTGTAATACAAATGATTTAAAATAGTCAAAGTAATTTTCAAAGAGTAAATTTTATAGGATTAACTCTATCTGACTTTCAGTCTTACTATTAAACTATATTAAAGAAGACAGTGTGGCACTGAGATTTATAAGTTAAGAGGTCATTAGAACATATAAAATCCAAAAATAGGACATATTTTATGGGCAAGTGACTAGACAAAGATGTGAAGGCAATATAATGGGGAAAGAAAATTGTTTTCTTTTTCAAAAAATGTTATTGGAATAGATTAATACTTATATTTTAAAACTTGATTCTTATATCATACACAAAATTTAAGTTGAAGTAGATAATTCAGCTAAATGTGCAAGCTAAAATTATAAAACTTCTACAAAATAAAGATAGAATAAATTCTTCCCATATTATCATAGGTAAAGTTCAACAACACACAGAGTATGAAAAAAAAACATAAAAAGTGGCAAATTGGACTTATATATCTCTGCTCTTCAAAAACTCCACTAAGTCTGTGGTTGGCAAACTGCAGCTTACGAGCCACATGTGGCTCTTTCACCCCTTGAGTGTGGCTCTTCCACAAAATACCACAGTCTGGGCAAGTCTATTTTGAAGAAGTGGCGTTAGAAGAAGTTTAAAAAAATTTGGCTCTCAAAAGAAATTTCAATCGTTGTACTGTCGATATTTGGCTCTATTGACTAATGAGTTTGCCAATCACTGTACTAAGTATATAAAAAAGGCTAACCACAGAACAGAATATTCAGAATTTATGTCTGACAAAAGGAATTATATCCAGAAGAAAGAAATCCTACAACCCAATAATAAAATAAAACAATTTAAAAATAGAGAAATATTTAAGGAGAGACTTTATGAAAGAAGATATACAAGTGTCTAATTAGCACTGGAGATGATGCTTAACATCAGAAAATAAAAATTAAAACCACAACAAGATTTATATAATATAAAAATGGGAATTATGAGAACTTTTTCCATAGAGAACTGAAACCAAAGTGGCAATAAGGTTAAATGCATGAGATCTGCCAAATGTAAAGGAAACTGTCAGCCAGCTAAGATATTTATGATGGAACAACCTTGAACCATAAAGGCATCTGAGTACAAACAGAGCTGAAACAGGTGAGCGCCAGGTGATAACAGCTGTGATGAAGAAAAGACAGGACCCATAGCTCTGTCTGCAGGTCAACAACTTTGATAAACTCCAAAATCATCATGCTGAGTAAATGAAGACAAACACAAAAAAGCACGTATTGTATAATTCCATCTATATAAAATTCTAGAAAATGCAAAGGAATCCATAGCGACATAAAATTGATCAGTGATCATCTAGGGCCAGGGGTAAAGGGAGGAGTAAACTGCAGAGGGCATGATGTACATTTTCTGTACTGAGATTGAGGTGGTGGTTTGTTGAGTCTCTTATACATCTGTCAATACTCTCAAACTGCAGGCTTTATAAGGAAGCAGTTTATTTTATGTAAATTATCCTAATAAAAAGGGAATATGCTCATTGACCCTCACATCCTCACAAAGATGATGGTACCCATAGCCAATAAAGAGGAAATATGCCAATTGACTACCACACCCTCAAAGATGGTGGCACCCAGTCCCCTCAGCCCTGTGAGGGCGAGAGGCATGTGGCACAAGGCACAGGCAAACCTCAATGTCTGCTGCACACTTGCCTAGGGCTGGCCTGAAATACAGGCAAGCCTCGGATGGCGGCTGCCGAGGCTCAGGTGACCAGGGCTGGCAGAGGCTTGTGCTGCCAGCAGTGGCAGCAGCAGAGTTGTGATGGGGGCATCACCTTCCCCTGATTGCCAGGTCTCCTCCTGCCCCTGAGGGTTCCTGCACTGTGAGAGGGGGCAGGCTGGGCTGAGGGCCCCCTTTCCAGTGCATAAATTTTCATGCACCAGGCATCTAATACTATCTAAGCTGGGGTATTTCTTATGACAATTTCCTTTGAGAGAGTCCGAATCCTATCTAATAAAAGAGTAATATACAAATTGACCATACCTCCGCTACACCCACCAACCATGCCCACCAGCCACCCCACCAGCCAATCAGAACAAGTATGCAAATTAACCCAATCAAGATGGCTATGGCCACAGAGAGAGCAGGAAAGAGGTTTGGGTTGCCCCGGGAGATGGAGGAAGCCAAACTTTCCCCAAATCCTGGCATGCCCAGATCTCCACTTACGGCAACGAAGTTTCAATGGCTGCTGCCACTGAGTGAGGCTTGGGTTTCCCCGGCAATGGAAAAAGCCAAGCTTTCCACAGCCCTGGCCTGCCTTGGCCTCTGCTTAAGGCTACAAAGTTTCAATTATAGAAGATAAATAAATCCCAGATACCAGGACCTCTGCTGGTATATGCAAACCACATCAGGCCCCAAGTAACACCTATCCTGATCCAGGACACCCTTCAGGACAAACCAGCTGACCCCCACCTGTGCACCAGGCCTCTATCCTATCTAATAAAAGAGTAATATGCAGATTGACCATGACTCCAACACACAAGATGACTGCCCCATGTGGTCAAAAGATCCTGCCCCCATGTGGACACAAGATGGCAACCACAAGATGGCCAGTAGGGGAGGGCAGTTGGCAGGGACCAGGCCTGCAAGGGAGGGCAGTTGGGGGTGATCAAGCCTGCAGGAAAAGGCAGTTAGGGGTGACCAGGCCCATAGGGGAGGGCAGTTAGGGGCAAACAGGCTGGCAGGGGAGCAGTTAGGCATTAATCATGCTGGCAGGGGAGTTGTTAGGGGGTGATCAGGCTGGCAGACAGAAGCAGTTAGGGGCAATCAGGAAGGCAGGCATGAGAGCAGTTGGGAGCCAGCAGTCCTGGATCTGTGAGAGGGATGTCTGACTGCCCATTTAGGCTTGATCCTACATGGACATCCCTCAACGGGTCCCAGATTGGAGAGGGAACAGTCTGAGCTGAAGAACACCCCTCCCCGTCTCTATCCACCCCCGGGCCTCTAGTAGAGAAATAAATGTCATGCTGATTACCTTCAAGGAGTTCAAAATCGCTCCCTCAAATGTCACTCTTCTTCGTGCCTAGAAACCTGTGGATTTGCACTGATCCTTTTGCTTTCACCTTGTCTGATTTGTATTACTTATACTTGCAACATGGGAGAGAGGTTTAATCTGTGACAGACAGAATCTGAAACTTTAACCTCCTTCCCTTTAAGTCAGAGTTTACAACCAGTTAAGTCTTCCTGACAAAATATAATTTTGAATAACATTGCTGATTAAACTCAGGGACTGAGGAACAAAGAATAACATTCAGTTGCAGCCCAAAGTTACATGAAGTTGAAACATCTCTTAATAAAGCCATCAACTAACTTTGAAGGTGAAGTTAGGGAAGAAAGACTCCTGCAACAGTCAAATAGACTGTATCCTAATAGTGGTTTACGGGCATTTTATGAATGTGATATCATGTTAATTTTACAAAAAGATTACCATGGGAATATAACCAGTTTCAGTACACTTCTCACTCTGCAATATCTTAAACACTTTATTATTAAGATAAAAAATGCAAAACAAACTTACCGAAGAAATGATTTAATGTTCTCAGTTTTCATCTCAGATATCAGGTTCCACCGCACACTTTGATGATAGCGCAGTGTAGTGGTTGTTTCTTTAAGAGGCTTAATAAACCAGCCTAAGAGGAGCAGACACATAGGCACATATATGTACCACACACACACACACACACACACACACACACACATTTGCTTTACACTTTTATAAAAATTAGAAGCCAAAAATAGTCCTTCCCTAAGTAAGAAATATTCATATTAAAGGCAGGAAACCTTTCAATTCTGCTGTGCAATGCAATTTTGAGTTGGTTAAAAAGAGTTTATATCAGGGAAGTTATTTTCATTTTCCCACGTTAAGACAGCAAGGCAGGCCCGGGCCTTCATCTTGTTCTAGGGAAGGGGGGCAGGTGGGGAGACCGAATTCTTAGCACCATGCTGGACACACAGGGAGCATTCCACAAATTTTTATTTAGTCAGTGATGGGGGAAGGGCACTTTTTGCAACTCTGCACATATTAATTACTAGCTTTGACTTATTGATAATGTTTGTAATGGAAACCTCCATGTTCATCCCTGTGGAGACCACTATAAATTCTCTGAACAGCTCTTAGCAGTACCCTGAACCCAGGGAGCATTTAATAGATCTGGATTACGGGGTCATACTTTTTTAGGAAGGCCCTGCATTCTGTTAGGCTTCCAGTTCTGCTGAAACTCCAGGAGTTCAGCATCCCAGGCTGAAGCTGAGCTCAGCAGGCCGGAGGAGGCCAGCACAGCCCAACCCCGTTTTTCCTGCAGAGCAGCAGCTGCGTTGAGCTGGGGGCAGGGGTTTGCACTTACCCACCATGAATCCTGCCAGGAAAGAGGCCAGCGCTGCAGCCAAGCACATGCAGAGGTACAGCTGGCCCCTGGACTTCGCCATGGCCTCTTCACGGCTGAGCTTGGAGCGCACGCTGCTGTAGGGAGCCTCGAGGGTACACAGGAACCAGGAGAGCACGCGTGGGGACGCGCTGAGCATCCAGGCCCCCGCGGGGCGTGGCCCCAGTGGACCTTGGCCCAGGCTCTGCCTCCGCCCCCCAGGTCCCTCCACAGAGGAGCGAGAACCTGCTCCAAACAACTCCTGGCTCCTTCGTTCCCCAGGGGGCCTCCAAGGGAGAGAGAAAGTTCTGCAGGGGAGGGAAACACATTGTTCCAGTTGGCAGACAACTTCAAGTCTGTTGATTCCAGGCAGCAAAGTCTGCCTTGTGAGCTCTGGGTACCTAAAGAACTCTGCTGACCTGTCTCTCTTCCACCCCATTCTAGGAATTGCTGAGTTTTAGCTGGAAATGCACTGAAGTCCCACTTGTTTTTCTTTCCCTGTAGACTCCTCTGCTGCCCCAGATTCTTTGTCCTAATTTCTAAGGGGTCACGCTTGGGAACCATTTTGGGTGCTGGCCACTCCACGGTCACACACGTGTTCCTTCAGGCATCAGAACTGATAGGTTTGAGTTCTTTTGTTTCCCTCTTAGTTGGACAAGTCTCCAGATTCTCAGTTCCTTCTGTAACTGGAGTGTTTCCCTACCTCACTGGAGTGCTGTAGGTTCAAGTTAATTAGATAAACCATTGCAAGTGCTTTGCTCCATAACTGACAGAAGGGTCTCAACAAATGCCATACTCCCTGTCCTCCCCCACCTACACATTTATAGATGTTTCTCTTTAAAAAGTGTTTTGTCTTTATAGTGTAGTAAGTTTTCTGAACAACAAAAGTGTTTTAGAAAGTTTATGTAATGAAGGTCCCTGTAAAGAGCACTCCCAAATCCATCCATTTCACCCTAGGGGCAATCTTTAGCAAGTCCTACTGGATTCCTCATATCCAACCAAAAGCAGTTTTGCAGCCAAAGGTAAAATGCCTCTGAGTGGGTTATGAGAGATAATATATCTGTGGTTTCACTCCCAATCTCCACTGCATTTTCCAAGCCCTGATAATCTCAGCTGTAAAAAATATGTCAACAGGCCTGGCGCCTCTTGGTGGCTGAGTGTTGACCCATGTACCAAGAGGTCACTGGTTGGATCCCTGGTCAGGCACATGCCTGGATTACAGGCTGGATCCCTAGTAGGGGACATGAAGGAAGCAACAGATTACAGATTGCTCATGTTTCTCACCAATGTTTCTACATTTCTATCCTTTTCCCTTCCTCTCTCTCTGAAAGAAATCAATAAAAACAAACTTTAAAAAATATGTGTAAATGGAGCCATCTTGAAATGGAACTGGAGTCAACCAATCTAAAGGAACTGCCTTATCTGTCTCACTCCTCCAATTTTGAAATGTTTTAAGTGGGCAGAATAACTGGGACAAAGCAACATGCTATTTCAAACCACTATTTGCAAAGCAGACATTCTGATGACAGGACTGAAAGTTAAAGACGTTCTGTAGAATCAGCAGCACTATGTACAGCTAAGCAATAACTTAGCTTATCTGCCGTTATAGAAATTCCTTCCTTGGCTTATTAGCACCAATAGATATGTCTTCCTTCTATTAATGTGATTATTCTCCTTCTCTTTCTCGTAAAAACCCCTTGCCTTCACCCCTTAATAAGAATGCTATCTGGGTTTCTGCCCGAATCAGTGCTTTCAGAATAGCTGTTCTTTTGAATCTCAGAGAAATGCTTGTTGCCTATTACTTTGGCCTGTTAGTTTACATTAGCAAACTTAAGGCATTTAACTTTGCTCCTAAGGAGTTTCCAGAAGAGTCTATTTCTTTCTTGCACTGTAATTGTTGACGAATATATGGTTTTTCTCTTGGCATTTTTTTGAAATGGCCTGATAATTAGCATTGAATCAAATATTGTTAGTGAATTAACCAATTTCAAAATACTTCAGTTGGGCGACAAGGGTATCTTCAATGTCACAAACAATATCAAATGTCATTTGTGTCAGTATTCACAAAAATGTGTTACACATATAACTTTGGAGGACTGATTATATAATTTCTTAATTTCTAGGCTTTTGGCCTTTTCTATTTGCTCATCATGGGATCACTGTTATTGGCTACATTTCTGTCAAAAAGCAGATCAAAGCCATCTCTCGATGAAGGCTTATTGCAGAAAAACAAGTTAGAAAGTAGAGATTTAAAATGACTATTATTGGTGAAATTTGTTTTTTCCTACTCCTATCTCAATTTTATAGCTAAAGTTGGGTTAATAGAAGAAATTAGTATATTAATTAGCACTTCTCTAAACTGATTAATTTTTCCAAATTGAATGTAGATTATTCTTAAGTCTATATTTAAGAGGTTACAACAGGCTAGAAGTGAAAAATTCTGAGAATCTGATCTTTGCCTTTAGGAAGCTTATGGTACAACGAGAAGGCAAATATTGAATATATAATTAGAGGTAAGTGTTCTAGTTCTAACTGGTTTGGCTCAGTGGATAGAGTGTCGGCCTGTGGACTGAAAGGTCCCAGGTTTGATTCCGGTCAAGGGCATGTACCTTGGTTGAGGGCACATCCCCAGTAGGGGGTGTGCAGGAGGCAACTGATCGATATTTCTCTGTCATCCATGTTTCTAACTCTTTATCCCTCTCCCTTCCTCTCTGTAAAAAAATCAATAAAACATATATTAAGAAAAATAAAGGTAAGTGTTTTAGGATGGAGCAATATTACCTTAAGCGTGAAGGTTGTCGCTGCCTCAGTAGGTGGCATTTACAATCTTTGTCTTGCCAATCCATTGTAAAATGTCCACTTAGCCGGTTCAGCACATCTTTAGCCTTGTGTTAATACAGATACAGATACATTATTTTATCTTAACTAACTTTATAACAGAAGGTTGCTATCACAGTTTCTAATGCTTTGTCTTTGGACAGTATTTGCTTCCTATTAGCACATTTAACAAAACACCATTGTTGATTTATGCCAACCCCTTTCAACTTTTCTTTTAAAGCCAAAAAGTGTATAAGAACCTTTTGGTATTAAAAAATGCAGCTCTCTGTAAAACTGCTTAACATACTTGAGCTGCTCATTATTCAATGGACCTCTCATATGACAGAACTAGTTTCTCAGTTCACACACATACATTGCTCTTACATAATCTCTCCCCATTTTCACATCATGAGAGGGTCCTCTTGTAACTTTCACGTCAAAATTCCATCAACTGGGTCACAGGAGATTTGAAAAGGAAGTGTGACTCATGGCCTAATAAAGCAATATAGGTGCATTCCTTAACGAACCTACCAGTAATTAAGATTTCATAAAGAAGGAATGATGTTTAACTGTGTCAAGGTTCATATTTTGTTTGAAGATGTTGCCGTTTCTTTCATAAGGGAGAGATCACGGAGGTGCTCACTGCAGGGATACAGACAAGATATAGACATGAATGATGTTACAAGGTGACATAATGATGATCTGGTCATGCAGACAGCAGTGACCCCTTTCTGAAAAAGTGAAATATTGGTGTTAACATGGCTGAGATTCATGAGAAGAGATATGTTCCAGTTGAATATTTCTAAACCCTAGATCAGTGGTTGGCAAACTGTGTCTCATAGCCACATGCGACTCCCAAACCCAGTTTGCTGCTCTGTTGATAATGAGTTTGCTGACCACTGCCCTAGGTCACAAAACTGTTCAAAATCCATTTGAAACTTAAAGATGTTAGCATGTTAGTACATTGTACAATACAGCATAACCTATAAAGCAGGTGAGAAGTAAGACACAAGTCTAGGTGGTGACAAAAGGTAAAAGACTAATAAAAGTGAGAAGAAATTTCAAAAGAAAAGCACAAAACCATGATTGGATGTTTCCCTTCTGATGTCACAATTACTCTACTCAACAGTAAATGTGTAAATTACTGAAGACCCCCCAAGTTAAACTGTAAAACAGAGAGAAGACTGCTACCCGTGTCCTCCTGATGACATGGACGTAAGTACCATGATGTTCACATTCCAGGCAGAAACTTGGCAATGGTAAGTTCTGCGGGTTGGACTTTAAAGTAAATTTTCTTGCTCAATGTTTTTCATTCCTTATCAGCATGTGCCCTCAGTCTATTTTCCATGAGGGCTTTTATCAGACAGAGCTAGGATCAGGGGGCCCTCATGCTTTTTCTTCAAGTTCTTTCATCTCTGGCCTCATTTGCATCCTCAGTCCCTGTGGCCTTTCAGTATCATTAGAATTTGAATAAATCTCTAGGTTGCTGATCTTGCTTCTAATAGCCCCCTTTCTGTTCCACTTTCCCTGGCACCTACTTTCACTTGATTAGACCAGTTTCCCTGAAACCAGATAAACTTCCACTTCATGGGGGAAGTGGAGATGAGTTTCACAGGGACTTGTGGGGTCTGGGAGGAAAGATGGAACCTTTCTCTGCTAATAGTCTTTTACTATGTATTTTCTTTTGAAGGTCTTTACCTTGGATGTCATTTGCTTTCTATTCTCATCTTTACCCCAGTTGAGCACCAAGCAGCTCTCCCATCTCCTGACGTTACTGTAATGTCTGCTTTGTAGATGTGGGGGTACCTCCGGTCCTTCACTCTGTTTTCATTCACACCTTGTAACCAACCAACCAGTAAGTTCTATTGGCTCTGCTTGAATCCAGCTGTTTCACCATGATCCCTCTAATCTCAGCCACAATCGTCTCTAATCTAGACTTCTGTAACAGCCTCCCCCACTTCCTCCTAAGTGGTCTTTGGCCCCACTCTTGCTCATATATAGACCATCTCTGATGTAGTAGAGTTTTCTTCCAGATCAGGTTATTATTAAAATCCTTCAAAGCTTTCTCATTAAACTTAATAACAATGAGACTGAAGACTTCTGGAAGCTGGCAACCAAACCTACTTGATCTAGCTTTTGAATCTTGCCTTCTTTTGAGGCAAGGAAATACATGACAACCCAATGCAGAGAGACCAGGAAACCACCACATCAGCAGTGGTCACCAGCATCACAAAGAACCAGACAATCCCAAAGGGAGACCTGTGCTACTTACTGTGTTCCCAGTGACAGTGTACTACCTCTACATGTCTGCAGATGAGGCGGCATCTGTAAGTGGCAAAAGGCCAAGGACGTCCCTGGCCTTCTTCCACAGTATTGTCCCAGGATCCCTAACAAAACAAACAATAGGGAAACAGTATTCAAATTGTATAATTAGAGAAGTTATTAGAAAAACTGGAAGTATTTCATGTTTTTACTCTAGTGACTGAGCTACTTTAACTGCTAGCTCTTCTTGGCCAGTTAAAATGACCAAGGACAATATAACACATGACAACAGCAACATATTTCCTATTCTGCAGGCCATTTCCACAATAAAGATCAGCCCAGTGGTTCCCTAAACTGCACTGCTATTATTTGGAATTCAGTGCTTATTCTCTTCTCTGTAAACCTCAGATCATCCTGAGAAAGTCTGCCAGGTACTTGCCAACCTCCTATTCCTACCAGCAATACCTTATTTTTAATAGAACCAGAAAGCAAGGCTAATGTTAGTGAGCAAGTGAAAGACGTTTTCAGGTCATCTAAAACCTTCCTGCTCTTGCTTAAAGCAGTGAAGTTATTGTAGACTCTGGTTTGCACGTAGGATGGGTCACGAGAAGAAGAGACAGAGTAAGAGAACCATGGTGTGATCCAAAGAATGTGAAATAACTGGTTTTCTGAATACTCTCTGACTTTCACAAAGACCAAAATTTTAAACAACATTCTGTCCTAATTCCTGAAACATAGGTCATCCTTCCACAACAAAACTAAATCTCTAACCAACATAGACACTTTTTTTATTCCCCCTGAAGTCTCTTTCCATAAATAAGAATGCCATGAAGATATTTTATAAAAATCCTTTAAGCTGGAACCAAAATCTAAGTGTAAGTTATATACTAAAGAATAGGATAAGCCTGCTAGCATGGCTCAGTGATTGAGCATCTACCCATGAACCAGGAGATCATGGTTTGATTCCTGGTCAGGGCACATGCCTGGGTTGCAGACTTGATCCCCAGTGTAGGGCATGCAGGAAGCATGCACTCTCTGGTGCATGGGCCAATGTTCTAACTGCTGAACTACACTGGCAGCAATTAATCATTTTTATATTCAAATCTCTTTAAAAAGTATTTTACTGTTTAAAGATAATACCAGTGTAGTGTGGAATTTACAATATATATAAAGTAAGACATAAAAAATAAAGTTTAGCCTATATATACTTATAAAGAGAAATGCACTTTAAATATAAAGACAAGTTGGCTAAAAAGTAAAAGGATAAAGAAAACATGTAACTTGATAAAACTAAGCCAAAAAATGAGCCTGCCTTTTGATATATCAGAGAAACTATATTTAATAACAAAAAAAATGGCAGAAATAAGTACACTTTACTTTTTAGTATATATATTTTTGGTTATGGCAAAAATATTAAGTTTTTTATTTTACTGTGTTTTCTGTCATTTTAGTAAAAGTTTTTTCCAATTCTTTTATTATAATAAATAGGTAATTTTAGAATAAAATGGCCAACTCATCAGAAGAACACAATGATTGTAAACATTGATTCACTGAGAGAAGACCTTTAAAATAGATGAGATAAACAATAATTGAACTGCAAGAAGAAATAAAAAATCCATAATTATAATCAAATATTTTGATTTATCTCTGTCAATAAGTTAAGATATAAAAGATGGAGCAACTCTATCAACCAACTTGAGCTAATTAACAACATACCACCCCATAATAGCAGTTTAAGCATTCTTTTCAATTATGCACATTTAGCAAGATAGTCCATATTTTAGGCCATAAAACTAATTGAAAACAACTTTGACATGATGAAATTCCACACAAAACATATTTTCTGAAAACAATAAAATTAAATTAGAAGGCAATAATGAAAAATTCCAAATTATTTGGAAACCAAATAATATAGTTCTAAATAACTTATAATTTAAAAAATGTAAAAAGATATAACAAGGTGTTTTAAACTCAATTAAAATGAAACATATCAAAATCTATGGTATGACAGTAAAGCAACATTTAAGGGGGAAAATTCATAGCACTAAAATCTCAATATTAGAAAATAAGGAATGTCGCCGAAACCAGTTCTGCTCAGTCGATAGTATCGGGCTGTGGACTGAAAGGTCCCAGGTTCGATTCCGGTCAAGGGCATGAACCTTGGTTGTGGGCACATCTCCAGTAGGGGTCATGCAAGAGGCAGCTGATCGATGTCTCTCTCTTATTGATGTTTCTAACTCTCGATCTCTTTCCTTTCTTCTCTGTAAAAAAAATCAATCAATCAATCAATCAATAAAATAAAAAAAAATAAGGAATGTCTTAAATCATTGACTTCAGATTTCACCCCAAGAACCCAAGAAAAAGAAAAAAAGAAAGAAAGAAAGAAGAAAGAAACTAAACTCAAAGTCAGCCAAAGCTCAGAATTAACAATCTGAGCAGAAATCAATGATATAGAAAACAAAAACAATTGAGAAAAAAAAATCTTTGATAAGATCAATACACTAGTCAGACTAAGCAGGAAAAAAAATGGCAGAAGATACAAATGACCAATATAGAAGTTAAGAAAGTGATATTAGTATAGATCCTACAGACAGTAAATAAAGAGTAAGAATATAAACAATTTTTTGCCAATAAATTAGGCAATTTAGATGAAGTAGGAAAAAAAAAAGGCAGAAAGGCAGTTCAGTCCAAGCTCACCAGGAACACACCTACAATCAAAGTGAATTTCTAACTTTCCTCAATGAAGAAACACACTTATAATGGCAAACTATGAGATGTCTCAATAATAGTATATTAGAAAAAATATATAGGATTTTTGCTTTGGTTGAGGAATTTGAGTGAGGGTCTAAGGAAATGGGGATTTGCTCAAATTGGGTGCTGTCAACAAGCTAAGATAGCTTATGGTTTAGCCATTTCACTCCAAAGTATTACTCAAGAGAAATCAAAACACATGTCCATTAAAAGATTTGTACATGATTGTTCATAGCAGCTTTATTTGTTATATCCCCAAAGTGAAAAGCCACTGAGATTTCCATGAACTGGTAAATGACTAACCAAACTATGGTATATCCATTCAAAGGATATTATTTCTGCAATAAAAAATAATGTACATAACAACATAGATAAATCTCAAAATCAGTGCCCCCTTAGTTCCATCAATCACTTCTTGCCACTCCCATTTCTCTTTTCCCTTGATGTTAAAGAAGTCTGCACTCTGTACTTTCTTAAAAAGAATTTGAGGCACCATTAAATTTCCCACCTTCTCAATCAGTAAAACTTCCTTTGTTCTAAACTCTGACATTTTGAGTTTTGGCCTTTCACAGTATCAGACACAAGGACTTTGAACCAGTAACAGGATAGTTTTCGACTTATTTGTTAGACTTTACTTTTTTTTGCTTTTAAATATAGAACACTTCACAAATTTGCATATCATCCTTGCTCAGGGGCCATGCTAATCTTCTCTGTATCATTCCAATTTTGGTATATGTGCTGCCAAAGTGAGCACTGTTATATTTTACTCTTAATATTCTGAGGAAACTGACCTCATGGAATACAGGTCATGTTATATGCAAATATCTACCAATATCCTCTGGTGTGGGCGTTTTCAGGATTATTTTGGTTTGGTTTCTACCTCTGTCCCAAATTTAAAATTTATTTGAGGTTTTCAACAGTAGAACAGAGATAGAACTAATCCTTGTAATTTTTAATTTAAGAGATGCCAGCTTCTCCCTACACATTTGATCTCTCTGTTTCAGAACATAATGACTACACTTTAAACATGCCAGTGAGTGGAGCCTAATCCCAAGGATTCTAAATTTACTGTTTTGATTCCAGTGATTGGCATAATTAAGAGATCCATAGGTAAACATTTAGCTAGAGCTGCAAACCACTAGCCTAGAATCTTGTTACTCAAAGTTTGGTCAAAGGTCAGCATCATCAACATTACCTGGAAACACCCTCAGAATTCCTTCAGTAAGGATCTCCAGTTTGGCAAGGTACTCAGGGGACCTAAATGTACTTTCATTTGCAGAGATTCTGGTCTAGAAAACACACAAACTCCAGTGGGACTCACATTCTTAAAATACACCCATTATCTTGAGTCAAAATGTATTCAAGATTAAATGGAATCTTTTTAACACTATTAGATGTTTTTTAAAATATATATTTTTATTGATTTCAGAGATGAAGGCAGAGGGACAGAGATATATTAACATCAATGATGAGAGAGAAACATTGATCAGCTGCCTCCTGCTAGGCATGTGCCCCGACTAGCAATCAAACTGTCACCTCCAGGTTCATATGTTGATGCTCAACCACTGAGCCATGCTGACTGGGCAACACTTAGATTTTTACATAACTTTTTCTTTTTTCTGGAGATCAAACCATTTTATTGAGGGGTGGGGAGAAAGAGCAGAGTTTGCTACCCTCAAATATGCCTCTTTGGGATATTGATTATTTTTAAATATATTTTATTGATTTTTTACGGAGAGGGAGGGAGAGGGATAGAGAGCTAGAAACATTGATGAGAGAGAAACATCGATCAGTTGCCTCCTGCACGCCCCCCACTGGGGAGCCACAATCAAGATACATGCCCTTGACCGAAATCGAACCTGGGACCTTTCAGTCTGCAGGCCGAAGCTCTCTCCACTGAGCCAAACCAGTTTTGGCAGGGATATTGATTTTTTAAACTGGTTATTTTTAAGAAAAGAAAGACTCAGACCCTAGCCATTTTGGCTCAGTGGAGAGAGGGTCGGCCTGTGGACTGAAGGGTCTCCTGTTCAATTTCAGTCAAGGGCACATGCCTGGGTTACAGGCTCAGTCCACAGTGTGAGGAGTGCGGGAGGCAGCAGCTCAAGATCAATGAATCTCTCTCATTGTTAATGTTTCTATCTCTCCTCTCTTTCTCTTTGAAATAAAATAAAAATATATTAAAATAAAAGAAAGATTCAGGAAAACCTTTTGATCTTCCTCTTTACTGCTCTGGGAGGGAGATACCATCACAGATAACTATAATTTGAAACAAGTTTTGATTCAATTCTTCTCTGTGCCCTAGTATTACAATAGCCCAGAAAACATTTACCAAACACTTGCTGTTCTTCCTCCATATGACTTGCCTTTCTGCCCTTTTGAAGTCCCAAACCACAACCCCCCTTCTTCTTGGTTCCAGGTGGAATACAAGCCTCAATTGCCCAATGTGTCCTTGGCCTATTCTCATGGCATTCTCAAATATCCATATCAATTACCTTTGGTCACTTTCTTATGTAAATATACCGCATTTTAATTTGATCATTAGCCCAGTCAGAAAATGTTAGAACGGTGGTCAGCAAACTGTGGCTCTCGAGCCACATGTGGCCCTTTGGCCCCTTGAATGTGGCTTTTCCACAAAATACCACAGCTTGGGCGTCTATTTTGAAGAAGTGGCATTAGAAGAAGTTTAAGTTTAAAAAATTTGGCTCTCAAAAGAAATTTTAGTCATTGTACTGTTGATATTTGGCGCTGTTGGCTAATGAGTTTGCCGACCACTGGGTTAAAAGGTGGGAAGAATTTTGTGTGTCCCTACAAGGTCCTAATGGGAAAGGTAGAAGGGCTAGGAAGACAATGAGACTGAAAGTCCTCCAAGAGGCTGGGGCCTCCTCAGCTTCATAGCTGCCAAAAGCTTTTACAGAACTGTTAGAATCTACTTTAATTTTTCAAAGGAAAAAAAAAACACCCTGCTTCCCAGCTTGGTTTATAGTTCTAGTTTTAATCAAAATTACCTGACAAAAATTATTTAACAAATTAAACTATTCAAATATATTACCAAAAATATTTTTAAATATATTACCACAAACACAATAGTTCACTGATGCAAATATCTACAACTGTGTTTTAAGAAAGGGGAAAAGGGGCTCTCTAAATTTGCATCACATTTGAGGAGTTGAGAGAGCAGAAAATGTCTTTTGAAAGAATGACACACCCTCATTTCTTTTCACAATAACCTGAAATGGACAGTATTTGCATAAGAAGGGAATAGTGCATCAATTCCAGTCTTATAAACAAACAACCAAAAAAACTAAGATTTTGCTTATTTATGGTTAAAATAGATTTTTTTAAGACATTCACATGCATAGAATTAAGCAATTTGACTTAATAAATTTTTATTACTTATGGGCAGGTAATTTTAGTGGTTTTGAATTATTTTCATTTTAATATGTTTAAAGAAAATGGTACCATGCATATTAACCAATTTGACATGTGAAGGTAGTTTATTATAATTTCAGATCTATCCCCTCTAAAAAATATTAACATTTCATAATTGGTGAATATTAAGGGTTTGGTTTTTATTGTTGTTAAAAAGTAAAGAATACACACAAATATACCTTATTTTTAAAAGGATGCATAAGCAATTGAAGGAGACAAGATAGCCAGCTGGAACAATTAGATCCAGAGGCAGAAAAAATTAGTTTTGACTAAATTTACAGCTAAAACAAAAATTAAAATGAATCAGAGAATGTAAAACTTTATAAAAAAAACATAGGAGAAATATCCTTAGATCTGGGGCAAGATAGTAATTTTTGTGCTTGACAATTCACAAAGATAAAAACATTTATAAAATTAGATTTCATCAAAGTAAAAGAATTTGCCCTGAGAAAGACCCATAAAGGATGAAAAGACAACTTTTAGACTGGGGGAAAATAATTTGCATACCAAGTACCTTACAAAGAACTTACATGTAAAATACAGAGAGAATTAACAGTGAAAAATAACAAGTTATCTAAGTAGAAAATAGGCCAAAGACTTGAATGGGCATTTTACTGAGAATGCTAGATAGATATTCACAATAATAAGCACAGCAAAATATATTTAATATCATTAGCCATAAGGGAAATGCACATTGAAACCACAATGAGATATAACTATACATCTATCAGAATAGCTAACACAAAAAATAGTGACAATACCAAATGCTGGCAAGGACGAGAATGTGGAAGTTCCTTACAAAACTAAATATTTGCTTAACACAGCTCAGCAATTGAACTCTTGGCATTTATCCTAGAAATATAAAACGGGTTCATGTTCACACAAATACATATATATGAGGGTGTATAGTTTGTATTAATAATATCCCTAACTTGGAAACCACTCAAATGTTCTTCAGTGGATAAAAGGTCAAACAAACCATATCATGAAACTCTACTCAACAATAAAAAGGAAAAAGTATAAATACATGCAAAACTTGGATGGATTTCTAAGGAAACTGCTAAGTTTTAAAAGTCAACCTCCAAAGGTTTCATACTGCACAATACTATTTATTAAAAAATTCCTGAAATGCCGAAATCATATTGATACTTATCAGAGCAGTAGTTGCCAGGGGCTAGACACAGAATGAGAGAGTTGGCTGTGGCTACAAAGGATAAGACAAAGGATCCTTATATGTATGGTAATAATATGCATCCTGATTGTGTTGGTGGTCCCATGCTGTGCATGCAGGAACACACACACACACACACACACACACACACATTATCAAAAAAACTAAGTTGAACGAAATGATGTCATTTAAAAAGCATAAATTATTTAATTTAGTGTAGTTACTCCTATGTTAATTTTTATTAATTCCCTCTTAATACCTGCATAGTATTTCAGTTCATAATGAATGGGTGATGGGTCATTTATGTTTTTCTCTTATCATTTCAATTAAAAATCTGGTGTGTTTTTTGTGTTTTTTTTTGTTTTGTTTTGTTTACAAAGGTAGAAATATAAGGAGACTGTCTTCCATATTTACATCAAATAACTTTGATTAAAAGAACAGATTCAAACCATACGTGCATTAAACATGTTAATAGGGATTCTATGCAATGTGTTAGTAGCAGCAGCAGTTTCAATGTCTCCAAATCTGCCACAAAACCCTACAGAGCATGTAGGATAACAAGGCAGCACCTGAGAACACAGAGTGATGCGGTAGCCTGTGAGCCCCCACCCCTGAGAGCACTCCCCCACTGAGCAAGTAGAACTAAACCACAGATTCAGGAATCACCATCTGTCCCCGAGGACACAAGGAAAGGACACAGGGTTCCCAAAGGCTCTGAGAGCTGTGAAACTTAGAAATCCAATTGCTAACAGACATTCTTCCCCCTCAATCCAAGGAGTCCTGCTTGGCAGGCCTGGAGAGAGCAGCTGAGGCCAAAGGGCTTTTAGGCTCCCAGCTTCTTAGGGAAGAAAGAGGATGGCAAAAGCAGATGGCCCATGAACTCACCGATTTAACCTCTGCCAGAACAAAGCCCTTTCCTGAGGGTTAACTTCAGAAAGTCAGTTATAAAGTTGGACAAGGACCAAAAAAAAAAAAGATGTCCAGATTAAACATGCGGGAGGGTGGAGGGTGGAGGAGGCAGATCTCAGCAAATGAGCAAATTCAAGCACAAGTAATTTCCTTACCTTCATGTTCCATAAAGACCAGAAGCTGTGAATGTGAAATAAATAATAGAAGTCTTGGCTCAATAAGTTAAATCTTCTAACTCTTGTTACTAATCCAATCATTCTCCTTCTCAAACCTGTCCCACGACAGACAGTTGCTCAGCAAAGAGTACCTAATATTTTCTCCGGAAAATAGTGCTAAAAGAGCTCCCTCAAACTCCTACCACTGGGTGGATACATGGAACTGAAATATCACCAGTGCTTGAGTCTGCTCAGCTTTTTATTGGGGGCAGCACATCCCTCCTCCTGTAAAAAGCTATTAACTTCACCTGTTGATACTCCGCCATCCTTCTTGCTGTGTTGGAGCCAATACTTGGTGCTATCCCTCCCAGGCCAGAACGAACACATTCAAACTCATTCCCTCACTTGCTCTCTCTTGTGCCCCCCTAGTCCATGGGCATAAACAATTTTTTTTATTGTTTTCTCCTGTATTAAAAAACAAAGCAAAACAACTTCCTCCTTTCATTGTGGAGATGGTAAGCCTGGAATATATTTAACTTCAAATCACAGAAGACAACAAGTGCAGGATCCAGGTGAAGGAATAGAGTGCAATGTCGGGTGGTCTGATAATGAATGACAGAAGGATGAAAAGTGGGAGAAAAGGAGGAAGAGAAGGCATTCTGTAGAATAAGCTTGCTGACCAGTGAGTCAAAGAGTTGTTTGTGGAAGCATAGGCATATTTAATGCTGCCAAGAGAGACCCTTAATGTTGCTATTACATCAAATTGGAGGATGAAGGAGCACATGGGAGGGAAAGAAAGTGAGTTCAAGGAACATTGTCTGGAGACAGTAACTGCACATGGGAGGGGAAGAAAGTGAGGAGTATAGGGAAGTAGATCAGACAGCCATCAGAAAAAAAGAGCCAACCTGCCTAAATATTTTAACAGTAAAACAAGAGCAACAAATGCAAATAAGATAGTGCAAGACACATATATGCATGTAACACAGTGTAAAATACCAGATCCCTGAATAAAAGTCAACAGAATTCACATTAATCGAAGTCAATGCACTTCATTCTCTTATGAAAAGCAAAAAGATATTGTCCAATTAAATCACAAAACTCAATTCTATGCTGAATGTAAGAGATCTGCTATTTGACAAAAGTGAAAAATAAAAGTGTGTGTGTGTGGGGGGGCAATATATATACCAAAAGAATGTCTCCTCTTTATGCTCATGGAGTCATAGAGCAGTGGGTAAACACACGACACATTTTCTCATGTGTTCACACTTATACAGCTGGAAGTGTTTACAGCACTAGTGTGAGTGTTTTCAAACCCACAAAGAAGACATTTTTATATAATCAGACACAGAAATGATAATAGTGAGTGAAAGGAGAAAATAGGAGATCTGAGAGGAAAGAGCCAATGCTGGGTACTTAGTGATGACATTACCATGAGGCAAGTTATTTCCAGTGACCATGTCCTTGTACTGCTGCTGAAATCATGTGTGCTCCTGGGAAAGTCATGGCTGATTCTCACAGAGCTGCTAGCAGCTGTGATGTTGCTGTGGTCGCAATGAAAAGCTTCAGACTTAGTTTTAGCTGTCATATCCTTGATGGTCATATTTTGCTTGTTAGGGAGGCTGTGATACTACACACTTGTATTTTGGATACTTTTATCTGATTCCAGACTAATAATCTCCCCAGAATGTGAGTGAGACATACACCTTGATCCATATGGAATGACCCTTTGTAGAGATCCAGGGATTGGGTTTCTCTGCAGTGACTTTGGCATCCTGAACAGGCTGGGACACCTATTACCTTTTTAGTCCCCTGGGCTGGGACAGGGGTAGACTAAATGTGAGGAAGCCTGCAATTATTTAAGTTTAATTTATTATTATTATTGCAGGTTTAATTTACTTTGTGGCTCCTTTACTGAAATAAAATCAATACTACAGAACTGTACTAAGTGCATTTGCAATATTTTTCCCCCACAGTATATGAGGCTCTTGCTTTATCTCAGATTCTTTTCAGGGGCACCTAGTAATATTTAGGGACACCTCCCCAAGTTGTTAATGGGGTTGGGTGAATGTAAGGTAAAATCAGGTGATAGAAACCAGGTGAGAGCATTAGGTTACTCCAGAAACACAACATAATGTTTGCTTAGGGCAGGGGCCATAGGGCAGTGGTTGGCAAACCGTGGCTTGCGATTCACATGTGGCTCTTTGGCCCCTTAAGTGTGGCTCTTCCACAAAATACCACGTGTGGGAGCACACGTACAGTGCAATTGAAACTTCTTGGCCCATATGGAGAGGTCAGTTTTCGGCCTGGGCAAGTCTAGTTCAAAGAAGTGGTGTTAGAAGAAGTTTAAGTTTAAAAAATTTGGTTCTCAAAAGAAATGTCAGTCGTTGTACTGTTGATATTTGGCTCTGTTGACTAATGTGTTTGCCGACCACTCCTAGGGGAACTGTTCTGAGTATCAATGTTTTAAACATTGTAAGACTGATTATATACCAAGATTATAATTAAGTAATTTTTGTAAAATTTGGCACAAAAATAATTGAAATGTGTGTGTATTGCTTTTAAAATTGTTTGTTATACTAATTTAGGTATTAAATAGAAACAGAAGAATATAACTAAATGTTTGTAATGTATGTGGAACCACATAATAAACACCTGAGTCTCCAGCTACCTAATTTAAGAGCTCAATTTTCATGATTGATTTTGAAGCCACCTGTGTGGACTTTGCTGTTTACATCTCTTTTTACCTTCCCAACCATGAGCATTGAGTTCCTTATGTTTTATGATCATTTTGCTATTTTTGATTTTGATTTTTAAATATTTTAATACAGTAATTTTGCTCATTTGGCAGGTTTTTAAATGTTACACAAAATAGAATTCACATGTCCTTTGTAATTTTCTTTTTTAAAAATACATTTTACTGATTTTTAGAGAGAGAGAGGGAGAGAGAAAGAAACATCTATTGGTTGCCTCCTGCACACCCCTTACTGCAACCTGGGCATGTGCCCTCACCAGGAATTGGACCTGAGGCCTTCTGATGTATATGGGTCAACATTCAAGTCAGTCACACTGGCCAAGCTGTGATTTCTTTTTTAAAATAAAATAATTTTCCTGAAGTTCTTTTGTTGTGTGTACTTTATTCATATTTTCTATGATACTGTATCTCATAAGCAGTATACATTATAACATCAGTGATTTTGATTGTTGTTTCAGATTGATCTACACTCAACATTGCTAATACAAAAATTCTGCTATATTTTTATAGGGCACATGCAAGTCTTCTTCTATGGTTGTATTCGTTTTCTATTTCTGCCATCATAATTTACCACAAAATTTGTGGCTTAAAACACAGATTTATTATCTTAGAGGTTTGGGAGCCAGAAGTCTGGTATGGCTCTTACTGGACTAAAATCAAGGTATTGGTAGGTCATGTTTCTTTCTCAGGCTCTGGGTGAACTCACCTCCTGCTCATTTGGGTCCCTGGCAGTGTTCAGTTCCTTGCAGTTTTAATACTGAAGTCTTTCCTGATTATAAGCTGAGGGCTTTTCCCAGCTTAGAGTCCAGTCACGTCCCCTGGCCTGTGACTCCTGCCTCTACCTGGGAAGCCAGTAATGGCAGACCAATTGTTCCTCATGCTGCCTTCTCTCTGATCTTCTGCACCTGAGGTTGAATTGGGCCCACCAAGATAATTCAGGATAATTTCTCCATCTCAAGGGCTAGCATCATAATCCCTTCTGCAGAGTCACTTTCCCCATTTCAGGTAACATGTTCACAGGTTCTGGGAATCAGGGTGAGGACATCTTTTGCCGGGGCGGGGGGTGGGGGTGAGAGGGGAATCATTCTGCCTAACACAGAGATACACAACTTGCAGATAGGTACCACTAGTTCATAAGGCCTGAACATAAGGCTCATTTTTAGCATATAATGTTTCCCCAGATGAGTATTCCATATTATACTTTTCACCAGTGCTGTTTAAGAACTATATTTACTGCACAACTTTGCCAGTACTTGATATCAGTTATTTTCATTTTCTTGCCAGGCTGGGATAATACAAAACTGCATATTATATATTCATTCCTTCATTCAACACATTTTTAACAGGTAGTTCCTATATATGTGTCACTATTATAGATCCTAAATATATAATCTTAAAAAAATAAAAGACAAAATCCTTACAGTAATGAATCCTCTAGTCTTTGGGCAGATGGACATTAATCCAGATAAATCCTAGAGCAATTGTGGAAAGGAATCTTTGTACTGGAGGGCTTGGTACCTGACCACGAGGAAGGATCTGAGGGAACAAGGACCCAGCTCACCACCTCAACATACCCAGAAATCCCACGTAGGAACTATGCTTGGCAAGGTTGGGGAGCAGATTGGCTTGTGCTGGTGCTAGAGGAGACAAGGATTGGACTCCAAACATATCCTTCTCACAGCTTAGTCCAGACTTGATTTCTTCCTCTTGGCAGATGGAAGTCTGGGAGCACCTTGAGGGGCAAGAGCAGCATGTTCCCAGGGTTTGGCCTAGGGCTCCTGGGTCAGAGCCAGGCCACCTTTGGAAATGGACAGAGTTAGTTAGTCCCATCCCATCGCTGGTGCTGCTGGACCACTGCCCTGGGCACAGCTTTGCATGCTGGGCAGAGGAGAGGCCATGCTCTGGGAGGCTCAGTGGTCCTGACACAACCTGAGTCTAGGAAAGAAATCAGAACTTAAATATGGGGAAGAGGCATTGGCTTGGAAGGAATGGGGTGAGGGCCAGGTCTGAGACAAGGCAGTTCTGGAGACAGGGTGTTTCCTCGGCTTAGCTCCTGCTCCTTATTTTTTACTCACCTCACTTTTATATCTGAGGTTCAGATCCTCTGCTTTGACTGTGGGATCTGTACTTGTGCCCACAGCAGGGCAACTGAGCCCCCCATCTCAGCTTGGATCTGCAGCTCCTATCATACCTGGAGCCATGTGCAACTCTGCCTACCGCCTCTGCTGGTCCTGCTGTGCTTGTGAAACTGTGTTTCAGTTTATTAGGACTTTTTTTTCCCATGGGAATAGAAATCTCAGTTGGCATCTATTCACACAGGAATCCAGCCAGGGTTGTAAAAGAAGGAACAATATTGTGGGGTGGCCTTTAAGACCCATTTTCCCTGTGTCAAGTCCCCCTGCCACCAGATGGGTTCTCCTCCCTCAGTTGGACAAGAGTCTCTCACACAGAAATGCAGACAGGGATGTGACATCCTCCCTCACCGTCCCCCGCCCCCCACCCCACTGTCATTTCCCGAGTACACACCTTTAACAGGCTTGTCACCATTTCTCTCTTGTCGCCCCCTTATTCTAGCCTCACCCCTCCACCTCCCTCCACATTTGATCATCCTATTGAGACTAAAGGATGCTTCCCTGTAAGGAGGCACAGAGGCAGATAGCCTGTCACCTGGGTTAACCCTTTTGGTCTAGGGTCAGGCCACCCACACAGGAAACCCTGGAGGAGCTAAGAATCGCTGGGCCCCATGGTTTGACTGGTTCCGGGAGGTCCCTAGTTCAGTCTGAATTAGGGAGTAGAAGTGATGATGGGAGGGTTCCCTGGGATCAGAGAGCTGTGTGCCTCCAGGAGCAGGCAGAAGGAGATACTTCTCAATCTAGAAGCAGGAACTGAGGCTCACCTATGAATCCATAGCACCCTGACCTCCCACACTCCCTTTTTCTTGGGTCCCCTCTCCAAGGAGCAGACTCAAGTACAGAGACAAAGACAATGGCCCCGAGTATTTTCAAACACAACTATCTTTATTCATAACTGAAATACAATGTCCCAAAGGTGCTGTTCCTACCCCCCCAGCCTACCCCCACCCTAACAGCCCTGCCCTTCCTCCCTGCCTCCCACCCTTCTACAACCCTAGAACAGCCAGAATCAGCTTTGGGATGAGAAGGAGCCCTGGGCTCCTCTGAGGCACAGCCCAGATCACATTTAGTATGGGCCGCCTGACTGGGGGCGGGAGGGACCCCCCACTGCTCCACGCTGGCCGCAGTACCTCTTCCTCTTCCTTCCCCTCCCTGCGCCAGACTGCTCACACTTTCTCTTTGGAGGCTGGGTCTGGGCAGCTTTTCGGACCCCTCGACCTCTAGGGCAGGCAAGGCCTGAGGCCGGGACAGGACTCAGAGAGAGAGCGCTGGGTGACAGGCTCTTAGGAGAGGCCAAGGCAAAGGCCAGGTCGGGGAGGTCCCCCTCCTTCTCACTGGACCTTTTCACTGGCCTGCGCCCCCCCCTGGCAGGAGAGGACTGCCTAGGAATGGCAGCATCCTTGGGTCCCAGGCCAGAATCAGTGTGCCCGAGACCCTGGGGAGCAGACCAGGGGCCTAGAGCCCCGAGGGGTGGACACTCCTGAAATCCTGAAGAGACACCAAAGGCTTGGGGCCTGGCCAGCTGGGCATCTGCATGACCAGGTCTTTGACCATCCTCGAAGTCATCCGGTGGGCAGGCTTTGGCATTGACCCCCAGCTGGGGGCTGTGGTCATCTCTCTGGGCACCTTGGCTGGCCACAGACTCAGAAGGACTGGAGTCAGATTGGAGTGCACCATCACTCTGGGGTGCCTGCCCTTCCTCCTCCTCCTCCTCCTCCTCCTCCTCCTCCTCCTCTTCATCCAGGTGCAGCTTCTCTAACAGCTGGGAGGAAAAGGGGAACAGTGACATGCTCTGCACACATGTGTGAAAGGAGGGGGAGTGTGGGTGGTGGGACAATGGTGTTGGAGAAGGAATGAAAGGGGGGACACTGTGATTCAAATCCCAAACAGACATATGGCTCTCCTCTGTATCCCTCTGCCATATTCCCACCTTTGTGACCTTCTCTCCCTTTCTGCCAATCCTCTCCTTCCCATCATCCCTTTCTCTCTACAATTCTCTCCTCCTTGTCCTCCTGCACTTCACCCACCACAAAGCTGGCTCCTGGGTATGCCATGTCTACAGGTAGCACTGGGGTGGACAGAGTCAGGTGTGTACCTTTTCTGAGCTGCTCTTTGCCCTGGTTTACCTGAGTGACTTACATAGAGACTCTTCTTCCTCTAACTCACTGGCATCTGTGCCTCCCTACCTTGACTCACCTGAAGCCCCCCCTCCCATCTTTTAAAGTTGCCTTCCTTCCCTGGCTCACCCAGATAAGAGCAAGTCCTTGCTCCAGCTCCAACAACTCCTTAGCTAGAGCCAAGAGATCCAACTGTGTCTCTGAGGAAAGTAATTGTGCCACGAATCGGGATTGAAGGATCTCATCCACCTGGAACAGAAGAAAGAAGTTGTAAGTAGGACCTGGAGAAAAAGTAGAAAAGCAAAAACCCACCCTCTCCTCTTGCACAAGATGAGTGTTTTACTATTCATGGTCATTAGCTCCAAATGCACACCACAGAGGAATATATACACATACAAACACAAGGGCACACCCACATATACACACTGAAAGCACACACCACACACACAACATACACACATGCACAGAGACACCCCATACACCCATCACCTATGCATGCATTCAGCTCAGGAACAAAGAACAGAGCTAAATCCAATCTGACTGGGCAGAACCCAGATCTGGGTGCTCAAGTGCCACACTCTGGAATCTTGCAGACCTTGGAGCTCAGAGTCAACCCACCTTGTTGACCAAATCTTCCTGGAAGAACAGCTTATCAATGTATCTCATCATATCTGGGTCCAGGAAGATCCCATTCTCTTCCTGGTGTGATTCCATTTTTTCCTCTTCCTTTTCTCCACTTGGCTCTCCCATGGCTGGTTGGGCCAGCTCCACTAGCCCATCCTTGACATCCATGTTCTCTTTCACAGCCTCAGGGGAGATAGCCTTGGGTGCCTTGGGCTCCTGGGGCTCCTGGGGCTCCTGGGGCTCCTGGGGATTGCGGACACTCTGGGCTCTGGGTGCAGCCTTCCTGACAACAATGTACACTGTGGCAGAGGAAAAAGGAGGGGGCATGAGAGACTCAAGGTTCCACCTCCTGAGCATGTGATAGTGAGGGCAGTATTGGGGGACAGAAACATTGGTGCGACTGGGTTGGAACCTCTGAAGCCATGTTACCATGGGAGGGGAGAGATCTGAGGGAAGCATCCAAAAGAGTCAAATATGCCCCTAATTACTCAGGACTGGTATCCTAAAACGTTTACTAATAATACAGATCATCTTCCTGCTTCTGTGTAACTCCCTTTGCCCCCTTAAAAAAAAAATCTGCTTTGACAGATGTTATGAGAGAAAAGCAACCATGTTCCATGTTTCTTCTTGGTCTATGAAGCAGGGATGTGAACTATGAGAAAACCCCCCATGTCAAAGATAAAGGGCAGGGGAGGCTGGCTTGTGGTGCTCGATGGTTGAGGATCAATCTAGAAACCAAGAGGTCATGGTTGGACTCCCAGACAGGACACATGCCCAGGTTATGAGCTCGATCTCCAATGTGGGGCATGCAGGAAGCAGCTGATCAATGATTCTCTCTCATCATTGATATTTCTACCTCTTCCTCCCCATTTCTTCTTCTCTGAAATCAATACAAATATATTTTAAAAAGTAATAACAAAGACAGGACAGAAGATGTGCCATAAGATAAACAAAGGAAGTAGGTCTGAAGAACTGATTTGCCACGAGGGGGAGCAATTTAGGACAACTCAGAAAACTGAGCCCTATGTTGGTGGAAGCTACCCAGCTGTCCTGCCCCTGTGGAGTCCAGAACAAAAGCAGCTCTCTGAGCTCAGAAGTAAGCTCTGGGCTGGAAGCAGTGGAGGATCTTGGGCTGCAGCAGCTGGAATACCTTCCAGCCCAACCCTCGGGGAGGACATTTCGTTATGTATGTGGCCCCAGACAGCGCTGGACAACTGCCTGGCTGGGACTCCCTCTTCCCACTGCCCCCATAGCTCCAGTATCCTAAACTGAAATTCCTTAGAAAGATATTGTAGGCGAGCTCCAGGTGCCTGAAGAACAGGATACAGGACTACGCTTTCCTGTGACCCTCCCTATGCCACCATCATGACATAGTGCACTACTCCCTGTATACATGTGGAAATGGTATGTCTCCCCTCTGGACAGATTCCATTTGCCTACTGCCTCCACACCCAGGCCATTTCCCCTGAGTCATCCTGATTCACCTCTGAGGAGCCCTCCTCTCCAGTCACAGGTTTCCACAGATACCCATCTCCTCTGGTGAAAGGTCCTTGGGGAGGCCAGTGCTCTCTCCCCTACTTCAGTCTGAACTGTTTCTCCAGTGGAAGTATCATGTTTTAATCCCAAGTGTTGAGGGACATCATGGTCACTAATCAACCTTCAACTCCCACTCCAACCTGTAGCTTACCTCTTTCTGAAGCCATTACTGAAGGCTGAGGCACTGACCACGGCTGAGAGAGAATGAGAGAATTCAAGTCCAGGTCCGAGAGGTGATCTGCTCCAACAGACACTCAGGATCCAGTGAAGGAACGGTTGAATTTAAATGTCAGAACGTAGAATTCCAGACATTCTGCATTGGGGGAGGAGCGAAGGATAGGTGCCCTGGGTGGGGTTGGGGGTGGGGGGGGAATACATTCCATGAAGGGCTCTGGCAGATAGGGAAGAACCAGCATCTCCTTTCAAATTTTAAGTGATGACACAACTGATGTGTGCCTCTTTTGATCCTTTATATGTTGGTTTTTCAGATTCATGGCACCAAAGCTTTACTTAATGTTCCCTTTATCTCAGTTCTTGATCCATCAACCTAGTTTGGGTCCCTCAACCTGCTTCCTAGCCGGCTCTTGGTTTACTTCAGCACAGACTACACTTTCTGAACAAAATTCAAACCTGAAGAACTTGGGGACACAGGGAACCCAGTGTTTGAAACTGGGTTGAGTCAGCAGATCTAGCCTTTTGGGGTGCTGTGTACACATCATTCTTTGGGGAGCAGTCCTGTGGGCCCAAGTATTGCCCAGTGCTGGGAGGTCTGCAGAATGCAACTGTCCCAGCCTTACAAATGATCCCCTTTGCTCCAGTCCATCAGGGGAAGGCCCCGTAGCCTACACGGCCAAGACCAGAAATCACTAATCTTTGTTTCTCAGAGTATTCCATTGTTCAATGTTTACTTTTTTGACCTTTTGAATGATTTTAATGTAATATATTAAACAAGAAATGCCTTGCTTAGTTTACAGTGTAATTGCACAAAATGGAAAATATGGTAACACATCTTGCTCTTGCCTCTTTGCCCTGGCACCACAGTCTTCTTATCCACAGAATGCTACTGTTATCTGTTTCCTTTAAGTCTTTTCAGAGATGTATTATGCAACTGAAAGCAAATGCAAACTATTTTTTTAAATGCTCTTGGCTTTTTTCTCTGGTTAAAAATAATACATGTCTCAATATATTTATTTTACATGTAATTTTACTTAGGGTATACCGTAATGATTGTCTTTTTCCTGATAACACTACTCCTCTTTATTTCTGGAGGCTAGATTCTTACAACATGAAGTTCTACAGTTCTTGACATTCAAAGTATATTTTGAATTATTTTAATGAAAGAATAGGTGGCCCAATTTAGTAAATAATAGACACCCAATGGAATTTGGATTTCAGATACACAATGAATTGGTTTTTAGGGTAATTGGGTCCACACTGTACTTGGAATATAACTTTACTGTAAATTTGTTTGCTGTTTTCTGAAATTGACATTTCACTGGCATTCTCTGTTTTATCTACCGGACAAGTAACTTATTAGGCTCCTATGAGCTACTCCCCCTATAAGAAGGAGAACTTTAAGTAAAAAGACTCCGCTATGCATCTTGGCTCCACCACTGAACACAATTGCACACACATGTGACATATGCACGTTCTTTGGTAGATATGGAATTTGTGAGAGCCATAGTCATACAGCACTGAATGTCTAGGCTCCGTGGGGAAAAGATAGACGTAAGGGCCAGGAAGGTGGAAAATCTTGTGATTCCACATGTAGGGCTTAACATCACAAGGGTCCTGATTTGCCCCAAGTTGTTGAAATTCCACTACCCATGAGATCAGACGCACGTGTACTCTGAGACAAAGCCAGGTCTCTGGCCACCATGCCCAACCTTTTCTCAGAAACCTGCATCTACCTAAAACCCAGCTTGCCAGTCGGTTCCTAGAAGCCCTGCTCAGAGGCTTCCAAGTTTCCTGCCTTTGACGTATACCCTCACTCTTTGAAAGATCAGCTCATCATTGCCCTTGGTTCCATCTGCGTGTGAATCACAGTAGCTAGCACCCCTTAACAAACTTGTTTGATACTTATTTTCATATTGTGCATAAATATCTGGTAATCACCATCAAAATGGTATGAAAAAGCAATTTGTGTTTTGTGCTGTGAGAGGAGAGGATTGTTAGGAAAGTGGCCAAGGGAGATGAGGGGTGACGGACTTCGGAGGATTGCAACCAAGTCTCTAGGGAGACAAACTTCACTTCCTGCTGTAGCAGCAGACTGCCTACAGTCGGTAGGGTAAAGAACTGAAATTCACTGAAGAAGACTCCAATATAATACTAATTCTGCCCATGATAGAAAAAGGGAGGAGAGGGTGAGATTCATCCCATACTAGCTGCTACATGAACAAGAAATTAGTCCAGTCAAGTCTTAATCCATGTTATAACAGCAATCTTACAATAGAAATATCTGAAAATCAACATTTATTGAAAAACCTCCATACACTAAAGAAAGAAATGAAAAAAAAATTCTAATACTGGAAAAACTTGCAGAATGGAGTCAGGGGAAAATATCTCATGTTTCCCAGGTCTACATTTCATGGCCAGAATTCTTTAATGAAACACTCAGTCTTGCTAAGAGAAAGGAGGACTGCTTTTAGAAACCACGGAAATGCCCTGTGGAGGACACAAAGGCACTTATCCAATTTGAGAACATGTGCTCAGGTAGACCTCTCCAAAGTTCTTCCTGTGGGAGGGCTGTATCCATAGCATGGATTGCACAGTTGTAATTTTAAGATCCTAAGTGCTCATTGCACTCACCCTGATCTGAACCACAGACAGTCATGGAGGTTCCTGATAAAGAGGCCTTGCAGGAGAAGCTTCGCAGGAAGTCCCCTACCTCCTCCAGTTCTTTTCTCTCCTGTTCCTCAGCTTTGTCCTGTTCTGGTGCAGAAGATGGGGAAGGGACTCCACCCTGCAAGGACTCCCAGCATGGGTTGTGTCTATTGTAAGGTTGGCTCTGGTGGGCATGCATGCACTGGAGGAGGGAGGTGCCCCAACTGTGTTCCTGGCCTGAACGAGGCTTGGCATAGCTGCCTTTGCCTCAAGAGTGGGTTGTGTACACAAGGAAGTGAGGGATGCATGGATGCTTACCCCTCAGATGTCACCTCTCTTCACTTGTTCATGCAGTAGGCTATTTGTGCTCAAGGCGTGTGTTCATTCCCCATTAACACTCATTTCTGGTGGTGTTTATGCCAGGGAATTGGCCACTGGCACTGGCTGCATGGGGGAGAGAGTTCAGTATTAGATTCTGAGAGTCATTCTGTCTCTTGCATTTTGAATAATGCAGGAGCCGTGGTGCATGAGCCAATGCTAGCACACAGAGGCCAGAGCCCTAAGTATAATTTTTAGAAATATATGAATAAAGGGAGAATGCCACCAGCCTGAATACCACGGTTTTTAGTAGTTTGTAGGAGTTGAGTGTGAGTGAGAACCAGGATGAAGAAATTGTGGAAGTTGTTCTCCAAGACATCTTGTACACCTTCACTCTGAATTTTTGGCCATGATGTTACCTCTGTCTGAACGCTACTTCCACTACCTCCCCTTCTCTCCTTCTTCCCCCAAAAAATCCCTATTTGTTTAAGAACAAACTCAGGAATTATTTTCTTTCAGGAAAATTTTTATATTTCAAAAAGTATGCTGTGCTGCTATCATTTTCCATTGCACCATGGATCTCCTACTATTATTTTATAGAAATCTATATATATAGCAATGGAACTACTTTTCTAAATTTCTGGAATGATGCTTTGGACAGGGTTGAAACCAAATTCCAGCAAGATTATAGGTTATGATAACCTGTATATTATAATTTCATTAAATGTATTTTTATGTAAATTATCTTGCTATATGACATGTATTACTTAATGATTTATTGTAGGAACTCAGTAAAGGAGAAATTGGGAAGATGGATGAATTCAAGGAATAAAAGAAGCTAAGTACTATGATCTTAACGGTTGTGTGGCCCCAAACTTCATGTATTGAACCATAATACCCGTTGTGATGGCATTGGAGGTGGAGTCTTTGAAAAGTGCATAAGTCATGGGAATGAAGCCTTCAGAAAAGGGATTAGTGCCTTATATAAGCTTCAGAGAGATCCCTTGCCAAGGGAAGATACAAGAAGTCTGCCACCTGGAAACAGAGCCATCAGCCAGCCATGTAAGCACCCTGATCTGAGACTTCCAGCCTCTAGAAGAATAAAAGCTAAATTTCTGTTGTTTATAGGCTACCCAGTCTATGATATTTTACTGATTACATTGATCAGACTTTGCTACCAGACCATGAGTGTAATGAACTCAGAAATGACAAAGTTCATCTCTGAATCCAATGCAACCAGATATGGCATCCAAAACAGAGATATTGAATGAATTAGAAAATGCATGCTGTCAATTCACAAGCAGAGCCCTAATTGACACTATGGATCTATCTAGCCTAGGTTATAAACTTTACCACCATCTAGTGGCAAAAATGATTTCTGCAATCTGCTGATTTGAAGTAGAAAGAAACGTTTAAAGCTAATTTTGCAAATTTAATGTCAAGAGGGAAGACAAGTGACACAATCTGCTAAAGAATTTCCCAAATAAGCATACCATGTCATTCATAGGAAATTGAAAGGTCTCCTAGAACTTTGAGAATAAATGCATGCGTTTACACTTAGCATCCCACTGAAACTGAAAAGAAAGAAATCTACAGACAATAAGAGTATTAGTCTTTCCTTGAATGCTAGATGTCACCTGCATTACTTCTGTTTTTTCAATAAAAATCTCTAAATAGGTTTTAATATTTGTTTTCATAAGAGGAAACAAAAATGATTTTAGGTCTGCTCTATGTATATAGATAAGATACAACATTCAGTCTTGACGTGCTAAATTAAAAATATTTTCCTACAAAAAATTTCCTAAAGAATAGTGAGCATACAATGCAGTATACAGATGATGTGTTGTGGAATTGTGCACCTGAAACCTGTATAATTTTATTAATCAGTATCACCCCAACAAATTGAATAAAAAGAAAAAAATGAAGGGATCAACATGGTGAGTTGAAATAAAAATATAAGTTACATTGAAAAAAATATTTTTAAATATATTTTTATTTCAGAGAGGAAGGAAAGGACAAAAGGGATAGAAACATCAACGATGAGAGGGAATCATTGATCAGCTGCCTCCTGCATGCCCCGCACTGGGGACCGAGCCTACAACCAGAGCATATACCCTTGCCTGGAATCAAACCCGAACCCTTGAGTCTGCAGTTTGATGCTCTATCCACAGAGCCAAACTGGCCATGGCCAAAAAAAAGTAGTTTTCTACTCCAATAGTGAAAACTATAAACTTTGGGTGATAATGTTATGTCAAGGTGTGTTCATTGACTGTAACACACATACATATCATGTTGGTGGGGGATGTTGACAATAGGGGAGGTTATGCATGTGTGGGGAGAGGAGGTATATGGAAAAACTCTATATGTGCCATTCAATTTGCTATTAACCGACAGCTGACACAAAAAATAAGGTTAATTAAATATATTTTCCTTCTGCCTTTTAATTGTCTCCAAATTTATAATCAACTGTAGAATTACGCTTTTTTCTTAACTTTTTATTAACTTATTTGTGTTTAGCAACAAGCAGAATCTGAAGAAAATTTAGCTAGCCAGAATAATTTAGAAAAATTCTCTTAGAGCTTGGCAGGCCCTATGAAACCCCTCCTGAGACTCACATTTCCATTTCTGCTCCTATGTGGAGAAGGTGGGTCGCCTTCACTGTGCTTGTGGAGATGAGGAGGGAACATCACTGAAGGTACAATGAAAAGCATTGGGGCAAGTGGTGATCTGGGGGGTCAATGTGGAGAGGATGCTCAGGGAAGGAGCAGGTTTTGATTTGGGATGAATTCTGGTTTTGACACTTTGAGAATGCTGTTTCAGAGGAAAATTGTACTGGAGATGCCCATGAGATCTTTCTGCTGTGAACTGAATTTCTGTGGAGATATAGATGTAAAATGAGGTATACAGAAAAGTGTGTAGACTAAATGAGAATATGCAGATCCCAACAGGGAAAGCAGGAGAGCAGAGTGAGAGACCCATCAGGAAACCAGGAGTTCATGGTCCTTGAAGAAAAGCAATGCCTGATGAATGAGAGCCAATCAATAAGTGGGTAAGTGTATGACAAAATCACTGCAACCTCATTTTCCCTCCTGATCTTACCAGCTCCTTGAGACTCAGTTCAAGCATCACAGGCACAGAAATAGCCAACTTCCTCTGGACTGTCAGACACCGACACCATGCACATCATGACATTCAGATTATTCCCTGATACTTAACATTCACTTTCTCTCCAATTTTATGCAAAGTGAGAGATGAGGTGCTAAGGAGCCTATGCTAGGTATCTGGAACTGTTCTGAGAGATTTCCCTCCCTGGACCTTCTCCTATAAATACATGTTTATTTGTTTTTTCAAGTTCTAGAAAAGAGA
This sequence comes from Lasiurus cinereus, assembly GCA_011751065.1. Taxonomy (NCBI): domain Eukaryota; kingdom Metazoa; phylum Chordata; class Mammalia; order Chiroptera; family Vespertilionidae; genus Lasiurus; species Lasiurus cinereus. Next base: position 15,232,898 of record JAAGEH010000005.1, on the reverse strand, counting down.
GAGGGGAAATCCTTCATCTTTATTAATCAGCTTTATTGTAATAATGTGTCCTGTTTCCCTCGGCCTGCTGCCCCCAGGCAGAGTTCATTACTGTGGGGAAAATACTTCAAACCTAGTTTATGAAAAAGAGTTAATAAATATAGAAGCTTTGTGTAAATGTCACAATCTCACCATAGGAATGGCTGGAAAATCTGCCTAACCTCTAGTCACCTTTTCAATATGGAATAAAAAAGTGGGTTTATTTCTGGAATTCGATGAGTGTTTAATATTAGGTCATACAATAGCCCAATTCCTGATACAAATGTACCATAAGGAAAATATTATTGATACATGATATAAGTGATATGTTAAATAGTAATACACATTATTCTGTGAAAACTATAATATACATACATAGGCATTTTCTGAACAGGTTATATAGTTTACTTTAAATGTAATATTAATCAGCATAATTTCAAAGTCAGAAGCAAGACAGGCACATGTGACTGCTATTACTTAACATTGTTCTGAATATTCCAACCAACACTATTAGAAAGAGAAAGAATTAAGAGGTATAAATATGTGAAAGCTGCCATTATTTTCTAGAATGTATTCTTTATCTGGAAAATTACTTAATAATAATTCACTAATATATCTAATTATGTATCTAAATGCTCAAATGTTAATGGTTTTCATATGAAAATGATACAATTACTTTTATCATACTTATATTCATGAGAACACAAAGTGGAAATAGCCAGGAATATAATAGTACAGGGGGAAAGAACCTAATTTAATTTCACATTAAATAGATTTTCAAACATATCAGTAAACCAAATATCAAAGCAATGTGCTACTGCGACAATTCACAGGCAGATCAGTAGAATAGAATAGTGTATATTCACACATCTATATCTTTCTATGTATCTATCTATCTATGTATCTATATATTTTTGCTTTTAATCCTCACCAGAGGATATTTTTTTCCATTGATTTTTAGAGAGAGAAAAACCATGTGAGAGACAAATCAGTTGGGTGACTCCCAAACACACCGCCCAAACAACCTGGGGTAGGGATCAAACCTACAAACTAGACAGGTGCTCTTGATCAGGAATTGAACTCAAGACCCTTTGGAGTACAGGCCAATACTCTGACCACTGAGGACAGCATCCAGGGCTATCTACATATATTTGTCTATCTATCTATCTATCTATCTATCTATCTATCTATCTATCATGTGTCTATGTATGTATGTATGTATGTATGTATGTATGTATCTATCTATCTATCTATCATCACCTATCATCTATCTATCCCTTCATTTATACATCCACTCACACATTCATTAACCCTGAAAACTAAATAGGAGATTCACTTGAACCTGGAACAACAGGAAGGAATTTAGGTTTTGCCAAGAACAAATGCAGACACTACTTGGAACAGCTATGTCCCAAATGATAAAACATTTATTCCATGGAGGCCCTCGTCCAAATGAAAAAGCTAACCTTAGGAAATATAATTTTATTTAAAATTAGTAAGAAAGTCTTATAGAAATGTCAGAGTTAAATATCCATGTATAAATATTGCCTGCTAAAAATGATGCTGCCCATTCATATTAAGAATGGCCAACTCCTTTCTCACACCAGAAGCAGTGTTAAGAGTCCAGAGGTACAGTTCTTGCAGAGAATGTAGGAGTCACAGGATCATGGTGGCGCCAGACGACCTCTGGTGGACAAAAATTGAGGAAAGCAAAACTTCTCCCTTCAGAAATATGCAGTCTAGTGCAGTGTGCCCTCAGAGCTGCCCAATCACCTCACTGTCTGTGTCAAGATTCTTTCTTGCATGGAGATCCTAGGGGGAGTGGTACTGACGGCATAGGGGAACCCAATACAGGTTCACATTTATATTTCTTCTCCCAGCAAGAACCTCTTTTCCTAGGTGTGTGGACGTGATATTGAGAGTACTGCTTCCCAATTCCCTGCTTCCCAGCCTGTGCTAATCTGCATTGAGGAGGAGAGGGGAAAGGAAGTGAGAAGCAAAACAATTAAAAGGAACAGGGAGAAGAGCCCTTCAATTTACACAGGTGCCGAAGACTTTGGTTGGGAAGTTCTCTGTCCCACCATCTAGGAATGAACAAAGCTCAGTTGGAGTTTGAGTCAGAAGTGTTCCCTGAGGAAGATGAGCTGGAGTTGCTGTCATCTTCATCACTACTGCTAGAGTCTGAGGAGCTGTTGCTTTCTGCCTTTTCCTCATGCTCCTTTTTTCCTTCAGATCTCTGTGAGGCAAGAGAATGGTACCCATTTGTCTCTGAAGATACCATCCCAGGAGCCTGCAGCCCCTGCTCCTGTGCAAGGCCTTCTTGCAGAGTCCATGCTGATGGAGACTGCACTTCTGTCCTGATGATCTTGGGGTCTGGGCCTCCATGCATGTTCATGATATTACGCTTCCCAGAGGCTCTCTCTCTGTAGGCAGCATACTCTAAAGGAGACAGACTCTTGAGCCAGTGCTCCAGGTCCACCTTGTACTGTTTCTGCAGCTCCTCAGCCTGCTGCTTATAATACTCCCTCTGGCTCCTTGAGATGTGCTGCCAGCGTCTGCTAATCTCCACCATGCGCTCCCTCAGGGGCAGGCCTTGCAGCTCCCTACTGGACCACAAATCCTGGTGGAACTTCTGGAACTCATTCATGGGGGGCTTCTTGGGCTCTCCATAGAATTTAAACTCAGAAAAATAGTTTTGTGGAGAAGACTTCACTTTTTTCCCTCTTCTCTGAAACTTCTTGGAGACTCTGCTTGGGCTCCTTTTGGGGACAACAGAGGTCTTGGAGTTCTGCACTAGCTCAGCGTGGTCTTTCCTGAACTGAGCCAATTTCTCCTGAAACTCCTGTTTCCCCTTCTGAAAATCTTCAATATATTTCAACTTCATCTTCTCTGGGAGCTCCTTGTATTTCTCAGACATGACCTTGGTCAGTTCCTGGTTGTTGAGTTTGGGGTGCATTTGGGAATATTCAAGCCGATTCTCCTTGAAGAAGCGAAGGTAAGGAGTCAGGGGCTGCTTGGGCATGTCTGGATGTTTCTTGAGTTTTTTGTTTTTGTAAGAATTTTTAACATGTTCCTTAGCTTCCAGGACTAATTCTGTCAAAGTCCGATACTTTCTTATCTTCCTAGAAATCTCTAACCACTTGAGTTTGCACATTTCTCCAGAATAACTTTTAAAAGCTACTTTTCCCCAGTCCATATGTGATTGGGTTGTTTTGAATGAGTGGTTGTCATTCGGTGGGAGGTTATTCTTCATGAGGTCCAGTAACATCACAATGTCTTCCTTAGGCCATTGGTATTGGCTGCTAGTCAATGACATTTTGAGGACTTTGGGCCACTTACAAGGTGAGGGTTATGCAAACAACAAAGCAAAAACTTGAAAGTCTTCACACTGAAGAGTTAGCAGCTGAGCTATTTTGGAAGTTTTGCAGTGTGTGTTCTATATTTCTGAGGAGAAATAGAAGAATGAATGAGAAAATCACAACTCACTTAGGATATGTCCCTCATACAATTAAATTGCCTTAGCAAAATAAATAAAAGGTGCCTACCTCTGAAGCTAAATTGATGTTTACCTTCTATATGCTACATTTTTGCTTTTCAAAATAGTCACATCAGCTTTCATTCTAGCCTGCCTTTTACCAGATCTCACCAGGGCCTTTGTTAAAAAGAACAACTGGGTATTCAAGGCTCAGTGTAAGAGAAAAACCCTGGGAAGAAGAAAAAATTTGAAATGAAAAGAAAAATGTCAAGAAAGCAAAGGACTGTTGTTTTCTACTACCTTGAGTGTGGTCACCTTCTAAGTGCAGCTCAAGTGTCTGTGACAGAAGGTACAGGCTTTACATAAAATGAAACAAGCTAATAAGACATGCATTCCATTGAGGTCTTTTTCTATGAGTGAATCTTGAAACTGGAGTAAATGGCGAACTTGTAGATTATCTGGAGTTCAGGGGAATGAATGATTTCTAATGAATCATATTGGTTCTCTCCTCAAATGTCAAGGAGTGAATAAGAATTATGAAATATTTACAATTTTAATCTGTTAACTTTTCTTCATCCTTAAGCATCTGTCACTTTTACTGTTTTACAATGAAATTTTAGGTTTCATGCCAACTATACAAGTACCTGAAATATAGAACTTTTCCTCTAGATATCATAATTTGTATGCACAAGGAACATAACTTAAAAAATAATTCAGTAAATGTCTAAACAATAACAGATTAAAATTCTATAGCTCAAGAATAAACTAAATGTAATTATATAATGAAAATTATGTAAATACATTTTCTTAATACAGTCTTAGGCCTACTGATAGTTGAATTAACTATATATGTACTTATTTATTTATTCTAATCAAAGTAAGAACTCATTTACTTACAAGTGTGTACAAATCTTATGATTGTATAATTGATCACATCAATGCTTATAGGAACCCTAACCCAGTCGGGTCAGGAGTTCTGTGTTCTCTGGGCTCTTGTATCCAAAGGCAGACTTAACCATCTGAGTTTTCAGCCAACTTCAAATGGCTCCAAATGCAATGAATCTGGCTTTTAGACACATTTACTAGTATACAGGGATCCCTGAAGCTCCACCCTATTTAGATTTCTTTAGTGTGAAAGGCAATCAGTTCATTGATTAGATTAATTTCCTTTGGAATTTTCAGGAATAATCTATTTACTCCTCTCTCTCTTTGTAATTCATTCTTAGCATTGATTTTAAACAGCATCCATATGGCAAATATTTCCATATTCTATTTTCATTCCTGCTCCTACATCTAACTTTATTTTGAATGGTACTGTATTTGAATATAGGTCCTGCTCTTCAGTGCTAATTTAGTCTTTCCCTCTGGTCTAGAACTTGGAATGCTCTCATGTCTGGGATGGCTGTTTAAATTGTCTTAGTCCTCCTCATAATGCCAACTCAAATAAGATTCAGGACCAAAAGGACCTAAGAAATTTGCTTTGGGTTTTGCTTGCTGGTTGTTTTGGTTTATCTGTTTGTGTCTCCACTGGGATTATTTCCCTCTTTCCTTTTGAAAAAGAAATGGGCTGGCCAGCATGGCTCAGTGATTGAGCATCAACCTATGAACCAGGAGGTTAGGGCACATGCCTGAGTTGTGGGCTTGATCCTCAGTGAGGGGCATGCAGGAGGCAGCCAACCAGTTTCTCTCTTATCATTGATTTTTTTTTTCTCTCTCTCTCCCCCTCTCTAAAAATCAATAAAAATATACTTAAAAATAAAAAATAAAAATGTGCCTGTTAAAAAAAAGAAATCAGAAACAGGTCACATGAGCCTTAAAAAAAAAGGCAGGGGGGGTGGAGAGAGAAAAAGGAAATAGCAAATAGGATCTTTACAAGTGTTTTCTAACTAACTGAACACATTTACTTTTTAGGTTAAGATGTATGAAGACACTAACATACATATATTATGAATATTTTATGTGGTCTATGATTTTAATAATTGCCCCCAAACTAGACAAATATCTTTTAAAAACTAAAAACCCTAATAGTGATATGGTACAAAATAAAATATTATCAGTTAATTTATTACAATAAATATGCATATAATACAATTGCTTCAATCACAGATATTTATGCCAATTAAATTAACTAGGAAATCTGCTTGTCTACTTAGAGAAGATACAAGCATTCCAACAGGTAAATTGAAAATATTTGTAATAAGAGAAAGTAGAGATGAATATATTTACTCTAAGTTCCATACTCACCAGTGAGTACTAAAAATGGTCCCACCTCTGGAAGTTCTGTCCATATCAGTGTCAATAGGAAATCTCTGCTAAAAACTGAGCTCCGACCTCAGCCAGTTTACCTTGGGGAAGAAGTGAGGTGGCCTCTTCACAGATGTGTCTTTTATGTGATTCTATCCAGGTAAGGCCACACCCACTTGCTAACATTGAATTATGTCTTCAAAAGGAAGAGACCAGCCTGAACCTGAACAGATTGCAGATAGTAGTAAGATGGCTGATTGGTTTACAACACATAGAAAACAACACTTGGGGGTTTTCATCCTAACAGAATGTAAATGTATTTGTGGTAAGAGGCATGAAACTTTCAACTATATTATTAACTATAATCACCATCTTATTGATGCTGTAGAAAATTATGTTTAACAGAGGTGCCATGGTACTGTATTTTGTTGGCACCTATCACAATTTAACAAATCACTGATACCCCTGCCAGGTAAGTTGTTTCCCTAAACTATAAAATGTTGGAAAATTTAGGTCTGAATTTTATAAATATATGAAATGAAAATAGTCTAGCCTTGCTGGAAACTTGAAAAGTAAAAATCTAAATGAAACTCACCTTTTAAAATCATTGAAAAACGAATGATAAGTCCACCAAAGCACACATTTCCTAGAAAGAAGTGAAGTGCCTGCCCTCTTATTCATTGAATAGGATTGAAAATTAAAGTAAAGGTCATTGACCAGGAATGATCCCAAAATTAATTCTGGGAAAATTACCTCAAACATTTCTCAACATGTTGCAAGGCATCTACGTAAGCATATAGAGGAAGAAGTTTCATTTTTCAGAAAAAATCAAATAATTCTGTGGGCAGGCTGCCCATGGTCACAGTTGGAATTTTGGTCAGGCCACATACCTGAGATGCTGACTTGTAGAGGATTTTTAGAACACAGTTCCTCCATGATTCTCTCTCTTTGTTAATGTTTCTATCTCTTTCCCTTTCTTTCTTTCTCTCTGAAGTCAATAAAAAATAAATTTATAAAAATAAATTTATAAAAATAAATAATAAATCAATAAATAATTAAACCATCATAAATAAGTTTTGCATGTTACCATAGTAACTTCTTGATTCTCTTTCCCCTGAAACCCAGTCTTCAATGATAAGACAAATTCCCTAAAATCTGGAGATTATAGGTTAGTAAAAAAGATGAATATATGCACAGAAAAATTAAAAAAAATTATAACATATCAAATAAGGAAGAAGAATATGTGTACACCTGAAGAAGGAAAAAAAAAGCAAATGACTGAACCTGAGATTTCTTTCTTATTTGAGGTTTTATGTAGCTTAGTTACTATATTTATTTACTGATTGATTTTTGTAAATATGTTTTCTTATTGATTTCAGAAAGAGGAAAAAAGAGAGAAAGAGAGATAGACACATCAATGATGAGACAGAATCATTGATCAGCTGCTTCATATAAGCTTTCTACTGGAGGTGGAGCCTGAATGCCAGGCATATCAAACCTTGACCTCCTGTTTCATGGGATGCTCCACCACTGAGTCACACCACCTGAGCTAGTCACTATATTTATTATTTGAGGTAGTAATGAGATTTCAGGGTTATAGAATTTTAAAATTCTGTGTGACATAATCACAAATCCAGAAAACAGTAGTGCAAGTGATTGTTGGACTAGTCCCCTGTAAGGGACAGCACCATGTAATAGCACTACAGGGGTACAGCATCTCACAGAATTATTTGATTTTTGCTAAAATATGAAACTTTTTCCTTTATATGCTTCCATAGATGACAAGCAACATGTTGAGAAATGTTTGAGATAATTTTCCCCGAATTAATTTTGGGATCATTCCTGGTCAATGACCCTTACATTAATTTACAATCCTATACATTGAATAAGAGAGCAGGTACTTCCCCTCTTACTAGGATATGTGGGTTTTGATAGATTTATCACTTGTTTTCAGTAATTTTTAAAAAGTGAAATTGATTTTGTCCTGCCAGCATGACTCACTGGTTGAGTATCAACATATGAAGCAGAATGTCAGGGTTCAATTCCTGGTCAGGCACATGCCGGGTTGTGGGCTGGATCCCCAGTGTGGGTCTTGCAGAATGCCACCTATCAATTGCTCTCTTATCATTGATGTTTCTATCTCTCATTCCCTCTCCATTCCTCTCTGAAATCAATAAAAATATATTTTAAAAAATAATATTCTACAGCATTTATAAGATGGTGATTATAGTTATTAATACTGTATTACATATTTGAAAGTCTCAAGCATCTTACTGCAAAACACATTTACATTTACTTAGGGTGTTGCACACAAGCGTTGTTCCCTTCCTTCCTTCCTTCCTTCCTTCCTTCCTTCCTTCCTTCCTTCTTTCCTTTCTTCCTTTCCTTTATCAATGATGGGAAAGAATCATCAATTGGCTGCCTCCTGCACGCACCGCCCCCCCTGCCGCTGAAGATAAAGTTCACAATCCTGGCAGATGCCCTTGAATATAACGTGGGATCGATCCTTCAATCCTGTTCAACACAATATCCACTGAGCCAAACTAGCTAGGGCCCCAAATGTTGCTTTCTATACATTGTAAATCTACCCAGCCATCCTACTATTATGTGTGTAACCTAATTAGCTGTGTCACTTCTTTTTTTTAATTTATTATTTTATTATTATTTTGTTTATTGTTTAAAATATTACATGTAGTATTACAAATGTTTACTTTTTTCTTCATTGACCTCCCCACAGCCATTCCCACCCCCCCGGGTGGGGGCCTCCACCCCCCCAAACATGTGCTCCACTCCTAGATTCTGTATTCATTGATTATGCTTATATGCACGCATACAAGTCCTTTGGTTGATCTCTTAACCAACTTCCCACTGAAGTTTAACAGTCTACTTGATGCTTCTATGACTCTGTATCTATTTTTGTTCATCAGTTTATGTTATTCATTATATTCCACAAATGAGTGAAATCATGTGATAGGTATCTTCCT
>JAAGEH010000005.1:15181374-15224167 GCA_011751065.1 Lasiurus cinereus | reverse complement strand
TCATTATATTCCACAAATGAGTGAAATCATGTGATAGGTATCTTCCTCTGAGTGGGTTATTACACTTAGCATAATGCTTTCCAGGTCCATCCATGCTGGTGGGAATGGTAAGAGTTCTTTCTTTTTTAGAGCACTATATATTCCATTGTGTAGATGTACCACAATTTATTAATCCACTCATCTGGACACTTAGGTTGTTTCCAAATCTTAGCTATTGTAAATTGTGCTGCTATGAACATAAGAATGCATATTTCCTTTCTGATTCCTGTTCCTGATTTCTTCAGATATATTCCTAGCAATGGATTACTGGGTCAAATGGAAGTTTCATATTTAGTTTTTTGAGGAAACACCATACTATTTTCCACAGTCCACCAGCAGTACACGAGGGTTCCTTATTCACCACATCTTCGCCAGCATTTGTCATTATTTTTTAAAATAATTCTTTATTGTTGAAAATATTTCATTTCTCTTTTTTCTCCCATTGACCCCTTCTAGAATGCCCCCACACCATCCTCAGACTCTCAACATGCTACTGTTCATGCCATTGTGTTATGCAAATATGCAAATAAGTTCTTTAATCTCTTACCACCCACCCACCAACCCTCCCTACCCTGCCTTTGAAGACATAAGCCTATCTCAGCAAGTGGGTATGGCCTTACTTGGATAGGATCACATAAAAGCCACATCCCTCCAGAGGCCACTTCTCCAGGGTAGCCTGACCATATTTGGAGCTGCCAGAATTTACAGAGGTGAGATCACTCCTAGTAGACTCTGTGGCATATGGATTTAGAGTAAAGATCTTCATGCCCACCAATGCTTTTAATTTATCTAGTGGAGTACATGGATCTTCTCTAAGTAGTCAAGTTGATTTCCTCATTAATTGAAATTACATAAATATTTAAATTAGCTATGATGAGAGCATTTGTAATATATTTATATTTGTTATAATAAGATACTCGATTTTTTTTTTAATTAGTACCACATTGCTACTACACTTTTTTTTTTTTAGGTCTGAAAAGAGATTTGACTATTTTTTATTCAATTATAGGGGTCAGCCTCTCACAGAATTATTTGTTTTTGGCTGAAAAATGAAATTTTTTCTCTGTTTGCTTACATAGATATCCCCCATTTTCCTCTCACTGACTCTTCCTAGCCCACCCCCTCTACCCTCCTTAGGTCTTTAGCACCCTATATTCTGTGTCCATGGGTTATGCATATATGCCTACAAGTTCTTTATTACCTTCCCACCTCTCACCCACCTGCCTTCTGAAGACATAAACCTACCACATGATTTGTTAAGTTGTGATAGGTTTCAATGAAATACAGGTAGCATGGCACCTCTGTTAAGAATGATTTTCTATAGCATCTATAAGGTGTCAATTGTAGTTAATGAAAAGGTATTGCATATTGGAAGGTTTCATGCATCTTACCACAGAACACATTTACATTCTGTTAGGGTGTCAGCCACTGAGTGTTGTTTTTTATCTTTGTAAACCTAATTAGCCATCTTAGTACCATCTGTGTACTCTACACAGGCTGGTCACTTTCTTTTGAAAATTTGAAGCTAATCTCAGCATGTGGGTGTGGCCTTAGGTGAGTGCAATTATATAGAAGGCCAATCTGTGCAGAGGCACTGATTTTTATATCCTCAAGAAGGTAGACTACAATGTATGCTCCATTATGTCAGAATGGGAGTATTATGGTATAATATCTTGAATAAAAAGCTCCACTTTTTATAATAGTTGTGTGACTAAACTCTGGCCTCAAATGCCACTGAGGTCATTGCTTACAGGATTGAACTGATGCAGATGCAAAAGCCTCAGCCAGTGAATCCAGAGCTCACCTCATGGTGCTTCCCTGCACTCCTAGATCTGCTGAACAGGTTCAGAGGTGAGAGCTAGTCCTTTGGCAGCGGACCTCAATTTCTGTGGTGGTTTTTAGGTTATTCTTCTATTTTGATTTTATTTTTTTCTGGCATGAATGAAGTCCATGACTCCCCAAACTTAGTATCTTCTCCCCCTGTGAGTCATATCACAATAATCAAGACTGAACTTTTCAACTTATTAATTATTGTGATTATTTTTAATCACATTTGGTGTACATAGAGGAAGAGAAAAGCAATGAGGATGGCCATGTTGTCACGGGGAGATAGAATATTTAGTTCTCAGCGTAGCCATCAATACTGTATGTTTATTCAGTTACCCTACTCTTGAATGTTCCACTCTGGAACATTCTGACATCAATGGCTTTAAATATGTTGTATATTGCAAGTGCATTTATTATGCATTACACTAAAAATATCCATTATTTATAAAATCAGGAAATGCAACAAAGAACTGAAAATGTCATCAACAGGATAATTTTAATGCTGTTAGATCAATGTTATAATCACTGACAAGAGAAGGACCCGTGACCATGGTGCAAACATATCAGGCTCATCCTAGGCAGATGGGCTAGGTCCATAGAGCTGATATGGATGAATTTAGATTGAGTGCAGTGTCTGATCAAATAATGTAAAGCCAAAGCATTAACTTCAGAAATTTCTAGTTTACACATAATGTACATTTCCATCAAATATTTTGAGTCTTAAAAATGTAACAGGTGCAGCTTATATTGCAATAATTATCTACATAATAGCAAAGTGCTGTCTATTTGTTAAATAGTAGCAAGGACAATCAACACAGGAAGAGATTTCTAAAGGCAAGGAAAGGTTTTAGGTGTGACCTGAAACAAACTATCTGAGGTTGACATTAAATCTCTGCTTCACACAGTCACACTGTTTATGATATACGTAGAGGTTCTGTTTTATTTTTCTGTATAATTTGAAGGACTCTTGTTTGCTATATAGGTAGTGATAACTTTCTTTTCATAGGGGGCCAGTCTGCACTCTCTTTGCTGTCTTTGCTTTGTATTTCCTTCAAGATTGGGGAGCAAATGAAGAGACTGCCATCAGGCCATGGAAATTCCATTCATTGACCTGATTTTTGCATCTCTCTGCAGTGGATAACGTTCTGAGTCAGGAAACAATCATTCCCTGCTTGAGCCTTTCTGAGAAGGTGAAGGGTGTGCTGTTTAAAGCTGGCCATCAAACCATGTACAGGGCGCCCCAGAGACTGTGGAATTTTGTGACTTGGGGAACTCAGACCTTCACCTCTGGTAGATATTACTGAGAGATGGATGTGCCAGGCTCCTGGATTTGTATTCTGGGAGTCTGTAAAGATTCCCTCATTTGCAATACTGATATCATTATGAATTTTGAAGAGGCATTTCTCCTATTTTGATTGAAGAGGAATGACTCAGTATTATCTCTCCACTAACCGCCCAAACTTAATTCATTATGTGAAAAGACCTCTGGGCCAGGTATCATTGGAGTGTTTCTGGATTATGACAGAGGAACTGTGAGCTTCCATGATGCTGGCAATGGTTCCCACATATGCAGTTTAGCTTCTTTCTCCCTCTCTTCTTCTCTGAAGCCCTTCCTTTGCTTTGAAGCTTCATGAAAAGTTGTTTGGGCTAATTACTTGATGAGCTTCCAGGGCTCTGGAATTTATGAAATATCCTGAATGGCAGCAGGATAATACCTGACTGACTTTGAGCACATTGTAATGTAAGGGAAGATGATTTTTGTATTTTTATAAATGGCATAGCCACATTACATATATACATGTGTTTATAAATTCTCACTTAATAAATGTTTATAATGTAGCACTTACTTCCTAGAAATAATCAATGGGTTTTGCTTTTATTTATTAACAGTTGTATTAAGGTGAATGTTATACGTAGCATCACATCTTCTGAATACCAATCTAAAATTGTTAAAATATTTATAATTCATTTCTCTTGCAAAACATGCTCTGTAATTAAGCATACTTTTTCTTAGCAATGACCACATTGAATCCTTTCCATTCTCCATTTAGTAGCACTCTCCCTTGCCTCCTCCTGAAAAGTGAACCTGATCTCTCCTCTCACCAAACAACTGAAAATGTGAGCTCCTTGAGAAGTGTCATAGGGCCTGCCAAACTTTACTAGGTTTTTAGAAAATAATCTTGGATAATTATCCCTATTTCATGCTTTACCTGACATTAAACTCATATTAAGCTGAGAAGACAGAAAGTTGCACTTGTGCACTCTCCCAAGGAGCATATTCTTCGCATCTCCAGTAGCAGGAAAAATAAGAAGAGGTCAGCTCAGGAATCAAGCCTCTAAGTGTGTTCATAGCCTCTTCCTGAAGTCTCCTCAGCTGGGTGACTTCCCAAGACTCTCTCTCTGTTCTGGAGAAGATTGGGCTCCCTGATGTCCTTATATTGAGTCTCTAAAGACCATACCCATTTCTTCTAAAGATTACATTTCAGAGGTGTTTAGATAATACTAATTTCACACCTTAGCTAATCTTCATAATATACCTCTATAAGCATAATCTCATCAATAAATTACTGACAAACCAGCCCTCACATGCTGCCTTTCTATCTGAATTTCTGTACATCAGGACTTTTATTACTAAAGGCCCAGTACTTGAAATTTGTGCACAGATAGGGCTCCTAGAGGCTGTCAGCTTCCTGCTGCTGGCTGGGGACTCCATTCCCTGGCTGCCAGCTGCTGGCCAGGGGCATCCCTTCATTCCATGCTGCCCCCTGGTGGTCATCACACATCATAGCAAATGATCAAACTCCTGGTCAGTGGAAGTCCAGAAGGGACACTTTACATATTAGTTATATATATATATATATATCAGCTGGTTTTGATTTAAATATATTTTTATTTATTTCAGAGAGTGAAAGGGAGAGAGATAGAAACTTTGATGAGAGAGAAATATCATTTGTCTGCCTTCTGAACATTTGTCTGCCAGCTGAGTAGGGAGTCTGCAACCCAGATATTTGCCCTGACCAGTAATGGAACCAGCGACCTCTTTGTGAATGGGATGATGTTTAACAACTGAGCAACACTAGCTGGGCATGACTTTTATTTTTAACTTACAAAACTAAAGAAAGGATTATTTTATCCAATATTGATTTTAGCAAATGTCTTTAAAAATTTGGAAATATGTTTCTTGAGGTTGTTTAAATCTAATGTCATGCAGGAGTGCTTTCTTTGACAGATTTGTCTTATTTTGTTGTTAATTCTCACTTGAGGATATTTTTCTATTGATTTTTAGAGAGAGTAGAAGGGAGAGGGAGAAACAGAGAGAGAGACATCCATGTGAGAGAGAAATGTTGATTGGTTTTCTCCTGCACACACCCCAACCTTGGCTGGGATCCTCTAGTCCTAGGCTGATGCTCTATTCACTAAGCCAAAATAGCTAGGGCCACTCTGTTTATCCCCTACCACTTGGAATTCTTTTTCACCTCACCTCATCTCCAAAGAGGTCTGGAAAACATCCACCACTAACATTGAGTGTGTTAGCCTAATCCTCCGAAGAAGAGAAATCTCATTTAGGGAAAGGAAGCAGCCTTCAAGAATCAGAAAAGGGTGATCATGAAAATTTTGTAGCCATATGGTTGGATTATTAATGCATTTCCCAGATAGCTACAGTGGAGAAGGAAACATTGCCTTAGCAAAGCACCTGAAGAATTCATCTGACCACTCTTTCTCAATAAATCTGTAATAACATCATTCTTCAAACACCAGGTGAGAAAAAACTGTAGAAGCTATTATTTTTCCATAACATCCTCTTTTTTAAAAAATTATTTTTATTGAATTCAGAGAGGAAGGGAGAGAGAGGGGAAAAGAGAGAGAATTGTCAATGATGAGAAAGAATCATTGATTGGCTTCCTCCTGGACGTTCCCTACTGGGGATCCAGCCCGCAACCCAGACTTGTGCCTTGACTGGGGATGAAATCCTGACTTCCTGGTTTATAGGTCAAGGCTCAACCACTGAACCATACTTGCTGGGTTCTAACATCCTCTTCAAACACCTTTCTGTAATTCTATATATATCAAAATGTGTATTTTTTTCCTAGGAAATGAGTGGCAGGACTGATTTGCTTGTGTTTTTTGTATATATTATTATATATTCAATGTTAGAATTACATATTTTTTAACTGAATTCATTGGGGTGACATTGATTAATAAAATTATGTAGGTTTCAGGTATGCAATTCTATAGTACATTGTATGAACTAGTATATAGTACTGTGTGTTCACTCTTCCCCCCAAGTCAAGTCTCCTTCCATCACTATATGTTCCCCCTTTACCTTATTCTACCTCCACCCACCACTTTATTCTGGCAATCACCATACTTTTGTCTTCACTCATGAGTCTTTCTTTTCATCTTTGCTTAATCTGTGCACCCTTCTCACTCTCCCTCCTCCCCTCTGGCAGCTGTCAATTTGTTCTCTGTAACCATGCATCTGTCTCCACTTTGTTAGTTTATTTTGTTCATTGGAATCCATATATAAGTGAAATTATATGGTACTTGTTTTTCTCTGCCAGGCTTTATTTCCTGCAGAATAATCTTCAGGTCCATCCATGCTGTCTCAAAAGGTAGGATTTACTTGTTTTACAAGCTTAGTGGTATTCCATTGTATAAATGTAACACAGCTTTAAAAAAAAACAATTTTAAATTTTTAAATTGATTTTTGAAAAGAGAGGAAGAGAGAGGGAGAAAGAGAAACATCATTGTGGGAGTGACACACGAATCCTATATTCCCCCTACTGGGGATCCAGCTAGAAACCTAGGCTTGTACCCTGACTGGGAATTGAACCTGTAACCCTTTGGTGCCCTGGACAATGCTTAACCAATTGCGTCACAACCACCAGGACTGTGCCACTCTTTTTTTATCTACTCATCTACTGATAGGCACTTGGGCTGGGCTTCTTCCAAATCTTGGCTTGTAAATAACATTACAATGAACATAGGGGCGCATATATTTTTTTACAATTAGTGTTTTACACCTATTCAGATATACTGTATTCCCAGAAGTGTAATCACTGGGTCATAAGACATTTTAATTTTTAATTTTTTGAAGTAACTGCATAAGCATTTTTCCACTATCTTATTTATTACCTTATATATTCTAGATTAAAATATTTTTAAAAACCAGTTAGATATCTAAATTATTTTAAGGATCTTATCCATCTCTCATTTTTATTTATTTATTTTTTCATGTAACTAGTACAGTAGTTTCAACAGGCTGTTTATTTCCTCCTTCCCAATAGTATTTATTGAGGTCTGGAAACATTTTAGTCGTCACAACTTTAAGTCAGTACTGTACATATTAAAGGGGTGAATTTTATAGCATGTATGTATTACCTCATTTAAGCTGGAAAACTAATTGTGAGACTTCAAAACATTTTTGTTTATGGGGTTATATCAGGCTATGCCACATTAGAAAATAAACTGACAATTTAAAAAAATATATTTTAAAAATAATTTGAAATAACATTTGTAAAACCACCTAGAAATCTAAAGGACAAATAATATAAAAATAATTTTGACTTCACATATCCACGGGATTCTCAGAACCACACTTGGAGAACCCTTGCAGTGAGGATACATTTTCTGATCACTTATTGGCTGTGGGAACAGCATAGGGAAGGGAAGGGTCCAAAGGTGGGGCTGCCTGAAACCAGACATCAGGCCTGTACACTGTTGTTTGATGTCCTGAGCTCTAAAATCCAATCCTGGGGTAGCAGCTCTCTTGCTGCCCTCTCAGAACATAGCTGGATGGGCCAAAGGGCTGCAAAGCTATACTCCTCCCCCTACAGACCACAAGAAGCTACAGCAGCAAGTCCATGGCCTGGACTTCCATCCTTGAATGTTGAATGTTGTTTTTTCAACTGTCCATTTTCGTAGAACCTAAAGTATCATCTTTAATGAACATTGAGTTAAATTTGAGATTTTCAAAATATGGTCCCAGAACCACCAGCAGCAGCAGCTTATAATTTACTAGCTATGCCAGCTCTCTAGCCCCAGATGCAGTGTCAAGAATCTCTGTGGTTAAGGCATAGCCACCTGTGTTCTAATAAGACCTGCAGGTGATTCTGATGTCAGTGTGGATGTTAATCTCTGAAAGGATTCCTTCTCAGAAGGGAACAGCACAGATGGGAAGGGAAGCCTCTTTCTTTCTCCAGCTCCACCTCTCCCTTAATCTGGACCATCTGGGGAGAGAAACAGAGAATTACTTTTGAGTGCTGAGGGCTAACAGGATTAGGTAATTGAGGTTTCTTGAGGAGAAGCACCAACTGGATAGGTTAACCCTCCAGGTTTAGGTTTACCATGAAGCTTTGTGTATGGCTTCAACCACCACCAAATTACTTTATTGTTATTATTCATAAATTCTTTGTTTCTGCATTTAGCTTTTTTCAGCTTTAAGATTATTTCTTATTACCTACATTGAAACACATATTATAAATCCAATTATTAAAAATTTTTAAAGCAGAATATTTTAAAAATCAATTCACTGAAGTTATTAGAAATTGAAATATATTAAACTGATATACAGTTTTTTATGACTTAGTGAACAATTGAAATTTTATGTAATGGTATTTCTAGGAATCAGGTCACTGCTTGTGCACACATTTTTTTTCTTATTGTATAAGTCACTTGTCAAATATATAAGTATATAATTAGGCCTGAGTCACCTCTATTATTTTTCTATATTATATTGACCCCATGACAAAGGAAGATTGTACATTTCATTTGCAGGCTATTCTCCTCTACAAGATAAAGCTTAAGGAAGAGAAAGAGGTAACCCACAACATATCCTAACTGAAGGACCCTGCCAGGTGCTTCCCCACTGGGGTGACACTCACCTTGGAAGAGATTGAGCCTATGATGGGATGTGCAGGGAGTTGTGGCTGCAGGGGCTGAGGCACGTGCAGCTGCATCTGCTCACTCCTGTCAGGAGGAAAAGGCAATTAATCCTGCTGGTGGCATCATCATCCAAATGAACATTCTTCCTCAAAACCCTTTTGTTCACAACGATGGTATAGAATTGGTCCATCCTTAGGGACTTTCTCTAACTTTTCTTCTTTGCCAGCTAAACCCCATTTCTCAGATATACTTGTCCCTATTACCCAATTCTGGAAAAATGTAGTCTTTGCAATTTCAGTTCTTATTGATTATGAAATATTAAACCATAAATGACCATCCTTTCAAAAAAGTCTGTATTAAGTGTAACAATATACACATCCCTAAGTCACAGTAAGGAAAATACTAAATTCTGATCAAAAGGAACAGGAAGTTATATTCTGCATGGGGGAGGCGATCCATCAATGTTTCTCTCTCACATTGAAATTTTCTTTCTCTATCTCTTTTCTCTCCCTTCTTCTCTCTCTAGAATCAGTAAACATATTCTTGGGTAAAAATTAAAATAATAGAGCATTGTCCCAAGGTGTTCTTACATTAAAATATTACAATAAAATATATAAACATCCTTGGCTGGTTTGGCTCATAGTTTAGAGTCAGCCCATGGTTCCATTCCCAATGAAGGTCACACATCTGGGTTGCAGGATTTATCCCTGGCCCTGGTCAGGTATGCAAGGGAGGCTACAGGTTTATATGTCTCCCTCAGGTCGATCTCTCTCTTTCTCTCTCTCTGTCTCTCTCTCTTGCCCTCTGCCCCAAGTCTCTCCCCCCTCCAACCTATGCTTCACTCTCAATAAAAATCTATTGAAAAAATAATAAAGTAATACAATTAAAACAAAATAATAATAGTAAAATTATAGCAACAAATAAAGCATTTTCTACATAATGAAACATAGTTAATATAGTTTCAAATAAACATAGTAAAATATATCCAAGCTTTTGGACATAGACTAAAGTCACTAATTAGTAAAATAATCCCTTCTATCTGTTTGTAAATTAAAAATAAAAGTTATTGATATCCATAAATGTATATAATAATGCAACCTGTGAGGTTTGGTTTGTTGGGAAATGGGTGACTTGATGAGATTATGTTAGTAGGGGTATATTTAGGGAGATTAGAAAAGGTGTTGCTAATCTTCCCTCCACTTAAAAGAGACTACTGTAGTTCTATGAAGACCTCTCAAACCCCATCACATGGAAAAAATGGGTGTGGCCTTCAGGGACTCCATATAAGGAGCCAAATCCACTGTTTCCAGAACACAGAGAGGGTGGTTGGAGCTTACCTGGTCTGCGAGACTTCCGGGAGCTACTGCCACCACGCTAGGAAGGCTTGATCCCTGAACTGACCTTTTTGTATCAATACTTCTCCAGCAAGCATCGGTGAGTTTAATTTATCAGCAAATTGAGGTTGTTTCTATAAAATCACATTGTTTTCCAACTTGGTGAAAATGGTCCTATTATTTGTTTTGTTTGGCCTGTGGTTTGGAATTAATATGATGACTAATTTTAGTACCCTTGTTTTATTATTCCTTAGTAGTTCCTAGGACTCAGAAAGTAGTGGCCAGATATCTTATGGTTTTGTATATGGTTGTAGATTCTAGAAAATTTTAGGAGTATTTAATTCTATATCTAGTATATATTATACATTATACTCAACACATGATGAATGTCTATGTACAAAAGGGAGGTGCTATTCTACAATATTTAGCAAGATAAGCATTCAATGATTTGAAAAAAATAGTTACATTTCAATATTGCACTTTGAAGTGAAGTAAATATTTAAGAAACATGAGTTTTCTGACTTAAATTGAAAATTTAGAACACTACTGTGTTTTCCCACATACTCTTTAACCCAGCTATATCACCTTTAGCAATCTTTCCAATAGTATTTTCCACAAACAAGAATATGCACAAAAGATGTATTTTGTAGGATTTTTCAGTAGCTCAATAAATAAATGAATAGGAAGTAAATTTCTGAAATATTGGTTAACATATTAGTAGTCTGTTATTCAACAGACAATATACTATAATCACTCATAGTCTATGTTGCTTTGTAAGTTTTTAACTAATAGGTTTTATTAATATTCTGACACAAAGCTTTATTCCACAAGCATAGAAAAACCACAATATTGAGTGATATGAAAGAAGAAAAAACCCTCAATTGATATTAATCAAAATCACAGTGAGTGACCTTGCAGGCTAAAATTTCAATTTGTTGCTAATGGAATCAGAAATATTAACATTATCAATGCATTGAGTTAGAGAAGATACATTCAGGACATTTATTCTATGGATGGTCCGACATGGTAAACCTAGAATGGAACAAGGAGACCTGTTCTTATTGATCTTAAATTCATGGTCATATCAACTTATGATAGTTTTTTTGTGCTGACTCAGTTAGGCAGAACTACAAGGATAGGAAAGAGAGAGCAATTTTTTTTAACACACATACCTCTTGCCTAGTTATTCAATCAAAGGCTAAATAAACTACTTGATGCTGTAATGAGATAGCAGGTGTAACTGAAGTTCCTTACTTTGACTGTTAGCTAAAGAAATTCTCAAGTCCTGACTTCATCAGCTGAAGTCCTTTAAGGAAACGCATAGACAATCCTTGAACAACATCAAATGGGCCTCTATTGCTGCAGAAAAGCCTCAATGATAGTGACAATTGCTTTGTCCCATGACCATTGGGTTCCAGCCTGCTGGTCATTTCTCTTCCCAACTTACTCCACCACAGATCTCACACATGCTTAACTAGCCCCTATGATAATGTAGTGTATGCCAGTTCTTTGTAAGAAATCTGTACATGGATCTCTTCATATGTGTGTCTATATTATTGGTTCTGATTCTGTGGTTGAGCCTTGATTGACAGAACTGATAGATCCTTCTTCACTGCTATGACAGTCTTGACCATCAATCTTGTGGTCCATTGGCAAAGAATTCTTAACTGGGAAATAATGGGCCCTGCCCAGTGTGGTTCAGTTGGTTGGGCATCATCATGCACCAAAAAGTTTTTGATTTGATTCACAGATGTGCCTGGGTTTCTGGGTCAGTACCAGGTAGGAGGTGTGCAGGAGTCAGCCAAGAGATGTTTCTCTCTCCCTCTCTTTCTGAAAATCAATAAAAAAATATTTTAAAAAAGAAAATATTAGCTACCCCCTCCCAAATTTCCTTCCTTCATTTCACTTTCATATAAAAACACATAGATACCGCATATCAAGAAAAACATTGAATGTCCTTCTTAATTTGTAGCTTTTATAGTTGCAAATTTGCTTATTCACTAAAACCTATTTGTAATCCTAAAACTAATACTCATGGTGTTTTCCTACCCATTTTTGGACTTGCGCGGAGAAGAAGAAATTTGAGTCCTGCCAGTTGAATGTTCCAAGCAGAGTTTGAATAAGGAAAGCTCAAACAGCAAATAAGTTTCTTTTCCATGGTATATTATGCTAGGTTTTTGGCATTTTGGTGCTTTTGCTTGTGCCATTTTTGCTTAAAATGGCCCCAAACTTGGTGCCAAAGCACTCAGCTATACTTTATGGAGATAATGTATCTGTTTGTTAGAGCTCATTTTTTAAGGAAGATTATCTAGCACTGTTGGCCAAGAATTCAATACATACACACACACACACACACACACACACACACACACACACACACTGAGTGGCCATATTATTATGACCACCACATCAGTACTTTGTTGAGCCACCTTTTGCCTTCAGTACTGTGGTGATTCTTCTTGGCATTGACTCTAAGAGATGTTGAAAGTTGATGCCAGGAATCTGACACCATGCCTGATGAATAGCACTGTCCAGTTCGGTGAGATTTGATGGTTGTGGAACCAGTTGCCTGATGTTTCTTTTAACTTCATCCCACAAATGCTCAATTGGACTGAGATCTGATGATTGTGGGGAACACCTAAGCAAAGTCAAGTCTCCCTCATATTCTTGAAACAATTCCTGTACAATATGAGCACCCGTGGCATGGCACATTGTCTTGTTGGAAGAAGCCATCTCTATTGGGATATGCCATCAACATGATAGGATGAACTTGATCAGCAACAATACTTAGGTATGTTGTGGTATTCAAACTTTGTTCCACACAAATTAAAGGGCCCAAATCATGCCAAGAAAACATACCTCAAACCATAACACTGCCCCTACCAGCTTGAAGGATTGTATTCATTCATGTGTGGTACATGCTTTCATGCTTTCTATCAAATCCTCACTCTGCCATCTGCATAATACAACTGGAACCATGATTCATCAGACCACATGACTTTTTTCCAAGGCTCAACTGTCCAACTTGTGTCCCTGTGAGAATTGGAGACATTTTATCTTGGTAACTGCAGACAGCAAAGGCGTTTGAACAGGCCTTCTGCTTCCATATCCCATATGATGCAGTGAACTGCTAATTTGCATACAAACATCAGGTGGTCATAATAATCTGACTACTCAGTGTATATTAACTAAGATGTCTTTAAATAGGAACACAGATAAACTGAGGTTATATACTAACAGATGGATGGTCATGCTATGACCAGAGGCTTGAAGGAGACTAACTCTGCATTTCCACAGGAAATAATGCTTCAGTACTTGCTAGTAAAGTGTTTCTACTGCTTTGTAGAACATGAATGGTATTTACTATGTGTTACTTTAAAAAGGAAGTAACTTGTTTTTAGAGTGCAATAAAGAATCTACACTTATAGATAATAAAAGTAATAGATTACCCAATAGAAAACTGAAAAAATTTTAAAAGAGCTTATTGATAGAGAAGGATATGAGTCAATAAACAGGAAAAGGTGCTGACTCTAACAATAGGGAGAAAGAAATTCAAATCAAAAGTATTATGTTTTATGCATGAGATTGACAAAACTTTTGTAAACTTGTTAATAGTTCCCAAGTATTGGATAATTAGTGATTACTCATAGGGGTTGGAAAGGGAAAGTATTGGGATTTTTAGGGAGTGTTCTATTTTTAAGGAGTTGGTCTACTCCAGGGAATATCCTGTGATGTCCATAAATTAGACTGCAGAGGGAAGAGGACTTTTTTTCTGCCAACGGCCATTTGCATATTTGTAACATCATTTGAGGGCCATACAAAATTATCAACTTAAAAATTATCCTTCTGTACTTGGTTGAACATTTAAATTATTCAACCCTAGTGGCTTGGCAGGATCAGACAGAATACCTTTGGGGCCTTATATGGACTTTCCCCACCTATGTATTAGATCACTTTAAGAAATGCCTGCCATTCACACAAAAACTCAAATATTATTAAAGGAAACTTAGGTAATTGTTGAGCTTCTGTCTACTATGATAGCATTTATGTTTTAGATGCATCCTTTAGAGAGTTGTTTTAGAAACAAACCTGGAAAGTAATTTAATCAATGGGTCAAAGTTAAGTTGTTAATAGATCATGAACTCCTATTGTCATCTTGCTAAATACCTGAGAGTTACAATCTAAAGAGGTGAGTGTGGACCTAGCAGATTTTCTCAGTGGTTATAGCAATGGGCCTCAGACTGAAGGTTCTTGTGTTCTATTAAGGTTAAGGGGTTTACCTCAGTTGCAGTCTGTTCTAGTTTGGGTGCATGCAGGAGGCAACCAATTAATGCATCCCTCTCATATCATTGTCTTTCTCTGTGCCTTCATCCCTCCCTTCTACTCTCTCTAAAAGTGAATGGAAAAAAATATCCTCTGGTGAGGATTAACAACAACAACAACAACAACAACATAATAATAATAATAATAATAATAATAATAATAATAATAAAAAGATGGGGATCTTAAAAGATTCCAGTAAAAGGACCTACATGACACAAGTTCATTTTTCTTTAAAGAAGACATACTAGACTTAAATGTGGCTGTCCTGTACAGACCACTGCAGCCAGTGAGCTGCTCAGCTTGAGATGTGTTCAACAGGATTAGTTTTGGAAAAATCCTTTTGGAAACCATTCACAGAACCCAGTGGTGAGTGCAAGTTAAGTCTAGGAAATACCTTCTATTTAGGTGCTAAACATATTTTATCTTTAACCTACTAAGTTATACTATTTGTAACTCAGATTCTTACTGAGCACTTTTATGAATCATCAAGGTATAACCTGCTGCTACTTTGTATATTTTGTGGTTGTTCAATGTATTATGCCTCAGAAGGTAGTTGTCAAATAACATGTAATTTTATAGCAAAATATATAAAAGATCCCAGTGTTAGCTTCTATAGATATTGCTGAATAGTGAACATATGGACTTCATATTAATATACATTTACACATGCATATAGTAATGAGAACATTTGAAATATTTATGGTTGAATACTATAAATGCTGTCCCTTCATAATTTTTTAACTTTTATACCTGATTTTAAGTTATTAAGAAAATGACTAGGGATACAAATCTAAGGGAAATAAGAAAGCTCACTGAAATACTTATTTTAGACATCAGACTTCAATTGTTTGACCAATTAAATGTATTTCAAGAGATAACATTCCATACGATGCTGGTTGTCATTTTACTTTAGGCTTACATCTCCTTAAATTATGAAAAAGTTTCTGTAAACTCTGACTGGTCTGTGAACTTAATAGACAATTCTGATCTTTTCCTTCTACCTCATTCAGAAACGAAAAGCACCCTAGCTGGTTTGGCTTTATGGATAGAGTGTTGGCCTGTGGAATGAAGAATCCTGGGTTTGATTCTGGTCAAGGGCGTGTATCTTGGTTGCAGGCTCCATCCTTGGGCCCGTTTTGGGCATGTGTATGAGGCAACCAATCAATGGTTGTCTCTCTCAGACATGATTCTCTCTGTGTATCTCACCCCCTCCCTTCCTCTCTCTCTGAAAATCGATGGAAAAATATCCTGGGGTGAGGATTAAGGAAACAAAACAAAATAAAAGATTCTTCCAAGAGGAAAAGAAAAGTCAACTCCTAATACTGTGAAAGTAAAGTTAGTAGATTCAAATGACTAAATATATTTTAGTTTAAAATTAATCTACTTTTTCATATTTAAAAAAACAGAAGAAAAATCTTAAACTTTTAGCCTATATGTTTATACCAGAAATATGGATTATAGAAAATTATAGAGAATAATGATTACAGAACATTCATTTTACTGTTGTAATGATAATATAAGTATATTTTTAAAATATGTCCATTCAGAGTTTGTATAAACAGATGTTAATTTAATCCTCAAGAATTCAAAAACCAATTTCTTTCATAATTTATTTTCTAATGAATCTCCATTGGTTCAAATTGTGTTTTTATTTCCTTATTTGTTTGTTTCAAAGGAGAGAGCTAGGTTTTCTTGACATTCTCTCTGAAGTCATTTCATAGAATCATTCTGGCCATCTTCCTCTCAGATTTATTGGCTAAATAGATTTATGGACTAAATCTCACACTTTCATACTCACTAACAAGTTATTGAAAAGAAGAATGGGGACAATTCTGATTGATGTAGAACAATTAAGACCAGTAATAAAATGCTATATCCACATCCTAGAAATGGAAACGTGCACACATTTGTATTTGATGTGGACAAGGAACTGAATGTGTAGGATTATGTAAACCATCTAGTGAGAACCATGTCTGTGGTAAAGCCCAGGGACTGTTTCTAGGTTCCAGATTTTCATCTGTGTCATGGCATAGTTTCTCTTGCTTTAGTGAGTATTGCAAAGAAAAAAATATGGACATCACTACCCTCCTATAACTGTTCAGAAGCCTCTCACCAACCCATGCCCATAAATGACCTGTTTCTAATTCTTCCCAGAAACATGGATGGCATCTTGCAAGTCTTCCAGAATGAACTCATCTGCTCCATCTGCAGGAACTACTTCATAGACCCCATCACCATAGACTGTGGGCACAGCTTTTGCAGGCCCTGTTTCTACCTCAGCTTGACAAACAGGTCAGTTGCTCTCTGCTCTGAATGCCAGAAAGCAATCCAGCAAAGAGACTTTCACACAAATGTCTGTCTCAAGCAAATGGTTTTCACTGTCAGACAAGCCAGACTGTGGCATTTCCTGCGCTCTAAGGACAATAGGTGTAGGATACACAAGGAGGCAAAGCAGATCTTCTGTGAGGACCAGAGAAGTCTGCTCTGTTTGCACTGCTCTACCTCCCAGATACATGAGGCTCACAGACACTCTTCAGTAGAAGAGGCAGCCGAGCAACACAGGGTAAGTGATACCCATGAGGACCCACTTCTTTAAAGTGGTTGTTAATTTCCTGCTTCCTTGGAGATGGGATTACTCCATTCAGGTGTTCTTTCAGAATCTCTGCCCTGGAATTCCTTACGGTGAAGCCTCCCTGATTTCACAAATATGGGATGTAAACAAGGCAATTCAATGATTCTCTGTTTTCCATGGCTCTGATTTATCACTCATTCTGGGGCCTCTCCCTTTATGCGGTCTAAATGTTGCCTTCTCCTCTTTATTGTCTCTAATTGACTCTTATGGTTCTTTTGCAGGAGAAACTCCTCAAGACAATGTGTTCTTTATGGGGGAAATGTTGTGAAAATGACAGAAACCTGAATGTGGAAACTATCACAATCTGTTCTTGGAAGGTTGGTATTTGCCTTTCTCCAATCTGCAGCATGAACATGGGGTGGTTGGATGAATGACTTTAAAATAAGAACTTCCTTTGACACTATAATGTTCTTTGGAATTCAACATGGGAAGGGTGATCAACAGGAAAAGAGCTTTTTTTTCCCTCCATAGATAGATAGTTGGGCTCTTAGGTTTTTTAACAAAATGAGAGCTGTCACCAAAGCATGCTGGGTTGTTCCCAGGATAAATAATATTTATCAATTCTACACCAAGAACCACAACAGACTGGGCCATTTCACAGAGTACCATATGTGAAGGAGGGGGTAAATACGGGGCATAGGAAACAATTGGCAGCCATTGAAAATTCAGGTGAAGGATCTGAGGCAGTACAAACATTAATGTGAATGTTGTTGGAAAAGTAGTATTTAAAAACAGATGGAGCCGAAACTGGTTTGGCTCAGTGGATAGAGCATTGGCCTGTGGACTGAAAGGTCCCAGGTTTGATTCCTGTCAAGGGCCTGTACTTTGGTTGTGGGCACATCCTCAGTAGGGGGCCTGCAGGAGACGGCTGATGGATGTCTCTCTCTCATCGATGTTTCTGACTCTTTCCCTCTCCTTTTCTCTCTGTGAGAAATCAATAAAATATATTTTTTAAAAAAGATGGAAAATTGCAGGAAGAAAGAACAGTGTCTCCAATCTAGGAAACCCTGAACTTACCCCAAGAAATTAATTTTGAATATATATATATAAGCCTAAGCAACCAGACCATGTAGGACTGGTAGATTAGTCACTATGTTATACATTAACTACCAGGGGGCACATGCTTAACACAGAAGCTGCTGTTGGTGTTGAGTGGGATCCCATAGCCTCTCCCACTGGCTGGCCAGTCAGCCTCCTGCAGTTTCTCCCCCTAGCTAGCTGGTCAACCACTTGTGGTTGGGCAGCCACCCTCCAATCTGCACCAATGTGGAAGGTGGCTGGCTGACCTCCCTCAGTCCCTTCCATCTGCCAGCAAGCTCCCCTGATTGGCCTGGATCACCAATCAGGCCAAGAGACCCCACCTGTGCATGAATTTCTATACCTGCCCTCTAGTAATATATAATATCTGAGGAAAAAAGTGATGAGAGATAAGGAATACATATAAACATGCCAAATATAGGACCTGGTATCTAAATAGAAGGAGATCTTTCAACACTTTAGGGGAATTTAAAAATAATGGATTTCCTGAATTTGGATGTTTATCTTAAAGGTGTGATATTTAATATGAATTTACTCAACACATATTTCATGAGCACCTTGATTGTATCAAAGTTGATCTAGAAAATAAATCAGTAAGCAAAGTAGAACCTATTCCTACCCTGATAAAACTTACACCCTAAATCAAAGGGTGACTGGTCAATATGTATATAGGTATAATAAATTTTGCAAGATAAGTTCTTTGTAGAATAATAAAGCAGTAAGGAGAAAAAGTACTACAGTGGGGTAGGGATGGCAGATGAGGGTTTGAGTTCTAAATAAGATGGATATCACAGAAGACCTCACTGGAAAATTCAGCTTATAAAAAGATCTCTGAAGAGGAAGGGAACCACGAAGGTATATAGAGAGAGCATTCTAGATGGAGAAAATAGCACATGCAAAGGTATTGCAGGCAGGCATATTAGGGGCAGTTGAAAAGCCAGAAAGATCTGAGGGAGCATCAGAGTGAATTAGGAAGAGAATGAAAGGAAATAAAATCAAAGAGATAATGGGTGTCAGATTGTAAATGAAACCTCCTCAGGATAGGATTAAGCTGGATGAAATGCAAGAGGATGAGCATATCAGTATAAGGTAACAACAGCATGTAAAATGGGTTCAAGTACTCTGATCCAAATTTTAGAAACCAGTCTAAATAGAGGATCCCTAATCTAATTAACATAAATTTAAACTGCATGTTTTATGAACTGTTGCCTTCTCACACATATTGGCTGGAAGATAGAAATCACACTTGTGTTTTTTTTTATGGTTATCAAATATTTCATTATGAGTGAAGTGGATATAATTGGTTGGTTAAAAATACATGGAAAAGAGGAATGAGAACATGTGGATTCGGAGACTAGACAAGACTGAGGGTTAAAGGTTAAATATAATTGATCTTTATAAGGCAAAGAAATATGAGATTCAGTAGATGAATGAAAGGTTTTATATTTTGACTCATGCCATGTCATTGCAGATTTATGTGATATCAATGAGGGAAGCGATCAGTGCTAAATATGATCAGTTGCCTCTACTTCTCCCTCTGGAAGAGCATCATCATTTAGAGAGACTGCAAAGGGAAGGGATAAAGATTTTTGACCAACTCAAGGACAGTAAAGCCAGGATGGCACAGAAGAGGGAGTTTTTAACAGGAATGTATACAGAGCTGAAGGAAATGTGCCATAAACCAGATGTAGAGCTGCTCCTGGTAAGAACTCAGAAGTGGGGTGTTGAACATTCATGCACATTGGCATTCCTTCAGCAGAAATCTATCTCCTCTTTTATGGCATTTGTTTCCAATAACCTATTTATATAACCTCAGATACTTTATTGGGAACTTATTGCTGCTCCAAGGAGCCCCACAAACCAAAGGTCCCTCCTACATTATCCATAAGAAACAAAACTCTGTGGAATGGTAAAAAAAAAAAAATTCTGAGTTAAATTCCCCTCTAAAGTCCATGATACAATTATAGACATGGCAATATGGGGAGATTTGGGAATCTACACATGCATTGCTGTCATTTTTTGGGTGCACCCACATTGGAAATAGAAAAGACACCAGATACTTAATCTATGGTTACAAGAGTGCACAAGGATTCTCTAGCCCCCTTCCTTCTTCACTTGCCCATGGAAAGTCTACAGGAATCAGTCTCCAGCAGGACATGAACTTAATGATAACATGATAAACTGGGAAGAAGGGGTAGATATGTTTCCCAAGAAGAAACAGAGTAGGGAAATAATTATTTCTGGAACTCTCTCAAAATTGCCACCAGGGTTTTGGAGGGATTGAGTAGAAAATAAATAAGAGAAAGAACATAAAATAAGAGAAAAAACTAAATGGAAAAAAAAATCTCCCATGGACCTCGTGAAATTGTTATTGGTAAAAAGCACTAAACCTTTCTATTTTTCTCCACAGGATTTTGGAGACATATTGCACAGGTGAGTCTGTATCTTGATGCCAGCTGATGCTTTCAGAATTTTCACAGACAATCAGGCAGGATATGCTAAAATGAAGGCAGAACTTATTGAGATATTGGTTGAATTTTTTTTTCTGTATCTATTTTCCCCTTCCCAACTCCAAGTAGGTGTCTCTTTTCATTGTCATACTGAGTGATTTTGTTCAGCAGTTTCAATGGACAAATTACTAACAAACAAACAAAACACACCAAAAAACAATAAAGGAAACCCTTCCATTCCCAATTTCCTTTTTAGTTCTCAAAATCTTACAAATATGAAGAAGGTAGTGCTAAGTTTTCTGAGTGAGAAAGTCAAATGCCTTAGAGGCAGAGTTAGTGGAATCCGGGGTGTGAGGGTAAAGGAAATACCCAGCAGTGAGAAAGCCCTGGTGGTTTGTTGATCTATTAATAGCAATTGATAGTCCTGAAAAATAGATGAAACAAGTTCTCTAAGTAAGAGAATGAAGTGAGGCTCCTAGAACTACTTGCCCCAGGAAATAGATCGCCCTGCCAGGGAAAAGTTTCACAGCCTTTATGTTGAGAGTGTGCATTAGGCCAGTGGTCCGCAAACTGCAGCTCGAGAACTACATGCGATGAGCCACGGTTTGCTGCTCTTTTGTCTCATGAGTTTACTGACCACTGCACTAAGCCAGTTAGTCTGCAGAGAACCCCATCATTTCCAGAAGGAGAGCATTTCAGTGGAACCCAGAATTTCCCTCTTGAATATCCTCAAGGACATAAGAGACTGAGGATCTTCACATATTGCTGGACAAGATGAGAAAGGATTAGACTGAATTCTGGTTCAAATAGACTTTCCATTAGACTTGAAAATTAAGGAACTATGAAGAATTTCGTACGTGATACTTTTGGGTTTTCAAATTAATGGATTTAAAAAATTCTATTGAAGTATCTTATACGTAAATATAGTGGTTTTGCTTGTTGACTGTAAACACAGTAACTTCCTCTTCTGTCTTGCAGGAGTGAAGCAGTGTGTGTGCATATGCCCCAGCCTGTGAAAGCAGAGCTCACTGCAGTGACCATCCCGGGAATGTTTGTAAGGTTCGACTGGTTCAAAGGTAAGCGTAGGTCCATGTGTCATATTTCCATAATCTATCATGTGTTAGGGCCTCTTCAATTAAGTGTGTTACTATTTTCAGACATAAGTGGATCATTTGAGTGTATAATCATTTTGTAAAATATTTCTTTACAGTCACATTTATATTACTAAGAGTGAAAGGTAGTGAAAACAGAAATGATTCAGACTCATAGTGAGTTTCCTATGGGTAAAGGAATGATGTCAGTAATCAACAGTTTAATAAATGGAATAATGTCCTGACTTAAGGTTAATTATCGAATTTTATGTACAAAACTGTACACTTATTCAGTATATATAATTTTCAAATGCTAACAGCATTTTTTGTGTGATATATAATATATTGGACATTATTTGGTTTCCTTGTATTTTTATTTACAACTAGAGGCCTAGTGCACAAAATTTGTGCACAAGGGTGTGTGTCCCTCAGCCCAACCTGTACCCTCTCCAATCTGGGATCCCTTGAGGATGTCTGACTACAGGGCAGTTGGACATCCCATCCAGGACTGCTGGCTCCCCACCACTTGCCTGCCAGCCTGATCACACCCTAACTACTCCTCTGCCAGCCTGATTGATGCCTAACTGCTCCCTCCTGCTGGCCTGGTCACCCCCAACTGACCTCATTTGCAAGCCCGGTCACACCTACCTGCTTTCCCCTGTAAGCCTGATTCCTCCCAACTCTCCTCCCCTGCTGGCCTGATTGCCCACAACAGCCCTCCCCTGCCGGCCATCTTGTGATGGCCATCTTGCATCCACATGGAGGTGGATATCTTTGACCACATGAGGGCAGCCATCTTGTGTGTTGGAGTGACAATTTGCATATTATGCTTTTATTAGATAAAATGGTCATATAATATAAAAATTTGAATTAATATGTAAGAGTTAATAGAAGAAATATTTTAATAAACAACAAAGTAAAAACACACCAAAAATCAGTTTACTTGTAATATGAAGAGGTACATGTTAAATCTCAATATGGTGATAGCCCAGAGTCAGGACAGAGGACAGAGGGACTGTTGAAGGGTTTTGTAAACACCATTTTAAGAAACTATTAAAATGGACATAAATTAGATTAATGAAAATCTATCTAGAGAAATGCTTGACTCATGGCAAAGCTTCACATCCTTTCCAAAATGATGGTGTGATTATTTAGAAGAAATGTTCTTCTGATTCTAATTTTTTACAATGGAAGGCAATTCAGAGAATAGAATGCATTGGCCAATTTGAAAAATGAACTTGGAGACATGAGTCTTTATGCTCTTAATCCTCACCCAAGGAGATATATACAAATTTTATTTTATTGATTGAAGAGAGACAGGGAGAAGAGGGGTGAGATAGAAACATTAATGATGAGAGAGACTCATTGAGCTGCCTTCCGCATGCCCCCACTGGGGATCAAGTCCATAACCCAGGCATGTGTCTGACCAACAATGTAACCTTGACCTCCTGATATGTTGTCACTCAAACAGTGAGCCACAAGGTGAGAGAGAGATAGAGAATAAGAGAGAGGGAC
The DNA here is from genome assembly GCA_011751065.1 of Lasiurus cinereus. Lineage (NCBI taxonomy): Eukaryota > Metazoa > Chordata > Mammalia > Chiroptera > Vespertilionidae > Lasiurus > Lasiurus cinereus. Next base: position 15,201,033 of record JAAGEH010000005.1, on the reverse strand, counting down.
ATGAAGAACCTAGACAGATGCAGGTGCAGGGTATGGAACCTGCAACCCAGGATGCGCCCTTGACTGGAATCAAACCTGTTACCCTAAGTGCCTGAGCCAACACTCTGCCCACAGTCACACTAGCCAGGGTGACATGAGTCTTATATTTGACCCTAAACATTTGAATTTCAAAAAATGTTTAAATGTCTGTGGTAAGGGATCTGTTTGTTCTTCACATGTATTGGTCATCTCTGTGCTTTATTAGATGTGACAACCAACATTGCTCTTGCTGTTGTGACCTCATCATAAAGTAATATCTTGAAAAAGCAACTTTTCCATTAGGACTTCTATTTGCAATGTGTCCACCCAGTTGTTTTTGTTGTTGTTTTTTTTTTCTTTTTGCAGAGACTCTCACTCTGTGTCTTGGAAGAACCCACAGTCATGTCCTCCTACAGGGAGATTTGATAAGCCTGAGTATTGGATGTACTATTCAAGGTGCACCATGTACCTTTCCACAATCTGAATGTTTTCTTTACTGGAGTACTCAGACTTTTAGTACTGGGAGACATTACTGGGAGATAGAAGTGGGAGACATTTGGAATTGGGCTTTAGGAGTCTCTTGTGATGATTGGATAACAATGAATATAAATCTCCAGAAGGCATTCTATCTTCTTGGCTGTGCTAAAACAGACATGCACCATGATGTCTTCACCACTTGCCCACTTTTACTGCAGTATGAGCCCAAACCTATTGTCCGAGTAGGGGTATTCCTGGATTATGAAGATGGAAGTGTGACCTTCGTAAATGTAGCGAAATGTTCCCTTATTTGTAGAATTTCCTCTTGCTCTTTCTCTTCCTGTCTCAGGCCTATCTTTTGCTGTAGTCACTTCTGACTAGAAATACATTAGGAATTTCTCTCTATACTGGGGTCCTCCCAATATCTAAGGAAGCCCTTTTCCTGGTACCCTATCAAATAAAACAGATATGTTATATGTTTTTGTTTTTTGGTTCATTTTTTCCTGAATATCTATTTACTGTATTATTAAATATAACCTTCAAAACATATGTATTGGTTTGTGCTTTACTCAGTTTAGGAAAATCACCCATGATGCATGGCATAGAAATAGATTTTCTTTTTCGTTTTATTTGTGAATTATCATGAGGAAGTATAATTAGAGATGATAGGGACAGGGGTATCTAGAAAAGTAAAATTCAATGCAAGGGAGCAGGCATCATTCATTCTCTTCCCAAACAGACATGGTTGTAGAGACACAATGGCAAAAATATAAAATACACGCACACATATGAACACCAATGGCAGTTTAGAAATTATTTTCTAATTTATCTTCAGCTAATATGTTCTCGAAGTTTAACAGTCCATAATTTGAAGTAATGTTACAAAAAAATGCACAGCACAGGTTATTAAGTAATTCTCACCACATTGATACATACTTCAGTGTTATTCGTATTCTGTTCTAGACAAAAATTCACAGGATGTTCAGACTAGTACTCTCATTTTTTCTAGTATCTCTGGCTAGAGCTACATTTATTCATACACTATTAGAGGCCTGGTGAATCAAAGTTCATGCACAGGAGGGGGTTCCCTCAGCCTGGCCTGCCCCCTCTCACAGTGAGGGAGCCCTCAGGGGCAAGAGTTGACTCGGTCACCAGGGGAAGGCGATGCCCCCATTACATCTCTGCTGTTCAGGCCAATCATGGTTACCTGAGGCTTGCCTGTGCCTCAGGCTAGCCCTGGGCACCTAGGGGGATGAGAAGAACAGGTGACTCTGGAGGCAGGCTCAGAGCAGCCGGAGCACATGTGGGTGGGTCCAGCTGTGCCACACACTTGCTGTTTGTAGGCTTTGCCATCTTTGAGGACATGGCAGTCAATTAGCATATTCCCTCCTTATTGAATGTGGGCATTGCCATCCTTGTGAGGGTATGATCGTCAATTAGCATATTCCCTCTTTATTAGGTCCAATACTGTCTAAGTACCTAATGCTATTTCATCATCTTCATATCTCAATATCATTCCCTGGCTTTCCCCCTATTCGTTTAACTGTGAAGCCCTGTGTCATTTCCCCACACCTATCATCCAATTCACCCTCTCTACAGCTGTGTTTAACCTGTTGATTGAACTCTTCACAAATATTTAGTATTAATTATTGCATTTTTAAAATTGTATATAAATTCTTTTTATTCAATATGATGGGAATCATCTTCTGAATTTCTTAGTTGTATGAAGACAAATTCAAAATAAGATTGTATCTATATAATTTGAACATTGAGAACTCTGTCATAGCCCACTTTAACTTAATTATATGTAATATATAAGACTTTTTACATTCTTTTTTTTAAATATATATTTTATTGATTTTTTTACGGAGAGGAAAGGAGAGGGATAGAGAGCCAGAAACATCGACGAGAGAGAGACATCGATAAGCCACCTCCTGCACGCCCCCTACTGGGGATGTGCCCACAACCAAGATACCTTGACCGGAATCGAACCTGGGACCTTTCTGTCCCCAGGCCAATGCTCTATCCACTGAGTCAAACCGGTTTCGGCAGACTTTTTACATTCTTAACTAAACATCATTATTCATTACCCATTTCATTGAAGAAATGCTGTGGCTCTTCACTTATATTTGAAATACCAGTAGGTGAAAGAATGAGTGAGTATTTACAAATAAAAACCTGTCACCATATTTTAATTTTAATTGCTAATGGTGGTTTTTACAGGGTGCTATTACTGGAATTTTTTTGCTTTAAAATTTTATTTTGCTTAATTTATAATGTACAAACTGCTTCTATAAAAACACACACAAATAAACAGTAAACACTAAAAGCTCCCCATTTCATTGTCACTGGTGGTGTTTAATTCATGTTTGGTCAAGTGTTTATGCCGAAGTCATTAATTATATAAAGTACTGTGGTACTTTTAGTCTCATTAGATTTCTAAAAAGAGTAATTTTATTATGCAAAAGCAAAATAATAAAAATAATTGAATGTGATGATCAGTACCAGTTTTTAGCTCTAAGTTGATTTTTATACTATCTATAAACACCAAACATAGCCAATATAGATGTCCCCATCCACAGACATCCTCTCAGTAACTTGAGGCCTTTTCCAGTAATCTGGTCCACCTCTGGCTAGGGCAATGAAACCCTTAGCTACCACCTGGTAGCAGGTGACAGTGCTGAGAAGAAAGGGACACAAACCCGGGTTCACCCCTGGGGAATTTCCCCTAGTGTTTTTGCAGCTAGGAGCCAAAGCCCCATGCCACCCGGAAACAGAAGTTGGAGGTGCCCAATTGTTTGATGCTGGCTCCTCCCATTGCAGAACCCAGTAAAGGAACCTGAACTTCATTTCTCTGTGGAGTTGCTGGTAGAGCTGTTCCTGCTGATCTTTTCTAGTCACTATGACTACAACCCTGATGGTTCTTATTTTATAAAGACATTGTTCCCATTAAGAATGACTGCCAAAACCGGTTTGGCTCAGTGGATAGAGCTTCGGCCTGAAGACTGAAAGGTCCTAGGTTCGATTCTGGTCAGGGGCATGTACCTTAGTTGCGGGCACATCTCCAGTGTGGGGCATGCAGGAGGCGGCTGACCGATGTCTCTCTTTCATTGATGTTTCTGACTCTCTATCCCTCTCCCTTCCTCTCTGTAAAAAATCAATAAAATATATTAAAAAAAAATGACTGATGCCTATAAATGGATCTGCCCTGGCTATTGATCCTGGGGAGCTGCAGGAGCACTGTAAGTCCTCTCCCCTTCTTTGGGTCTGAGCTGTGTCCACTTCATCTCACTTCTCATTCAGTGGGTGTTTAGGAAACTTGCTCAGAGCCCCAATCAGCCAGCCTGTGCCCAGCCAGTTCAGCCAGGTTCAGTGAGCCTGATGGGGGGTGGTGAAGGATTGAAAAAGACAAGAGAATAATAGCTGGGACTCAGTGGGACAGTCTCCTCTCTTATGGAGAGCTAGTGACAACACCGCAACCTGTAAGCCGAGTCATTATTTTATAGCAACATTCCATGAGGTAAAGTAATGGTGTTGTTACAACGTTCTTATTGGTTTCAAATCTACTCAATTACATGCACCTGAACTCTATCAAGCCCACATCACTCAGACATGAGGGGCTACATATTTGAACCATTGGTTCAAGCTTACAACTATAGCTATTGGCTATAATTGTGCTGGAAGGGCTTTGCCCTCCAAGCTGGAACTTGCTTGTGGGCCAGGAGAGGACTGTGCCCTCTCATTAGTCCCAGGCTTGAACCTGCCTAAACACTGTAGCCACTCTCCACACCAGCCAGTGCAGGACCATTTCCATCTGTATCAGGACATCCCAGTGGTAACTGCAAAACCTTATATTCATATATTATCTAACCAAACAACATGGTCTTTAGCAAGCTTTCCAATAGAATTTTTCATAAACAAGGATATTCACAAAAAAATTCATTTAGTAACATTTTTCAGTAGCTGAATAAATAAATAGGAAATAAATGTTCTGAAATCTGGGGTATCATTTCATAAAATATGCCACATATTATTAACCCAAGGTATGAATATTAATATATTCTGTAATTACTGCTTTAGTCTACATGCCCTGACCAGGACTTGAACTGTGACCACTGAGCCCTTAGGTTAATTTTAAACTGAAGAGCCTGTGTCTTCATAACTGCTGCCTGAGGGGTAGGCTGCTAATAAAACCAATACCTAAAGGCCTTATGTAACCTGAGACCATCAAAGTTCCAGTAGATTTCTTACACAACTGAGCACATGCATCCGAGGCCTGGTTTATTTGTGTGTGACAGCTGCCATTTTGTGAAATACAGAAAATTGAAAGTATAAAATGAAATCACTGTACAGTGAATCCTTGATTTTGTGGAACTTAATTTAATAGACTTAAAATTTAACAGACAAGGCTTCTGGGCTCTCTGTCATATGTGAAAATTAATTCCCTGTTATTTTTAAAAATACATATTTTTACTGATTTTTCAGAGAGAGAGAGATAGAAACACCAACTATGAGAATCATGGATTGTCTTCCTTCTGCATGCCTGAACTGTGGATAAAGCCTGATCCTAGACCTGTGCCCTTGACCAGAATCGAATCCAAGACCCTTCAGTCCACAGACCTATGCTTTATCCACTGAGTCAAACATGCCAGAGCTGCAGCCTTTTAATTTTGACAGGATTTTAACAAATAAATGCTTATAATTAAACCAACAGGTAGTAGTTGTTTTTTAACTAAATCACTATTATCTTTAAATCTTTATTGTTCATATTATTACATTTGTTCCTCTTTTTCCCCCCTGCATAACTCCCCTCCACCTGCTCCCACCCCTCTCTCTACTCTTACCTCCCCCCGGCATTGACCTCATCCATAGGTATATGATTTTTGTCCAGTCTCTCCCTGCACCCTCCTCACTCATATCTTTAACAAATTTTAGAAAATAGGCCAATGGAGGAAAAAACACTAGACATTTTTGCTGACATAAATAAATGTTACATATCTACAACTATAGTCAACCTAGTTAAACCTAGGGGTTACTGCTTCTAAACAATGTTAAGAGAATGATCAGCACATGGTCGCACCACTTTCTGAGCTGTAACTGGTTGTGCTGGCTGATGTTCCCACAGATGCTAAGCCACATCCCTGTTGTGTGCATTTGTTTACTCGTGGTAACAATGATTACATACATTTTTAAGAGCTCTTTAGTATAAATTTAAAATTATTGTAATACATATAAAAAACTTTTTTGTGAAATCAAATTGTGCATACATAGTTACTTTTTATTTATTTTCCTTTTTTTTTTTTTAATTCTCACCTGAGGATATTATTCCATTTATTTTTAGAGAGAGTAGAAGAAAGAAGAAAAGAAAGAGAGAAACTTTGATGTCATAGAAACACATTGGTTGGTTGCCTCCTGCATGCCCCAGGACCAGGGCCCTGGTCTGGGAAGAGCCTGCAACCAAGGCAAACGTCCTTGACCAGAATGGAAAGCAGGACCCTTTGGTACACAGGCCAACACTCTATCCACTGTAACAAATGGCTAGGGCTATATACTTAATTTTAATTACACAAACTAGTCGACAAAGTTGAAAATAGGTAAGCTAAAAGAACTTCTAATTTTAACTTACAAATAGATAGGATAGGTTATTTTATTAACTTGTGATATGGTGCATGAAATTCATGCATGTGAGGGTTCCCTCAGCCCAGCCTACACCCTCTCCAATTGAAGATCTCTCTCCACTGGCTCCTTACCACTCACCTGCCTGCCTGATTGCCCCTAACTGCCTCTGCCTGCCTGACTGATTACCTCTAACTGCCCTCCCCTGCCAGCCTGATCTCATTTTCTACTGCCCTCCCCTGCTGGCCTGATCACCCCTAACTGACTCTGCCTGACTGATTGTCCCTAACTGCCCTTCCCTGCTGGCCTGATTGCCTCTAACCAGGAATCCTGATCTAGCCTCCAACTGCCCTCCCCTGCTACTCTTATCTTGCCCCAAATTGTTCTCCCTTGTGAGCCTGATTGCCCCTAACTGCCTCAGCCTGCCAGATCATACCCAATTTCCCTCTCCTGCCATCCTGATTGCTCCTAACCCTCTGCTGACCTGATTGCCCCTAACTGCCTCTGCCTCGGCCCCCACCACCATGGCTTTGTCTGGAAGGAAGTCAGACTTCCGGAAGATGGCTGGTCGGCCTAGTCTAATTAGCATATTACCCTTTTATTAATATAAGTAGATTATATAGGATAGGATTCCTTAAATGGGGGGGAGCTTTTTTCAGCAGGAGGAGATGCTCTTGGCAGACAAAAATACATAATCACTATCTCTAGACTGATAGCCAGGCATATTCACTAGACTGTCAAAGCAATAATTAAAAAATTAAACTGCTTTCTTACATCTTATTCCAAATAGCTGTTGGCCTCAAAACCCCTCCTCAGGAGAAACCAAGATGGCAGCATAGGTGAACACCTAGACTGCTGCCTCACACAACAATTTCAAAACAACTAGAAGACAGAATGGACATCATCCAGAATCACAGAAAAGCTGGATGAGTGGAAATTCTATAACTAGAAGGAAAGAGAGGGACTTAAAGAGACTCAGAAGAGCTGCAAAAAGCTGAGGTACAGAGCCATGTGTATAGAGAAAATGGGTGGCGGAGTGCCTGGCTGGCTGCCTCTGGCGGGAGGGAGATGGAGACTCCTAACTGCACTGAACCTCTTATCCTACTGCACTGAACCCCAGTTCCAGGCAAGATTCATAGGGGGGAGTCTGGATGTTGTGAAAAGGGAGGAATGCATGAAAATTTGGGGGAGCCACAAATGGGCAGAGGTCTGGGAGCACACACACCACCGCGTGCAGAGAGTACAGACTGCTGATTGTACCACTGGCTGTCTCTAGTTGGCAGGAGACAGAGCCTCCAAACTGCACTGAACTCCACTTCTGACTGCACTGAACCCAAGTTTTGGATGAGACCCTGGGGATCCAGACTCATACAGGTCCTGGTACACAAGGGAACTGGAAAGGCAGAGGTCTAGAGGCACACGTGCATGTGCACAGAGAGGGCTGCAGTGATTACTGAGAGACACTTGAGACCCAGGGGCCACATGGGGTGGGGCTGACTGGAAGCCAAGGCTGTCTGCTCAACCCTGAGACACCACCCCATCTAAGACAGAAGCTCCCAACTACACTGAAATCCAGATCAGACTGCACTGAACCCCAGTTTCGGGCAAGACCATAGTGACCTAGACTCATATGGGTCCCCAGAGTGCACAGAAAGGCAGAGATCTGGAAGCTTGAATGCCTGCACACAGAGAGGGCTGCAGCGATTACCAAGGGACACTGAGACCAGGGGCTGATGGGAAGCCAAGACTGTCTGCTCAGCCCTAAGACTCTGCCCCATTCAAGCCTAGCACAGAGGCTTTTGCAGGTCTTAAGACAGATTCCAGCACAGAAGCACTTCAGGTGTTGACACAGCTGATCCTCACAATCAATTGGCTTGGAGGTCAATTCCCCCCAGTGATATCAACAATCAAGACTTAACTACAACAAGGCTGTACACACAGTCCAAAAAGGGGTGCACCAAGAGAGTCTACCTCAGGTAACTGGGGAGATGGAGCTACTGGGCCATATAGGACACTTAGCACACAAAGCTACTCTACCAACTCAGGGAAGCAGTGAAAATGCAGAGACAAAGGAACAGATCACAAACAAAAGAAATGGAGGAAAACAAATGACTGGATATAGAGTTCAAAACCACAGTTATACGGTTTTTCCAGAATTTCCTAAAAAAATAGATAAATTTAGCAAGACCCAAGAGGAGATGAAAAAGGACCAACTAGAAATTAAATATACACTGAATGAAATAAAAAAAAATATTTTACAGAGAACTAACAGCAGAATAGAGGAATGCAAGAATGAAGCCAAAGATTTGAAATACAAAGAAACAGAAAACACTCAACTGGAAAAGCAAAAAGAATCCAAAAATGTGAAGATAGTGTAAGGACCCTCTGGGACAACTTCAAGCATACCAACATCAGAATTATGGGGGTGCCAGAAGAAGAGAGAGAGCAAGATACTGAAAACCTATTTGAAAAAATAATGACAGAAAATGTCCCCACCTAGTGAAAGAAATAAACTTACAAGTTCAAGAAGTGCACAGAACCCCCAACAAAAGGAATCCAAAGAGGACCACACCAAGACACATCATAATTAAAATGCCAAGAGCAAAAGACAAAGAGAGAATATTAAAAGTAGCAAGAGAAAAACAGTTAATTAACTAAAAAGGAGCACTCATATGATTGTCAGCTCATTTCTCAACAGAAACTATGCAGGCCAGATGTGAATGGCAAGAAATATTCCAAGTGATGAATAGCAAGAACCTACAACCAAGAATACTCTACTCAGCAAAGCTATCATTCAGAATTAAAGGGCAGATAAAGAGCTTCACAGATAAGAAAAAAGGTAAAGGAGTTCATCACCACCAAACCAATATTATATGAAATGCTGAAAGGTATTCTTTAAGAAGAGGAAGAAGAAGAAAAGGGTAAAGATAAAAATTATGAACAACAAATCCATATCTATCAACAAATGAATCTAAAAATCAAGTGAATTAAAAATCTGATGAACAGAATAAACTGGTGAATATAATAGAATCAGGGGTATAGAAGGGAGTGGACTGACAATTCTAAGGGGAAAAGGGTGAGGGGGGTGCAGGGAGAGACTAGACAAAAATATACCTGTGGATGAGGACAATGGGGTGGGAAGTAAGGGAAGAGTGTGGGGTAGGAGCTGGGTGGAGGGAGCTATGGGGAGGAAAAAGAGGAACAATTGTAATAATCTGAACAATAAAGATTTATTAAAAAAAAAACAGACAACATCCTCTGCTCCCACCTTAGGTTCTGCCTTCACAATTCACCCAGATTAGGTTCTGATTGGTCAGTTACTGTGCCAGTCAGTGTCAAAAGCTCCACCTCCTAGGCAGCCATTGGCTCCTCGCAGTTCACACAGATTTGTTTCTGATTTGTTGGTTTCTACACCAATCAGCATCTTCAGAGCTATCTCCAGGCTTAATCAGATAGGCAGGGCTGATCAGCAGCCTTCACAAAGGCCCAGAGAGAAATAGAGGTATGCCTGCTGGCCAGGCTTGGAGAGAAAGAGAGAGGCAAGTGTTAACCAACAGCTGCCATGGAGGCTACAGAGCAGACCCTGCTTCTCTCTCCAGGCCTCTCTCCTGGCCTGATCTGCAGCCCCCTAGGCAGTCAGGGCTGGGTCGCCATGGCAACCCAGCACTGATTGCAAGACTGACTTCTGGTTGGTCTCGCCTTTCGTCATTTTGGACTTTACAGACCCTGGGTTTTATATATTGAGATTAGTCAGCTACATTTGATCAAACATTTAACTTATCCCTAATTCCTTGCAAGGGCCAGATTAAATGATGCTGGGGGCCTTATATGGACTTCCCCACCTGTTGATTAAAGAATCACATTAAGAAATGCTTGATATTCACAAGAAACTCAATAAATATTATTAAAGGAATCTTAGATATTCTTGAACATCTGCATAGTATGATAGAATTTATGTTTATTTTTAATTCAGAAAGGAATAGATAAATAGAAGCCTCAATAAAGAGAGAGAATCACTGAATTGTGCCTCCTGCAAGCCCCACACTGGGGATCAAGCCTGCAACGTGGCCATATGCCCTGACCTGAAATGAACTGAGACCTCCTGTTTCACAAGTGGACACTCAACCACTGAGCCGTGCCAGCCAAGCAGCATTTATGTTATAGATGCATATTTTAGACAGTTGTTATAAGAAACAATGCCTGGATGTTGTAGAGAGTATACAGCGAATGCAGAAGGACAGTTATCAGCAGCTAGAGGCTCAGCTTTGAGGGATTTTCTGTTAGACAAGAAAAATTCATCTTCCACCACTGACTTCACTTGGGTGAAAAGAGAACAGAAATATTTGTCCTCTGCTTTGGAAATCTTGTTTGACATTCAAAATTGCAATGTCAAGGGTTATAAGTCCTCCATCTCTGGCAGAAATGTCCAGTGGCTCTGTAGCTGAGAACTAGTGCCACACACAGATGCAGGTAGAGAAATACTCCTACATGTGGACCTTTAGTAACTTTAGCTTTTGCTGGGAGGAAATGGGTGAAGTCATTCAAAGTCAATCTTTTCATCAGAAGTCAATGATCGACTGAAATGGTGTTTGAGAGTATATTCAAAAGGGTTAGGTGAAGAAAGCAAAGATTACCTGTCACTTACTTGTTTCTGGTAGTTCTCCAAAGAGTACATTTTTGGCAAAATTCAAATTCTCCATCCTGAATGAAAAGGAGAAAAAAAAAATCTTTGGAGAGTCACCGTGCATATAGGTTTCTACAAGGCAAAGACTGGAGATTTAAGAAATTCATCTGTAGAGATGTTCTCTTGGATGAAGACTACAGGTTTATCCCTGATGACAAGCTGGTCCTCTTCTGTGAAGTGAGTGTGGTAGTAGATTACGTCACCATGTCTGGCTTGAATACCAGGAAGATGGTGAAAGATCCCAAATGCTGGCTGATAAGCTAGGAGGACTTTGGGAGAATTCCTGGTCCACAGACTGTTGTTTCTGTGTGGCTGGCCAGGAAGTCCAGGCTCACAAAGCTATCTTAGCAGTTTGTTCTCCAGTGTTTAGGGCCATGTTTGGACATGCAATGGAGGCAGCAAAAAGAATCAGGTGGAAATCTTTGACATGGAGCCTGGAGTGTTTAAGGAAATGATGTGCTTCATTTACACTGGGAAGGCTCAGAACCTGAACACAATAGCTGATGGTTTGCTGACAGCTGCTGACAAGTATGCCCTGGAGCATTTGAAGGTCATGTGTGAGGAAGCCCTCAGCAGTCACCTGTCTGAGGAGAATGCTGTAGAAATGCTCACCTTGGATGACCTCCACAGCGCAGATCAATTGAAAACTCAGGCAGTGGATTTCATCAGCTCTCATGCTGAGGATGTCCTGGTGACCTCGGTGTGGCAGGCACCGGTGGCGTCCCATTCCCACTTTGTGGCTGAGATGTACCATGCTCTGGCTTCAGCACAGGGCCCCTGTCTGAGACCCCCACACAAGCGCCTGAAGAAGTCCTGAGATCCTGCCTGTTGTAAGACTCCCTTGACTTTCCAGAAGCAGCAGCCACTGTTGCTGCCATTGAGCACCAGGTAGACAGTACAATCTGTGGAGTTTTTCATCTGCTGTAGGAGAAGTCTGCATCTGGGCTCCAGACTTTTAGTTTTACTATTTTCTTTAAAGAAATAATATTTTTAAATGTATCTTTATAGATTTTAAAGAGAAAGGGAGAAAGAGGGGAACATAAATGACGTTTGTGAATTATTGAGAAGCTTATTCTATATGCACCCTACTGGAAATCAAGCCCACAGCAGAGATATGTGCCCTGACCACCAATGGATCCTTGACCTCCTGGTTAATAGATCAACACTCACAAACTAAGCAACACTGTCTTGACTAAGCATATTTTCTCCCAGTGATTTTTAGAGGGAGTGCAAAAGAGGGAGGCAACAACAGAGACAGAAACATGCAATGACCAGACATATGCATTGCAAGGGATGGAAACTGCAACCCATATATGCACCCTTGAGTGGAATCAAACCCTTGACCCTTCATGTCTAAGCCAAAGCTCTAAACACTGAGATAAATTTTATATTGGACCATAAACATTTAAATTGATCATCTCTGTACTTTATTGATGTGAAAAACAACATTGCTCTTGTTGTTGTGACCACATAATAAAGTCACATCTTGAAAGACCAACTTTTGCCTCATGAATTTATTTGCAATGTGTCCACATGATTTCTTTTTTCTTTTTGCAGTGACTCTCACTTTGCAGCCAGGAAGAGCTAATACTCTTGTCTTCCTACCTGGAGGTTTGATAAGCCTCTCTGTGGGATGTGTTCCTCAAGGTGCACATTTGTTCTCCTGGATTTGAGTGTTTTCATGACTGGAGTGCTCAGAGTTTTATCTCCGGGAGACATTACTGGAAGATATAAGTGGGAGACATTTGGAATTGGACTTATGGACTCTGTAGTGATGATTGCACAGAGAAGAATAGGAATCTCTAAAAGGGACTCTTTCTTCTACAATGTCTTCAGCACCTGCTCACTTTTACTGCAATATGTGCCCAAACCTACTGGCCGAGTTGGGGTACTCCTGGATCTTGAAGGTGGAAGTGTGACCTTATAAATTAGCTCAAAGTTCCCTTATATGTAGAATCTCTTCTTACTCTTTCTCTCCCTGTCTCAGACCTATCTTTTGCTGTATTAACTTCCAACTAAAAATAGATTAGGAATCATTCTATATATCAGGGAACTCCAATATCTAAGGAAGGCATTTATTTTCTGGTACAATATGATGATAACATTCAAAACATAAGTATTGGTTTATGCTTTCCTCCTTTTGGGAAAATCATCGCCCATGATGCAAGGCATAGAATATGTTCTCTGGATTTTGCGCTATTTCTAAACTGTCATCAGGAAGTATGATAATAGATGACAGGAGTGTCTGAAAAAGCTAAAATTAAATGCAAGAGGTTGGCTTATTCCATGTAGCATAATATTCTCCAGGTTTATTCATGCTGTCTTAACATGTAAGGGATTCCTTTTTATAGCTGTGTAGTGTTCCATTGTGAAAATTTTCCACATCTTTTTTATCCACTCACCTACTGATGGGCACTTGGGCTGTTTTCTAATCTTAGTTACTATGCCATAGAAAATAAAGAGAAAATAGATAAATGGAACTTCATCAAAATAAAAAGCTTCTGCACAGCAAAAGAAATCTCCATCAAAATGAAAAGGAAACCCACTGTATGCAAGAACATATTTGCTAATGTTACATCTGATATGGGTTAATATCCAAATTATATGAAGTACTCATACAGGTAACAAAAAAAAGGAAGAGAAACAATCCAAAATAAAATGGGCTGAATGCCCGATTAGACATTTCTCCTGTGGAATGAGCATATTGTGGTACAATCATAAAGTGGAATACTCTAAGTCAAAATAATGAAAACAAGTTCTACACACAGGGGAGTGCATAAACCTCACCAAACTACTTTTCCTTATTTCTTTAATATTAAAATATATTTTTATTGATTTCAGAGAGGAAGGGAGAAGGATAGAAGCATCAATGATGAGAGGAAATCATTGATTGGCTGCCTCCTTCATGCCTCTGACTTGGGTTTGAGCCTGAAACCTGGGTATGTGTTATGACTGGGAATTGAACTGTGACCTTATGATTTATAGTGCAATACTCAACCACGAAGTCACTCTAGTGGGGCTCACCAATATACTTTTAAACAAAAGAAAGTACACACCGAGGAGTGGTTACTACGTGATTTTTATTCTTATAAATTTAAAGAAATGATCATTAGAATCAGGGTATATTTATCACCAGCATATGATTACCTTTATGGCAAGGGGAGTAGACATGGGACAGGGTAAGCAATCGTAGGATTTAGAGCAGCGATTCTCAACATTTCTAATGCCATGACACTGTAATACAGTTCCTCATGTTGTAGTGACCCCCAACTATAAAATTATTTTTGTTGCTTTCTAACTCTAATTTTGGTACTGTTATGAATCGTGATGTAAATATCTGTGTTTTCTGATAGTCTTAGGCGACCCTGCTAGTGGTTCTCAACCTATGGCTCATGACCCACAGGTTGAGAACCGCTATTGTAGAACCTAAGACCATTGGAAAACGCAGATATTTACATTATGATTCATGAACAGTAGCAAAATTACTGTTAGGAAGTAGGAATGAAAATGATTTTATGTGCCAAAAGAACTTCTTCACTGATATTGCTCCTAGAAAACTAAAGAGTAAATAAACAAATGAGACTACATTAAAATAAAAAGCTTTTGTACAGCAAAGGAAACAATCAATAAAACAACAAGAAAGCCCACTGCATAGGAGAATATATTTTCCAATGATATTAATGATAAGGGTTTAATTTCCAACATTTACAGAAAATTCATACAACTTCACAAAAAGAATATAAAAATCCCAATTTAAAAAATGGGCAACTGATCTAAAGAGAAATTTTTTGAAAGAAGACAGAAGGAAGGCCAAGAGACATATGAAAACCTGCTCAAAGTCACTAGTCATCAGAGAGATGCAAATCAAAACAACAATGCGGTACCATCTCACACCTGTCAGAATGGCTATCATCAACAAATCAACAAACGACAAGTGTTGGCAAGGATGTGGAGAAAAAGGAACCCTCTTGCACTGCTGGTGAGAATGCACACTGGTGCAGCCACTGCGGAGGACAGTATGGAGTTTCCTCAAAAAACTAAAAATGGAACTCCCATTTGATCCAGTGATCTCACTTCTAGGAATACATCCCAAGAAACTAGAAACACCAATCAAAAAGGATATATGTACCCCTATGTTCATAAAAGCACAATTCAGTATAGCTAAGATTTGGAAACAGCCTAAGTGCCCATCAGCAGATGAATGGATTAAAAAACTGTGGTACCTCTACACAATAGAATACTATGCTGTAGTAAAAAAGAAGGAGCTCCTATCATTTACAACAACATGGATGGAGATGAAAAGCATGTTAAGTGAAATAAGCCAGACACAGAAAGATAAATATCACATGATCTCACTTATTTGTTGAATATAATGAATGGCATAGACTGATGAACAAGAACAGCTCCGGATACTGAGAAACGTTGATCAGAACATCAAACCTCAGGGAAGGTAAGAGTCGGTGGGAATAAGGGGAAGAAATCAACAGAGGGAATTGTGTGCATGCATGTGAGCATAATTAATGGACACAGAAAACAGGAGGGGCGGGGCCATAGAGGGGCTGAAGGGTAATGGGGGAATAAGGACACATGTAAAAAAAAAAATTAAAAACAATTATAAGGAAAAAATATTAAATCTAAAAAGAAAAAAGAAAATAATTTTATGGTTGGGGGTCACCACAACATGAGGAACTTTATTAAAGGGTCTGGGCATTAGAAAGGTTGAGGGTATGAGTATGTTACATTTGTGTTATGAAATAGAACATTCTTTTGACAATTTCTTCACCATTCTTCCATAATTATAAATCTCTAGACAAGGAAAGTATATTTTTGGGTCAGTAACATGGAACAGTATCCTTTCACTGTGTTCCCAAACATTACTTCATTTATGGTTTTCTACCTTATGGATTCCAGGGAACTCTAAGAGCATTATTTCCCCAGTTTGATCCATATATAGACACAGAATTGTGTTCAGTTAACAACAATTTCTAAGATCTGGAAAGTAAGCTCAGATGACCTTTTAATTTTCATCTGTCTGTGAAAAATATTTGTTTTCCTGATTAAATATGAAGCTTTGCTTTAATTCAAAAATATGCTCATTTTCAATGATATTCATTTCTTTTGTGTCACCTAACATAAGCTATATTTTTGTCATTTGCTTTTCAACACTTTACACTATTCAAATTGTATATGATACAATTAAAATTGGCTAGTGAAATTATATTTAAATGATGCATCCAAAGAGCTACATAGAAAGCATGCTATGAGAGTAAAATATGAAGAGGAAGGGGAAATAAAGATATTGAGGGGAATAAAAGAATAAAAAGAGATAGAGAAAATGGAAAAAATAGATCCCAGCTATCATAGAATTTTGGGGTTTGTATCTGATTCTGGGCTTTCTATATTTTTCAAATTGGTAATATCATACACACACACAAATACACCCAAACACATGAATACAAAATAAAAATCAGTCTGCAGCCAGGCCCAACTGCGACCTGCTGGCTTACATCTATGTCACCACTCCCTGCTAAGGCCTCTGTAGCATGGCCACCACCAGTCGGTTCAGATGCAAATGAAGCAGGTTGCAGAGACACCATTCAGGGTGCTCAGACACATCACCAACTGCTCCTCCTGGATCCACTCTGAGTCCCTGAAAAGTCCAAAGGCACTTCACCTGGAGGGGTGGTCAGTTCAAATGAAGCCACAGAAGCAGAGAGTATATTCCATAATATGCTCTTCCTGTCAGTCAGCAGGATCCTGAAGGTGAGGCTGAGATCTTGATATTTAGGCGGCCTTCTTACCAAAAGAATGTGTCCAATATGATCCTGACCTTGGCTTACTAACACAGTCAACTCGGGGTGCAAATCTGAGAGAACAACACTATCCAGGAGACAAAGGCCCAGAGCTCCACTGGCTGTTGTCCGGGAGACAGCATCCCAGAGATCTCCTAGACTCTACCCAGGCCAGGTTCCCAGGTTATGAAGGCATTTATGGGCCCTGGAATGAGGTTAGGTTCAAGAGGAAACCCCTATTTAGAGCCCTATTGTTCTAGGTACTGCTTCTGCAGCTGAAACTGGGGAAGGATGGTATGGTTTCCCTCCTGAATTCTGTCCCTACCAGGATCAGCAAGTTGGGATTTGGTAATTATTTTGAGGTGTTTTTTCAAAGACTCAGAATTGTTTTAGGCAAAGCACAGTGTACTAAAAATTGGTTAATTGTGTCCATAAGTACTTCAGGATCATTTAGCATATATTTTAGCTAAACAAATCATTTTGAATCAAGAAAAATTACTGAAGCACTAGAGAAGGATAGAAATTTAAAGGAGAAGAGATAGTTGATATGGTGCTTCTATTGGGGACAGTTCCTTCTATTGGGTCCTAAGCCTTGACACTTAAACTTCCCTGTACTCCCTTAAATATATTTCCCATTTTATGTTGTGGTATTTCTTTCACCCAGTTATTAAACTTAAAATATAGAAATTGTCTTTGATTCTTCTGAACCAATCTTTATTCAAATCCAATCTTGTATTAAGGCCTACAATCATTTGAATTTTTATTTGACTACATCTCTAATAAGTAAACATGAAAGATGTAATAACCAATGGCATAATCCAAGTCTAAGTTTTTTATTGTAGATCCTGGTCATGATAATGACAATTTTATAGCTTTTACTTTTGTGAAAGTACCATAGGTATACAGTTAATAAAATGTCACAATTACTAGAATAATTGATAATGAAAAAGTATGGGGCCCCTGTTTGAGGGAAGCATGCAGGAGGTGATGTGAAGAAATGGTTTAAAGACTTGAAACTGATAATGAAAAACTGTGGGGCCCCTGTTTGCGGGAAGCATGCAGTAGGTGGTGTGGAGAAATGGCTTAAAGACCTGAAATTGTGCCACTAGGCTTGTACAATCCAATGTTTCTACCTGGAGGGATGTGAGCTGCAGCCTCCTGTCTGTGATGCATGGAGAGTCAAGGAATATGACTCTCAATAACCAAGGACAGGGTTCAGTACTGAAGGTTTTGAAGCTAGATCATCATTCGCTGGTTTCCTTGGGCTTTCATCACAGCCTTGCCCTTCCTGGTCCTGCAATCCAAAGCTCTGGTCACAGAGCCCATTAGTATTCAATGATCATGTAAAAAGGACAATAAAATTTGAAATGCATGCCATGCAAAAATAAAAGAAAAATGTGGGTCCCCTATCCAACTTACATGCTTGACCCACCTTTGATTCTGTTCATCAGAATAACATGCTTTCAAATGATCAGGTTTTTTTTTTAACTTTTTATTTGTTATATATTTTTTATTGTTTAAAGTATTATATATAGTAGTACAGATATCTCCTTCATTCCCCCTATAGACCTTCCCCCAGCCTCCCCTACCCCCTTATGCATGCCCTCATCCCATCTCCTCCCCCAGTGTCTTATGTCCATTGATTTGCTTATATGCATGGATACAAGTCCTTTGGTTAATTTCTCCCCGCCCCTCCTCAACACTCCCCAGCCTTCCCATTGTAATTTGATGTTTTACTGCCTCTGTATCCATCTTTTTGTTCATCAGGTTATAATGTTCTTTATTTTCCATAAAGCAGTGAGATCATGTGGTATTAATTTTTCATTGACTGGCTTATTACACTTAACATAATGCTCTCCAGGTCCATCTATGCTGCTACAAATGGTAAGAATTTCTTCTTTTTTATAGCAGCATAGTATTCCATTGTGTAGATGTACCATGATTTTCTAATGCACTCATCTGCTGATAGGCATTTAGGCTGTTTCCAAATCTTAGATTTGGTGAATTGCACTGCTATGAACACAGGGGTGCGTATATCCTTTCTGACTGGTGTTTCCAATTTCTTGAGATATATTCCTAGAAGTGGGCTTACTGAGACAAATGGGAGTTCCATTTTTAGTTGTTTTTTTTTTTTAAATATATTTTATTTATTATTTACAGAGAGGGAATGGGAGGGATAGAGAATTAGAAACATCATCGATCAGCTGCCTTCTGCACACACGCTACAGGGGATGTGCCCACAACCAATGTACATGCTCTTGACTGGAATCGAACCTAGGACCCTGCAGTCCGCAGGCAGAGGATCTATCCACTGAGCCAAACCAGTTAGGGCCATTTTTAGTTTTTTGAGGAAACTCCATACCATTCTCCACAGTGGCTGCACCAGTCTGCATTCCCACCAGCAGTGCA
Source organism: Lasiurus cinereus (assembly GCA_011751065.1). NCBI lineage: Eukaryota > Metazoa > Chordata > Mammalia > Chiroptera > Vespertilionidae > Lasiurus > Lasiurus cinereus. Next base: position 15,182,037 of record JAAGEH010000005.1, on the reverse strand, counting down.
CGAGGGTTCCTTTTTCTCCACATCCTTGCCAACACTTGTCGTTTTTTGATTTGTTGATGATTGCCATTCTGATAGGTGTAAGATGGTATTGCATTGTCATTTTGATTTGCATCTCTGGGATAATTAGTGACTTTGAGCATGTTTTGACATGTCTCTTGACCTTCTGTCTTTCAAAAATATTCTATTTAGGTCCATTGCCCATTTTTTTTATTGGATCAGTTATCTTCCTTTTATTAAGTTGTATAAGTTGCCTGTAGATGTTGGTGATTAAACCTTAATCAGTGATAACATTTGCAAATATGTTCTCCCATACAATGAGCTTTCTTGTTATTTTTTGATGCTTTCTTTTGCTGTGCAAAAGCTTTTTATTTTGTTGTAGTCCCATTTGTTTATTTTCTCTTTAGTTTCCATTGCCCAAGGAGCAGTATCGGTGAAGACATTTCTTCAGCATATGTCTGAGATTTCTCTGCCTGTGGATTCATCTAGTATTTTAGGGTTTCCCATCTTATGTTTACGTCCTGTATACATTTTGAGTTTATTTTTGTATATGGTGTAAGTTGTTCCTTCCTTCCTTCCTTCCTTCCTTCCTTCCTTCCTTCCTTCCTTCCTTCCTTCTTTCTTCCTCCCTCCCTTTATTCTTTCCTTTTTCCCCCTAGCTTAGCT